>CM073775.1:101916163-102061667 GCA_037158775.1 Hetaerina titia
CCTTGTCCCTCACTTTGCGGTTTTTCCTGTCATTAACCCTGCATTTTTCGCTCTTTATAACCTCTCCGCCTCTCCTCCCCCCCCCCCCTCCTCCTCTCCCCTACACGACTCTCCCTCCCCAACCACATCTTCTGTACATATAAATAAGGTCTCCTTACTATTTATTTTGTCTTGTACCTGATGATGACTCTGTGAGTTGAAACGCGTCGTACATCAAATAAACTGTGGAAAAGTGCAAATTGTCCTTATTTCATTATGATGAACTTCCACGACCTCAAGCCTGAATCTGTTGAACTTAGAAAGTATTGAGTTAGTAGTCTCATATTCCGGCTCTTTTAATTGTTCGGGACCAAAAAATGCCTTATTCCACACTTTGCCGGGATTATTAGTCTTTCCTACGCTGTTATCTTGTCCTTGGTAAGCTTTCACTGTTTGGATTATGCATAGGACCGCATTAATTCTCTATTCTGATAGCTTTTAACCTCTTCATTTTATTTACCCTCTTTCACAATATCATTCACATATTGATCATTTTGCTTGATTATAATATGCGCTGGCAGAATCTAGTTTTAATTTAGTTTTTCACGATTCATAATCATATCCGATGTCCAGATTAGATTGAATGTGTGGTAATATCGTCGCTAAACTTAAAAAGATGTTGACCGTGAGGACGTGGCAGTTGAGCACAGTGTGGTATATTTCGAGTTTGCCTTCATTGTTTCTCGTGGATAATTCAAGAAGTGAAGTTTGAAGATGTCCGAATTGAAGGGTAGGCAAGCACACGCTTCCCCGGGTGCGCTCGGCGTGAGCCACGGATTCGGGGAGTCGAAGCGATCGGGTAACGCGGAGAAAAGCACGACCGCAGTGGTCGAACTTCATCCAGCAAATCCGTGTGCTGTTTGCCTCCCTATTTCAAACAGCCCCCTCCCCCTCCTCCCGGAAGATGGTCCCCCCCTACCACTCCGGCCGAAGCGCAAACACACACGGACAGTTAACGGCCCGCGGGGGAGACTAGTTTCTTTTCTCTCGTAAACGCCCTTCAATGGAGTTGACGCGTGAATAAACGTTGCGACGGGGGAATTACGTGCTCGCCGTTATGTGCTTTGGGCGATCGTTTGGATATTAGGGGGGCGAATGCTGCCTCGTGTGTGTGTGTGTGGCCGGGAGGAAGGAAGGGTCGGTTCATCACCGGAGTGCCCGGAGGGAAGGGAGATGGAGGAGGGAGCGGCGGGAGAATTGCGGTCGGTGCCCGGCCACAATTGGAACCGCATTCCCTCGATCAAGATGACCTTTTAATGCGTTTCTGGGTTTCTTTCTCCTCGGCTGAAAGGCCTGAATGCCCCCTCACGGACGCGCGAATTCAGGTCCGAGATTTGATGTGGCGGGCTTTGGGAGAGGAAGGCCTCCCCACCCACAATCCCCTCCACCCTGCTCCGAGCGGAGTGTCCCGCCGAAATATGATTGCTCTCCAGCGGGGGAATACGAGCGAGCCCTCACTTTGATAATCCCATTGATATGGAAATCGGGCGCGACTGAGTTGGGCCAGCTTCAGATTTATGCGGTTAATGTACAAGCATACGTATGTATTTTATTAATTTATTTATCGGCTGAGATTATTTAATCTTTATTTATCGAAGTTGAGACTTAGAGCCCCTCCTTCTTCCACGTAACCCTGGGTGAGCTCTACCATCACCTACTAAACCAACTTTCGGGTTGATTACTGTGTTTATATATATATATATATATATATATATATATATATATATATATATATATATATATATATATATATAGTGAAAATCCCAGGGACGTGCACAATAATGTAAATGGACTAGTCAACACAAACACAGAAACAGAAACACATAAAAGAGGGACTCACTGGGTCTCGAATTTTCGGTGGCGCAACCACTTTTCTCAAGAGGAGTTAGGAACAGAACTGAGGCAGAGGACCCTCTGCCTCTCTCTTCAAGGCCCTCCTCTGCCTCAGCTCTGTTCCTAACTACTCTTGAGAAAGGTGGCTGCACCACCGAAAATTCGAGACCCAGTAGGTCTTTTATGTGTTTCTGTTTCCGTGTTTGTGTAGACTAATGCCAAGGGACTCAGAAAGGTATCAGTTAGATTATATTATGGTAGGGCACAGGTTTAGGAACAGTGTGATAAATTCGCCCAGTTTCCCAGGAGTGGATGCGGACTCTGACCACAATTTAGTTGTTATGAAATGTAACGTCCGTTTCAAGAAGATTAGGCGAGGGCGGCGGGTTAGGAAATAGAATGTATAAGCTTTAAATGGATTAACAAGGAAGGAGTATCAGCAGGCTGTAGAGAAAATTATGGATGACGGTAAAGAACCGAGTACTATCGAAGAAAAATGGGAATGTATCAAGAAAGGGATATTGGAAGCCGCTAAAGACACTATAGGAACCATTAACGGGAAAAGAATAAGGAAACCATGGGTAACGGATGAGATGATTGCAAAGATGGATGAGAGAAGAAGATGGAAAAATGTAAACACAGAGTTAGGCAAAATGAAGTACAAAGAGTTAAACAATAAATTGAGAAGGGCCACAAATAAAGCAAAAGAAGAATGGTGGAAAACGCAATGCAAGGATATGGAAAGTTTACAGAAGAAGGGTGAAATTGGTACTCTATACAGCAAGATTAAGTTACTATCGGGAAGTAAGAAGGCAAGATCTGTGTTAACAGTCAAACATAAGTGGGGTAAGATATTAGTTGAACCAGGAAAAATCCAAGAGAGATGGAAGGAATATATAGAAACACTATATGGTAAAGAACTTACGCCGACAAGGTTAGACATAGAAAAGGAACATGACGTTGAAGAAGATAGCTTAGGTCCAGGCATACTCGACGATGAAATAGAAAGGGCATTAAAGGAGATGAAAGCAAATAAGGCTGTGGGGGTGGACAACATCCCCGTAGTCCTGCTGAAATGTTTAGGAAAATGTTGGAAGAAGATTCTATATGGACTGATTCGTAGTATTTATGAGGAAGGAATCTGGCCGGAAGATTTTGTGAGATCGGTGTTAGTTCCTATTCCGAAAAAGGTAAAGGCTACATCACGTGAGGATTACAGAACAATAAGTTTGATATCCCACGCAGCTAAAGTTATTCTCAGGATCATCAGCAAAAGGATAGAGTAAGGCAAATGATTACTTAGGGGATGATCAGTTTGGGTTTAAGAAAGGAAGGGGTACGCGTGATGCCATTGCAGTAATGATATCACCAATAGAGAGGAATATAGAATACAATCAGGACGTTTTTGCCTGTTTTGTAGATTTTGAAAAAGCGTTTGATAGAGTGAATTGGGAAAAATTAATGCGTGTATTGCAGAAAATAGGAATTGATTGGAGGGACAGGAAACTGATCATCAACCTGTACATGTCTCAGACTGCTCAGGTGCGACTGGGGAACGGCGAGTCCGGATGGGCAGTGTTAGGAAGAGGTGTAAGGCAGGGTTGTCCATTGTCACCGGTACTGTTCAACGTATATGTGGAGGAAATGATTAAAGAGGCATGGGAAGAACTGGAGGTAGAAATGAACGGAGGGGAATCGTAAAATCGGTTAGGTTTGCTGATGACCAAGCATTAGTTGCTCTGTCAGCCAAAGGGTTGAAGCATTGTTGAGTGAATTGGAGGTTCAGTGCGATAAATATGGGATGAGAATCAATATTAATAAAACAAAGGTTATGCAATTTTCCAGGAAGGAAAAGGCTAAGCTAAATATTAAAATAGGCGGAGAAAAAATAGAGCAGGTAGAACAATTTACATATCTCGGAAGTGTTTTGGACCAATACGGTCAAAGTGGTACGGACGTAAGGAGAAGAATTGCGCTAGGCAAGGAGACTTTCTCAAGAAGGGAGTTGATGACGGGGACGTTGAGTAGGGATGTCAAGACAAAGACTCGTAAAAACTCTGATATGGAGCGTAGCTATGTACGGCGCGGAAACGTGGTCGCTGAAGCAGGAGGATAGACGTAGATTTGAGGCTTTTGAAATGTGGGTGTGGAGAAGAATGGAGAAGGTGAAATGGACCGAAAGGAAAACAAATGAGGAAGTACTGGAGAGGGTGGGTGAGGAGAGGGGTTTGTTGAGAGAAGTCCTATGGGGGCAGGAAAAATGGGCGAACGGCATATTGAGCGGTAGTGGAATGTTGAAGAAGGTAATAGAGGGGAGAATGCTGGGCAAGCGAGGAAAGGGCAGGAACAGGATAGGGATGTTGGACGGGATGTAGGGAGGAAAGAAGTACACAGAGATGAAGAGGGAGCTGATGTAGAGTAGGTTGCTGTATTGTTTTTTTTGGAGTTACAAAATGTTTATTTGATAGTTGTATCCATCTAAAAACCTACCTTAAACGGTAGATTACCTAATAAAATATATATATCATCATCAGCAGCTCTACAGCTCGGTGTGGTCCTTGGCTTCCTCTATGATATGCCTCCATTCAGTTCTTATTCTTGCTTTTCCCTTCCATCTTGTAACTCCCATTGCCTTCAAGTCATCCTCCACATCCTTTAGCCATCTCTTCCTTGGTCTACCTCTTCTTCTGACACCTTCCATCTTGCTATTCAGTATCAGTTTTGGCATTCTGTTATTTTCCATCCTTTCTACATGCGCCAACCACGCCAGCCGCAGTGACTTGGCAAATCTAACATGTCCTTTCCTTCTAGTAATTCATTTATCTCCATGTTCATTCTAATTCTCCATCTCTCTCCTTCTCTAATTGGGCCATAGATTATCCTGTATTTCCTCATCCTGACTTGTTAATGTCCATGTTTCAGCTCCATAGGTTACCACGGGTCTAATAAGCGTTTAATAGATCTTCATTTTTGTATTCCTTGATATTAACTTTGATTTGAGAATTGTTACATTCGCAAAGTATGCCCTGTTACCTTCCATTACCCTTTGGTTGATCTCCGTGGATATCCTATTTTCATTGTTAAGTTTTACTCCTAGTTAAGTAAATTCCTTGACACCCTCAAACTCATAATTCCCAATTATTGTTTTGTAGGTGCCGCTTGTTCTGATGAGCTGACATTTTCAAGTATTTGGTATTCTCTTCACTAACCTTCAGCCCCACTTCTTTACCAGTGTTTTCTAAAATGTTAAACGCGGCGCACAAATATTCATTCAAACAGAAATAGGTATAAGGAAAGGGGATAGGAAGACACATATAAGGCGAACACAGGACATGTGGGGAAGGCGGTTTTTGAGCAGATCACGAAAGTAAAAATATTTCCTTATCCGGTATTTGAACCACGGACCTTCCACTTTCCGGGCGGATTCTCTACCTATTGAGCTAATAAGGAAACCTGATTTACTTTGAGATCTGCGATCTTATAAAGCGCCGAAGATGTTGCCCGAGAGATGGCGTTATGGAGCTGTTTCACCCACCAAAGGAGAAATAGACGGGACACAAGAAGGGGAAAGGATAGTAGAAAAGCATTCATACGATATTATAAACGATAGGAACGGTGCGTTTCATGGCACGCATAGCCAGAAGAAGAGACGAGCCAATATATATATATATATTAGCCTGGGAAAGGAACTGGCCCCCCTACCCTAATGTGTGAATATTCACACGCCGTCGGGCTTGGTACATGGGTGAGCTCTACCATCACTTACTAAACCGACCTTCGGGTTGATTACTGTGTTTTTATTTTAGCCTAGGACTAGTCGACACAAACACAGAAACAGCTCCCAAAAGCCATCTCATAAAAATAAAGAAGGGACCCTCAAGAATACTTATTAGGTTTTAACGGGCAGGCCGACATCTTCAGAATGCCGTTCTTGGGGGAGAAACGGAGAGAATGTGCTGGGGACGGGTGTGGGGAGGAAGCAGCGAAGGGTAAAATGACAAGGAGGTGAGGGTATGGCGGCGCATGGATAGTTTTAGTGGATAATGTACTTAACAGAAGGTTTCAAAGATTTATGCACCCATATTTGCGTAATTATCTGCCATAATACTTAGGGGTGCATCGATTTGGGTTCAGGAAGGAGAGAGGAACGCGCGATGCCATAGAATATATGAGGTAAATAATAAAAAGGGACACAGATTACAATCAGGAAGTGTTTGCATCTTTCGATGATTTTGAGAAAGCATTTGGTAGAGGGAATTGGGTTTAATTAATCAATTAAGTCTAATGATAGGGATAGATATGAGGGGCAGGAGGCTAAATCCGCAACGTGTACATGTCTTAGACTGCTCACGTTCGAGTGGGGAACGGAGAGTCCGGAAGGGTTAGGGAGAGGTGTAAGGCAGGGTTGTCCATTGTCACCGGTGCTGTTCAACGAATATAAAGAGGAAATGACTAAAGAGGCATGGGAAGAACTGGAGGTAGGAATGAAAGTCGGAGGGGAATTTGTGAAACCAATTAGGTTTACTGATGACCAAGCTTTAGCTTTTCAGTCAGCCAAGGGGTTGTGAGCAATGCTGAGTCGATTGAAAATTCAATGCGATAGATATGGGAGGAGAATCAATATTATTATAACAAAGGTTATGCAGTTTTTGAGAAAGAGGAAGAAAGAATTATGTAATAAAAAAGTGGGAGATTTTTCTCGGCAGTCCCTTCTCCTCCTCCACCAGCCTAGTGCTTTTCGTTTGCACTTCTTTGCATCCTCTTCAGCTTCTTCATCCATCTCCACACCTACATTTCTAAAGCCACCAATCTACGCCAACCATCCTGCTTCAATAATAATGTTTATGAATCGCCCAAAACAAAGGAAGAAATGTTACAGTTTACGTTTATTGTAATTAATAATTAAGAAAGAAAAGAAAGAAGAAAAAAGATTTGGACAAATAATTAAGAAAGTATAAAATCAAGGCAGTCCACAAAACCTGGAGAAATCAAAGATGTCCTCGTCAGACTCGAGGACCCAATTGGCCTAAGACCCCAGGCATTCGTCACGTCCCGTTTGCATGCGGAGACGTCTACATTTGAGGAACAGGGCGGTACATTGAGAACAGTGTGAAGGAACACCAACGACACCTACGGTCTGGGCAGATGGAGAAATCAGCCATCGCTAAACATCGGTATGGACCACTCAATTAACTCCGATTAAACAACGTTACTTGCCAGCTCGGTTACCAGGACCGCGTAATCAAAGGAGCCATTGAAATACAGATGAAAGGTCGGAATATCAAGTGAATTTCCGGTTATTCTCTCTGCTGGAAACTGGTGCTGCGGGAGGTTAAAGAAGGAAGGGAAAGAACAGCGCGACATGGCGACCAATCGGGAGGCTGAAGCATCTTTCCCTCCACCATGGACAAATCACGAGTCACCTAACTACATATCGTCAAATGGCTAAATATAATTATATAACCCTTTTGTGAAAGTCCCACGGACGTGACTAATAATATAAATGGAATTAGCACTGGTAGACCAAGACAAAAACACAGAAACATAAAAAAAGAGAAACTCACTAGGTATCGAATTTTCAGTTGTATAATCTCCTTTCTCAAGAGAAGGAAAAAACGGAACTGAGGCAAAGGAAGGCCCGGAAGGACTGGATGGAAGAAGAAGGTGGGAAGAGGTATGCGAGGGGAAGAGTTAGGTGGGAGAATTTTAAAAGGGTGGAGATGATATGGAAGGTTTTGGGGGCGGAGGGAGGATGAAATTATGTGTAGGAAGGGGTAATTAATTCCTAATATTAAAACCTGGGCGATTCCAGGAATCTAGGAACCAGATGAGAGCTTGCTCTATTGTTTTTAGTTTAAAAGGAGGGTCTGAGGGTGGGAGTAATGCTAGGATGGATACACTTTAGCATTTGTCAATGAGTGTTGTGTTCGGAGACATGTTTGGGGATTGGGAGCATACCAATCAGGGAAGGATTGTTATGTGAGACTCGATGGTTATTTATTCTAATATTATGGGGTGTGGTACACTGTCCAATATAAAAAGCAGGGCAAATTGGCACTTCAGAAGGTAAACTACATTGCTGGAGGTACATGAGGAGTAGGGAATTGGCGGAAGAGAGTTAAAGAGCGGATGGGAGAGGGATAGGATTCTGGTTTGGAAAATAGGACATGCTCTGCATGAAGGCTCATTGAAGGTCCTGGAAGTGGTTTGGTGACGGGGCGAGGATTCAAGGAATGTATTGGTTCATTTAAGATCTGATAAATTGGCGGGGTGTTTGAAAGTAACAGAGGGGCATATGGGAAAAAGGTTGTCGGTGGAATTGTGGTTTTTGAGGATAGGGTAGAGGTCTTTTAGGATAGAACGCAGAGATTCTAGGCCAGGGATATTCGTGGTACAAATTGAAAGAGGGTGGGTATCCGCGGTGGTGGTATTGGTTTAGGTGGTATAGGTTTGGGAGTGTAAGCATGTCTTCGGATCCTCTTATTCAGGAGGGATTCAGGATAACCTCCTTTGAGGAGGGAATAGTGTAAATGAGAGGAATTAATCAAGGGAGTCGGGGTTATTCCAAATTCTGGGTCCCCTTAAGAACAGGGAATAGGAAATAGAGCGTTTGGTGTGATATGTGCAGTAACTATTGAAATGTGGGTATTGTTGTTTGTTTGTGGGTTTTATATACACAGGAGTGTGAAATTTTTGGTCTCTTAATGATATGTTTACATCTAGGAAGGTGATTTGGGAGGAAGAAACCGTAGACGTTAAGGAGATAGAGGACGAAGCATTGAGGTTGGAAATGAAAGTTTTCAGGAAATCAGGACCGTGTGGCCAGAGAAGGAAAATATCATCGATATATTTGAGCCTCAATAGAGGTTTCAGTGGGTGTTTTGACAGAAATATATTCTAAGCGAGACCAAGAAAGAGTTTTCCAAGGTTATTCGGGTCTCCCACCGGGTCCACGTTCGTAGAGTTGCCGACGTTTCAATGGCCGAGTCGTCCATCGTCTTCAGGGCTATAGCCCTGAAGACGATGAATTATTGATTGAATATAAATATTCATTGAAACGTCGGCAACTCTACGAACGTGGACCCGGTGGGAGACCCGAATAACCTTGGAAAACATTATTCGCCGGGAAAGTACCAGATCATTCTTCACCAAGAAAGAGGTTTGCATAGGAAGGGCTGAACCTGCTATCCTTGGCACAACCCTTGATTGGCAGGAAGAATTTATCGCTCAAGGTGGGGTGAACGAGAATATATATGAAAAACATAAAAAATATTCTATATTATATGTATATATATTATTCATTTGTTTTCCTTTCGGTCCACTTCACTTTCTCCATTCTTCTCCACACCCACATTTCAAAAGACTTCAATTTGCTCCTATCATCCTTCTCCAGTGACCACGTTTCCGCACCGTACGTATCAAAGTTTTGACGGCCCTTTTAACATCCTTGCTCAACGTCCCCGTCATCAACTCCCTCCTCCTCGAGAAAGCCTCCTTGCCCAGCGCAATTCTTCTCCTTACGTCCCTACCACTTTGACCGTATTGGTCCAAAGCACTCCGAAAAATATAAGCTGTTCCACCTGCCCTAGTTTTTGCCCATCTTTTTTATGTTTAACTTAGTCTTTCTCTTTTTGGAAAACCGCATACCTTTGTTTTATTTATATTAATTCTCATCACCTATCTATATATTTATTTTCATCTCATATCTCACGCGCGGAATTTTGAGTCTAAAAAACATGGAAATTTATCTAGCCAAGGAAAGGCCATAGTATTCACCAACATTAAAAATTTGAATTCAATGGGTTCATGAGGTGTATAAATTATCAGTGATTCAAAACCAATGCGAAAGTAAGGGCAGGATTTCGATAGCCTTCACATCTCAATAACAAAAGAAAACTTTTTCTAATTAACAGAAAATATAGAAACACAGTTTTTATTTTTGAATATCGGTTGCCCGACCATATTTCTCAACGGAAGCAAACCACTTGTTTCCTTCTTTCCCTTGAGAAAGGTGGTTGGAATAATGAGACTTTTAAGAATCACAACAGTGAGTGATTTTTTCATTTTGTGTTTACACGACTCATTGTATAGTAGCATTGCCGCCTTGGCGGCTGTATTTCCGAGTATGCCTAGTTCCAGCTTTTGCTCTGTCTTTTTTGAAATGTACATTGTTTTTAAATATTAGTTATATATATATATATATATATATATATATATATATATATATATATATATATATATATATATATATATTTATATAAAATTCGAGAACCAGTGAGTTTTTCCTCTTTTGTGTTTTGGTTTCTGTGTTTGTTATGACTTATCAGTGAATTTATATATATATATATATATATATATGTAAATGTATTTTTCCACCAAGTTATCTTACCAAGTTTTAGGTAATCGTCATTTTATAATGCCGTGCGGTCTTTTGTATTTGTCATAGTCACTTGCTTCGTCGTTTTTATTGTAGGCCAATACCATGCTTTCTTTTTCGTATAGTTCCTCGCAGTGATTTCTGCATAGTCTTTTAATTGTTTCGTCTAGCTCATCATGTAATTCTATTTGACTATATATGCCTTTAATTTTCACCCAAGGTTTAATTCCATGGTGCATGGATGTCAAAATATTCCTTTCGGTTATTTCTCATTTTTTATAGCTATTCTCACTCAGGAGTCCCACCCAAGCCGGGGCTGCATGTGTCAAAACGGGGCGAATTACTACTTCCTATGTATACTTTTTACTGCTTGAAGGCGTCCCATTATTTTTAAAAATTCAAATGAAATATACATTTTTAAGTGATTTTTATCGTTCAATTAAAACCGGGACAATAGGATTTTTTGATAGGTTTTTACAGGGTAGAGAGAGTCTTCCCAATTTTTGGCATAAATCGTGATATATGTACATTTGTAAATGATGTGATAACTAGATAAAAAAGCGGCAGATCAATTGTTGCTTCTCATTAAAGTGAATGGATTGAGATCCTAAATCTCAGTGAAACATTGTCTGCCATCTGTCGGCGAGAAAAAGATTTTTGGCAAATTTTATTTCACTAAACAATTTACATAAAATTATATTAAAATCGGACCTAGTATTTGTTTCATCTTGAATTGTTACCATATTTATACACCAAAATTAAAGCCCCTAAACCGCACCATCTTGGTATGATTGATCTCCAAAGAAGCAAAAAAACAAATTATTAGGAATGATATATTTATCTTCAGATTTACGTATATTGTACCATGTGTACAATTACACACATACATGTGAATATAAATATATATATATATATTATATATAATATATATAATATAATATATAATCATATTATATACATTATATATATATATATATATATATATATATATATATATATATATATATATATATATATATATATATATATATATATATCATACAAACACATTTAAAATGATTTAGTTGAATCCTTCCGCCAAATGTAAATGCCAATTAAAATTTGCACTTGAAATTGTTTTGGTAAAATTGATATTTTTCATGTAATCCCTATTTGATTGCATGTTAGCACGGCAAAGCACGCAACTTAACAGGCACTCCACTCGCAGTTTTGTGCACACATTAAAAAATGCTAAAACAAAGTAAATCGAATAGTACATAGTGTCTTGATGTTTTGGCTGCGCTGTGTTACTACTCACCCATGACATTGGCTTGCGACCCTTATTTCAGGGCGGGATTTGATTTACTCAATTGTGATCCGAAAATCTCTCTTTCAGAACTTTGTAACCACATTGGTGTGTATTCATGAATTCGACCGCTTATTTTTTTTGTCTATTTTATCATGCAGAGAAATTTTTAAATTAGTATTTTGTTTAGATTCCACAGTTCAATTCGTTGTCCTGAAGGTTTCTGAGATTTTATACCCGTAGTAAAGAATATTTACCTCCACATTTCATGCGATTGTTTTAAAGCAGTTTTTTCACAATACAGGATTAACCAAATACGATACATTTTGAACCAATTTATACCCAAACAGAACCAAAATAATAATACAAATATGTAATATACATGTGTACATGTATAATACGGAGTGAATAGCAGAAAAATATTCAATTCTACGAATACAATTTTGTTGCTGAATCTATGCTTTGTTGTGGTGGGACAACATCAAGTCTAAATTTAATGTGATTCATAAAATATTTTATTTAGGTTTTTTCATATTGATTGCATTGACAACTGCACTTACTTCCGTGGTATACAGTAAATCAATGCGCGGAAATTATTATCTCCGGCCATCGTTGGTTTCATTCATTTGGAAAGGAATTTATTCGCATATTTGCTATTACATTTTCTTTCCTTATATTGACTCATTTTGTGCTTTATGATAAAAACAGATGGGCGGATATTCAATTCTGAGACGTCTCCAATGTTGCTGCGGGACTCGACTTTGTGAACTGCCTTTCTTTGAAACGCGAGGAAATCGAGGCCAAAGACTGAATGTTCTTGCCGGAGAAGGTTATTCGGGCCGGCAGTCGTGCTTCGAGTCCCATCCCTCGAGTACTCTGAAGCATTTTAATTACCAGACTGGCCAAGTTCCATGCAACGGTGGAAAGAGTTTAATACATTTTTATTTGGGTACATAAAGCGCCATGAGATCAATACGTTAATTTAGAGTTTTTAAGTAATAATCCAGATTTGGACGAGTGTTCTCTTGATTTATGCAGGCGTAGAGGGTTGAATTTATATGCGAGTGGACAGTTCCGTTCGCGCCAAACGATGATGGTGGCCACCGGTTATCCTTAGGGCCTCGGTGATCACTTCGGGAATGGATAATAACGCTCCGTGTAAGTGAAATGACCCGTACTCACTGTTGCAGGAGTGCCGACTCGATTGATAAACCATTACAACATCACCCAACCGTGTTAACTCGACCGAGTAAAGTGATATGGCAGGTATATGCATTGCGGCGGGTGGCTCCCTGTCCACTCGGTCGTGACGGCGTTTGAGTGTCCGCCCATAAACATTGCTCTTCAGTCTGCCATTGTGAGGGGGGGGTGCGGAGTCACTCCTCATCTTTTTTTTGCTGCATCTCTGTCCATGTATCGTCTCTCGTGAAGTTGGAATTGGCTTCGCCCGGCGGTGTCACGTTTGTCGTATGAAACAATTCAATTTCCAGTGGCAGGAGTGTCCCGTCGTTTCCAAAAATTCTGGCCCGAATTAGCTGCATTAATGCATGCGGAAGTTTGCAATCACATTTTCTCGCAGGCAGTAAAAATACGGTCTCTTATTTTTTCGATTCGGTTGCATCGGTGACATGGTGAGTGTTTTGTTTCGGGAGCGGCGGCAACAAAACCTATTCGTGGAAGTTAGAGGAGGTTATTGGCATTGATGTTGCTTATCATTGTTGACATAATTTCTCGTCGTTTGAATGAACTGATCGGATTGTTTCCATGCTTATGCATCTGAAAAATGATGAAAATATGAAGCATGCCATTTGGATTCAAAATATTTTGATGGCATCAATAATTGACACAGATTTCTGACTTCTCCCTTGGCTTAGTTTGAGCGGCGAAAAAATATCGCTATTTTTCGATAGAATGCAAAGAGCATCCAGAATTCGGATATATACGTGCTCCAAGCACCAAGAGTAAGCATATATATGGACGCTATTGAATGTAATACAGAAATGTGTACCATTGCAATACTTTTTTGTAACCCTGGATCGTTATGTTTTCGATCATTTTAATATTTTCCATTGACATAATGAGATTTGAAACATTTTATTGTGAAATTTGTAAATTTAATTAATGTTACCATCGTGAAAATTATACATGTATGCTAAAGCGTGTACGGCTGATAAGACATTCGGATGAGTAAAAATAAAGTTTAATTTCTTTAGGTTTACTGCCACGAGCTCTAGGATAACCATGTAGATCGCAACGCCGTGGGCACGTGGAATTATAAAGCTTTCGCGACGAGAGCCTTCGGACTTTTGGACAGGTCTAGTCTTCTTAAATTTTATATTCCTACTCATATATAGTTCATGCCGTAAAACATCCCCTCTTTTATTGCAGTGCTTTACTGAGGATATTTTATATGGACCCTTGACTATCATCATGATTTCAATCCGAGGATCCAGTGGTCAGAAGTGCACGTTTCCCTCCGTCACCCTCAGGATTGCCTCGGGGCGAATAAAATCAAGTCGCCCATAGCTTCTAGTGTGCTCAAATTATCGACCCCATGGACATCTCTTTTTGACTGGTTCATATATGTGCCACTTTACCTTCCTCTTTCGGTCTTCTGTTTTAATTTCTCTTATTTTGTTTTCCTGCGTACTCTACAAAGCATCTGTATTCGTCAAGAGTCCATTCTGTCGAGAGTCCACCTGTTTCTCATTTTCCTCATCGTTATTCTTGTCTTTTTCTTTCTACTTCTACCTGGTGTTCTACCTCACACCATGACCTGCTGGTGGAGGTACTCCACAGGGTTCTTCGATTTCTCTTGCTTCGGATGTGAACTTTATATAATCGCCCGAATTTTTAAATTTGCCTTTCTTATTGTCTCATTATAAGCTCGAATTTTGTCGGATCCCCTTTATAACCTTGTTGGAAACAGGAGGAGAATGTTGTTACTGGAAGGAGGTCTTCATTCGTTTCACGCCACCGTCGAAAATTATGCAATGAAGAATTTTGAAAATTCACCAGTTTGTCGTAAACCAAGTGTGTCAAAGACCTCAATAATAAAAGTTCAATTTTTTCCTGCAGATTTTTATGCAACGTTCAATTTTGCTGCAAGGAAATTATTTTCATTACGGTTTCATTAGGATATATTTTCTTTCGATTGAAATGAAGTTACAGCGTTCATAAAACGAATGTTTTTCTCTTACATAATACAGCGGTTATACTGCAGAATAGATTCGTTACATCAAATCCAAAATTAATATTTACTTTCTACGGCCATGACTATGACGACTATGTGTCATCGTCAGGTTGTGATGCCACACAGCGGTGCAACCATGGTCGGAGAGAGTAAATATTGGTTGTGGAATGGCTGTATTTAATTTTGTATGAGAGATGGAAATATTCCACGAAGCAACGCCTTGAAACCGTTTCATAAGGTGGTTTATTCACCTCATCGCTCAGAACGAAGGGACTCTTAGTCGCAGGCAGCCGCGTTGCAGGCCTTATTATTTATGAGCAAGAGAGCACGTCTCGTATAAACGGAGTTGATAATTCTTTACAAAATTTACATTCCTCTCTCCCTCTCTAGACTCTGCACGAATGTAAGTAAGTGGAAATGGTGCGCGACCATGCAGAACTACCTCTCATCTGTAGATTAGTGATTAAGGGTCACTAGGGACATTTAATATTGGCGATGAAATTGAATTATTTACCTTTACAATAAAAGTTAAATAAGCCGTAAAAAAATTTCACACGAAAGGTTTCTCGGCGGTGTGCACTAGTCCGTGTTGTTTCCACGCATAAGAGTTTAGATTTAATAGTTACAGTCTGTCCAGTCGAGAAAGAGACTTGGGCGACTCAAAAAGCAAGAAGTCATTCATTTTTAATGCAAGTTCTATTTGATTCAAGATGGATTCTTGTGAGTCATAAGAGTGTTGGAAGCGGACGCGCATTTTTTGGACACCTGAGACTTTCGTAGTTGCCTCGAAAATGGCGGTCAAAGCCTCCACGTGCGTGCTGCGCCGACCCGCTCTCCCTTCATCCCCAATTTAAGTTCTAAGACAGCAGTGGCATTATGCGAATCTGGAATCAAATACGTAGAGCATAATTGAATTGCAAGATACCATTTTTACCCAATCAATCGCATGCAACGTAGAGTTTACGCATCAGTGCATTCTTAGGCAACATAGACCATCAAATAATGAAAGAGGAACACTTGATATTTTCCGCAGAATTTTTCGTTGGGTACAATTAGTTTTAATGCATAGGCATAATCCTCAGATCCTCGAGGATGACGCCTTGCATGCGTTGGAGCTGGTTGTACCAAATAAAAGGTTTTGTGCAAAATACAAAGTATTCTTCTTTCATTCGAAAATAAATTTCCACGTAGTCAAGCCTGATTCCATCGAGTGTACGACGAATATCATATTCTCAGTATTAGGGTGGAACTCGAAGAATCTCGATCAATATTCGAATCAACGCACTCGAGTGGTCATCGAAACTCACCATTTGACAAATAGACATGTATTCCTCAAGGATAATTTCTTTCGAATCAAGAAAACCGCGACTGGAGTCTGAATCTGTCCCTCTGAGGGCGCCCTTTCTATGGTTGTGGACTTTGTGAACGCCTCCATTCTGCTATTCGGTGCTTGGCAACGGAAACAGCCAAGTTTCATCACCAGTTGCGATTCTTGAAATGAAGCTGGGAGTGATTTCGGGCGCCCTTTTTTGTCCTTGCGTTGCCCTCTGATTTGGTTTTGATTTCCAGTGTGCAATACAGATAGTCCCTCCCATGGACTACAACCTTGTCGTGGTGGAAGGGCTTGTGTGTACCGATGACCCCTAGAGCTGTGCTGGCGGGAGTAATAATAATTACTCCTGGAAGGGTCACCCATGCCAGATAGGTCGAAGGTTAGGAGCCAGACGAAAGCTAGTCCACGGAGCGTCTGTTCCTCAGTGAGGCGGCTGCAAAGTCGTCTGACCCCAGTGGGGCGGCCATTAAGTGATGGTGTCACGTTAAAAACACTATTGAGGAAGGCAACGGGAAACCACCTCAATTATGATTCCCAAGAATATAATGAGTGGCACTATAGATAATATGAGTCCTGGCAACTACGGGACTCGGCCCAAGAGGCCGTGTGTCGTGCCCGGCAGCGGGAGAGGCAAGGCTTCCGCGGTCGTCATCCCACGAAACCCTTGCAGGGAAGAAATAACTTCAGCAGGACAGAAGACTCAGAAGAAGGCGAAAGTAGTTAGAATAGGAACATGGAATGTCAGGACAATGTTGAGGACAGGAAAAATAGAATATATAAAGCGAGAGATGGAAATAGGTAACATAGATGCTTTAGGCCTCTGCGAGGTGAGATGGAAGGATAGCGGGGATTCCTGCAGTGACAATTATAGAGTGATATACAGCGGCGGGGACGAGAGCCAACGAGGGGTTGCCGTAATTTTAAATAAAGGGGTAGGAAGAAGCGTAGTCAACATAGAGCAAGCGAGAGATAGAATTTTACTCGTAGAGATTAAAGGAGAGCCGACGAACTTGGTCATTATTCAGATATACATGCCACCGAGCAACCACAAGGAGGAAGAAGTCGATAGGATGTATGATGAGTTAGAGGATATAATCGCGAATGTTCCTGCAGGGAAACATTTGATAGTGATGGGGGATTGGAATGCGACGGTAGGCGAAGGAAGAGATGGGGGTGAGGTGGGGGACTATGGGTTAGACACGAGGAATGAACGCGGGGAGAAAGCAATTGAATTCTGCAGGAAACAGGGGTTAGTCATCACTAACACATGGTTTAGACACCACAAAAGGCGTAGGTATACATGGAAAATGCCAGGTGACTCAGAAAGGTATCAGTTAGATTATATTATGGTTAGGCACAGGTTTAGGAACAGTGTGATAAATTCGCAGTTTCCAAGGAGCGGATGCGGACTCTGAACACAATTTAGTTGTTATGAAATGTATTGTTCGTTTCAAGAAGATAAGGCAAGGGCGGCGGGTTAAAAAATGGAATTTAGAAGCAGTAAATGAATTAACGAGGAAGGAGTATCAGGAGGCTGTAGAGAAAATGATGAATGACGGTAAAGAACTGAGTACTATCGATGAAAAATGGGAATGTATCAAGAAAGGAATATTGGAAGCCGCTAAAGACACTATAGGAACCGTTAACGGGAAAAGGATAAGAAAACCATGGGTAACGGATGAGATGATTGCAAAGGTGGATGAGAGAAGAAGATGGAAAAATGTAAACACAGAGTTAGGCAAAATGAAGTACAAAGAGTTAAACAATAAATTGAGAAGGGCCACAAATAAAGCAAAAGAAGAATGGTAGAAAACGCATTGCGAGGATGTGGAAAGTTTACAGAAGAAGGGTGAAATTGGTGCTCTATACAACAAGGTTAAGTTATTATCGGGAAGTAAGAAGGCAAGATCTGTGCTAACAGTTAAAGATAAATGGGGTAAGATAATAGTTGAACCAGGAAAAATCCAAGAGAGATGGAAGGAATATATAGAAACACTGTATGGTAAAGAACTTAGGCCGACAAGGTTAGACATAGAAAAGGAACATGACGTAGAAGAAGATAGCTTAGGTCCAGGCATACTCGACGATGAAATAGAAAGGGCATTAAAGGAGATGAAAGCAAATAAGGCTGTGGGGGTGGACAATATTCCTGTAGAAATGTTGAAATGGTTAGGGAAAGGTGGGAAAAAGGCCATATATGGACTGATTCGTAGTATCTATGAGGAAGGAATCTGGCCGGAAGATTTTGTGAGATCGGTGTTAGTTCCTATTCCAAAAAAGGCAAAGGCTTCGTCATGTGAGGATTGCAGAACAATAACTTTGATATCCCACGCAGCTAAAGTTATTCTCAGGATCATCAACAAAAGGATAGAGAGTAAGGCAAATGATTACTTAGGGGATGATCAGTTTGGGTTCAGGAAAGGAAGAGGTACGCGTGATGCCATTGCAGTAATAAGATCACTAGTCGAGAGGAATATAGAATACAATCAGGACGTTTTTGCCTGTTTTGTAAATTTCGAAAAAGCGTTTGATAGAGTGAATTGGGAAAAATTAATGCGTGTATTGCAGAAAATAGGAATGGATTGGAGGGACAGGAGACTGATCCGCAACCTGTACATGTCTCAGACTGCTCAGGGGCGAGTGGGGAACGGAGAGTCCGGATGGGCAGTGTTAGGAAGAGGTGTAAGGCAGGGTTGCCCATTGTCACCGGTACTGTTCAACGTATAGGTAGAGGAAATGATTAAAGAGGCATGGGAAGAACTGGAGGTAGGAATGAAAGTCGGGGGGGAATTCGTAAAAACGGTTAGGTTTGCTGATGACCAAGCATTAGTTGCTCAGTCAGCCAAGGGGTTGCAAGCATTGCTGAGTGAATTGGAGGTTCAGTGCGATAAATATGGGATGAGAATCAATATTAATAAAACAAAGGTTATGCGATTTTCCAGAAAGAAAAAGGCTAAGCTAAATATTAAAATAGGCGGGGGAAAATAGAGCAGGTAGAACAGTTTACATATCTCGGAAGTGTTTTGGACCAATATGGTCAAAGTGGTAGGGACGTAAGGAGAAGAATTGCGCTAGGCAAGGAGGCTTTCTCAAGGAGGAGGGAGTTGATGACGGGGACGTTGAGTAGGGATGTTAAGACAAGACTCGTAAAAACTCTGATATGGAGCGTAGCTATGTACGGCGCGGAAACGTGGTCGCTGAAGCAGGAGGATAGACGTAGATTGGAGGCTTTTGAAATGTGGGTGTGGAGAAGAATGGAGAAGGTGAAATGGACCGAAAGGAAAACAAACGAGGAAGTACTTGAAGTGGTGGGGGAGGATAGGGGTTTTTTTGAGAGAAATCCTATGGAGGCAGGAAAAATGGATGGAAGGCGTATTGAGCGGTAGTGGAATGTTGAAGAGGGTAATAGAGGGGAGAATGTTGGGCAAGCGAGGTAAGGGTAGGAACAGGATAGGGATGTTGGACGGGATGAAGGGAGGAAAGAAGTACACCGAGATGAAGAGGGACCTGATATAGATTAGTTTGCTAGGTGGGGAGTCACAAAATGTTTATTTGATAGTTGTGTCCATCCAAAAACCTACCTTAACCGGTAGATTACCTAATAATAATACAGATAGTGTGCTTCCCATTTGTTTGACAACATTTTTCAGCTAAAAATTTATGAACAGTAGATTTGTTAATACCGGTGGGGTTATCAATGAGTTTGGTAGACACGAAACGATCACTTCCTAACATTTTTGCCCTTTCATGATGCTGTTTACCATTCAAACAATCGGTGGGTCATCTCAAACAGTTTCTTTCGTTACAAAATCTTGCACAACACTTAAAAACGTTCTCACGACTCTTTAATCCATCACCATAAATATTGTGGAACAATTCAAGTGTTTTTTAATGGTGCATTTATCTAAATTGGAATAAAATTTAACATTCGCACGCACCTTTGACTCTGAAAGCAATGGGCTCCCGTTGTCACTAGCAAATGAGCCAGCGATTTAATATTTAAGTAACGAAAGATAACCACCTCAATGCGCTACTTCCTCTTTATGTCTGCCCAGAGATGGCGCCGGTGATCACGTGAATATTAAATCAGTAAATTTTTCAATTCGAGAGACTGTGTGGTGGCCGAATATTTCGAAATACGTATGAAAAGTGTATCTTATAATTTCCCGGCTGTTTTCCTTGAATCTCTAACCTCACGCCAAATTACTGCGAAGGTCGTTCGTGGTGGGCGAGGCCACCCATAATTTGGCGAGAGATTGAGATATAAAATGGATTGGTTTGAGGATAAAGGGTGCCATTTGGTTTTGAAGTCAATGTTGCGGAACTATATGATGAGCGTCGTGTGGAACAGGAACGAGAAGAACTCATTTTGTCCCGAGAGTCGTAAATCGCTGTTCGGGGAATACTCTGGACCAAATCGACGTGTTTAGAATCAAGGCGATCCTAGCTCCCTTTTCTATTTATTCATTTCAAATTGTCGTCTGTTATTTTTTTTGCCATAAGTTCAGAAGCGCATGAGGCCTTTCAGCCTGCGGGCACCGTGAGCTATGAGACTGGAAGGAGGGGAGGGAGTAGATGGGGTGGGTGGGGGAGGGGAGGGGGAAAGATCCCCCTCGTGATACGCTTTTCGCGAGTGAGCAATTGGGACAGGCGGTAGTTGTGATTGTCTTCTGTTTGTTTTTTTATTCGCGGAGCAGAGTTTGCATTCCTCGCCTTCCCGAGGGATTGCCACACCCCTCCCTCCCCACTACTTCTTCCTGCCTATCTGGAGCCTTCCCACCTCCCCTTCTGTGGGAAAAAGTCCCCAGGAGCTAATTGCGATGATTGGCGCGTTCAAATCTGGTTTCATCTCCTCCCGTATCCTCGTGGATATCGCTCTGCCTCCATTCCCATCGTGCCCCGCGCGATTGCCCTCTGGCCATCCATCTCCCGACGAAGGGCACTCCTGATTTCTAGGGCCTGCGAGGTCTGTTTACGAGATCGAGTGTGTGCGTGTGTGTGTTGAGCACGAGCGCGCATTCGAGTTCGCCCCTCGGCAGTCCTTCATCTCTCGATTCGCGCCGGTTATTGATGCGTGTGTGCATTATGCTTGCGCATCATGAGCTGCACGGCGATTTAATCCTCCTCCAGTGGACAGGGAGTTTTCATCGAGCGTGAAAAATGTTCAATACTTTGTTTGGACACATGAATGTTCTTGTGCCTCTCAAAGTCGAAAAAGGATTTTTCTATGGATTGAAAATTGAAAATGAGTGTGGGAGTACTTTAGATGATTTCGCCAACGTTGCTTTTCAATCAAGATGAAGAGGATAGGGTTTTTTATCGTGATCATGTATCCAATTCCTTTTACGAATCAAGGCGCACTCTTTTTTAAGTATTTTGTGAAGCCTCGATTAAAACTGATGTCTTCTGACATTTCCTAACAATTATTAACGATAGACTACGAGTTTAACCAAGATTTTCGTTCGCAAGACGAAGGAAATGAAATATGAAGGATTCCATAAATTACGTGTAGCCTCCTAGGAAAAATAATTTTCTCCATCTAGAGTGAATATTATGAAACGGTGCGGAGCAAATTTGTGATTGACATGCCAAAATCGGGGAAAGGTGAATATAAATAGACGATGAACTCGGTAAGATTATTCAATGAAATGCTACGCAATAAATCGAGGCAAAAATGTGGCCGTGAGGTATGGAGGACATATTTGTGACGCTAGTCTTGCATTCTCATTCTCCATGATAACGATAGGCAAATATTTATGAAGTTAATTTCTGCACGGATGAATTCTTCGACACTACCAAAAGAAGCGCTTTCTACACAATGTTATTATGTCGGAATTAAACGCCTAGTTAATCTACAAGAATATTTATGGTGGTACGGTTAAGATGAGATATAAATCTTGAAACGGACGTTTGCGTGGTGATTTCGAAAAATACAAGAAATAATTTGTCTCTCAAAGAAATATCAACTCGTTCTGTTGTTGGGCGGCCTGAAAATCGTAAAATGTGCAGTGAACTTCTGGAAAAAGGGATCACGCCGCCAGTTTTCTGCGGAGTGGAAGATAGTAGCGTATGTAGTGACCAAGTGAAATTATGTGTGTTTTATAGGAATTTGGAACTAAATTGGTGAAAACACGTCATAATATCTTCCTGTGTGAAAATAAAATAATTATTCAAAGGAGTATTCTAAGTTGTTTAGAAGAGTTATTCCTCGCATTTTGCTACAAATTATCTTAAATAAATCTCCATCAAATGAGACTTAACGCAGAAAGATTAGCATCTAGAATCAAACATGATATTTTGGAAAAAAATTTGAATTCGTTAGAACTTTTATGAAGGAACTGAAACAAAAAAGAGTTATTAGAAAATTTCGAATGGGATTGGAATGAGGCTCGAAATATCTGCATGAGTCCTATCCAACCAATTGTGTGAATTCAACGCTAGCACTGGCGAGACACCGAAAGTATTTTTCTGCCAATTCGTAGGTGAAGCCGCAATGAAAAGTAATGGGAGGGCGAATGTGTTTTAAAAAGAGTGAATAGTATTTAATTCTCATGCACCGCTTATGTTTCTCATTCTCATTCTTGATATAAAAAATGGAACTTAGCTGTCGTAATTAGCCCAATAATTTAAAAATATTTTAATTTCCAAGCTGAAATTTACGCTAATAAGTGATACTTTACGTACCCTCCACCTTCCGCATTTACCACATCCAAAATTCTCTTCTCCCGACTGTCGTCTTTCTTCCTCTCTCAAAGCCAGAACTTCGTCGTTGATTTAACATTACCATGCATTTCATTTTTTCCATTCCTCTCCACCCCCAAACCTTCAATGTCTTCAATCTACGTTTATCGTCTTGCCTCAATGGCCAAGTTTCCAGCCGCATAAATGTTTTGTTGAAGGTACATTCGAGATCATTTCGGTCTGTTGATTGTATTCAGTACCTACTTCTTCCTTATGACTGCTATATGAAACCGGATTATCTACCACTACATTAACCAGCAGGTGACTTGTTCCACGTTCATAACCCTTCTCTCCAGTTTCTTATTTAGTTTTGTCACTCCCCCTCGTTTACTCTTCTCCCCAACGCTGAATCTCAAACTGGAAAAACCCCTTTAACAATCACCCCACGGGAAAAAACCCTTACTTAGCCCATGCCACCGTTTGAGCCATAATCATTTCTCAGAGTAATAATTAAGATATTTCTCAAAGATTAATAAATTCTATCTGTTATTACTTACATTCTGAGTGACTACGCCCGTGCATATTTAAGGTAAATATTACGCAACTTTTTGATAAAATATAGTTTTACTATTTCTTACCTCTTTTTTTAGATATGGAAGTTTTGTTTCAAAATGAACTAAAATAAAACCTCGAAATGAGAAATAACTTCTTATAACATTCGTGTTTGCATTTTAGCGCTCAATTCTAAAATGAAAACTAGCCCAGTAACCAGTAGAATCAGTAGATACAGTAAGATAATAAAATTCCGACAGCTTACGAGTTAATAAATGTTCGGTGGTAAATTTCTTGAACAGATCCACAGGACTCGTTTTGCAAATTAGCTGGAGCTGACCTTGAAGTAGTTGATACGGCAAAATACCTAGGTGTTACATTCAATAAAGACTTAACTTGGAGGACCACATACGTGAAGTCTGCGGGGATGCATTTAAAAAAGTGGAATTTATTAGACGCATTGTCGGCAGAGCTCGGGTTGAAGACTTCCTTTCAGAGCGGGAACAGAGGGTAGTCCTTGACAGCGCTAGTTCCGACAGCGTACGAGTTACCTCGGGAGTACGTCAGGGAAGTGTAATCCAGCCGTTTCTTTTCTTGATTTTTGCGAATGATTTGAACCGCGCAGTGAAAAGTAAGACAAGGATGTTCGCGGATGACACGGTGATTCAACGGGAGATATCTGGGGATGAGTATCGTTTAATTCTAGCACATGATTTAGATATAATATCTAAATGGTGTTAAAAATGGGGATTGCCATTAAATCTTAATATATCTACATAACGTTGAGTTGGGATGTTAAGACAAGACTCGTAAAAACTCTGATATGGAGCGTAGCTATGCACGGAGCGGAAACGTGGTCGCTAAAGCTGGAGGATAGACGTAGATTGGAGGCTTTTGAAATGTGGGTGTGGAGAAGAATGGAGAAGGTGAAATGGACCGAAAGGAAAACAAATGAGGAAGTACTAGAGATGGTGGGTGAGGAGAGGGGTTTGTTGAGAGAAATCCTATGGAGGCAGGAAAAATGGGCGAACGGCATATTGAGCGGTAGTGGAATGTTGAAGAGGGTAATAGAGGGGAGAATGTTGGGCAAGCGAGGTAAGGGCAGGAACAGGATAGGGATGTTGGACGGGATGAAGGGAGGAAAGAAGTACACAGAGATGAAGAGGGGCTTGATATAGATTAGTTTGCTAGGTGGGAAGTCACAAAATGTTTATTTGATAGTTGTGCCCATCCAAAAACCAACCTCAAACGGTAGATTACCTAATAATAATAATATTTACATAATACCCCGCAAGCCGCATTAACGGCGTGTGGCGGGGGTTGCAAGGGCACCACCCGTAATTTAGAAAGAAAAAAACGCATACAGAAGCCACAAATTGATAGTCAACAAACCACACATGGTAAACAACCCTTTCTCCCTGCACACATGCAATCTCACAAACTATTAACAAACATATACATGCACCTACATTCAAACCTATATATTTGAATTTTTTTTTTGTTCCGACTTGCAACTTACAAGTTTTTAATATTTTTATAACCAACACATGCATGCAAACACAAATCTACAGTGGTGCATACATCGTCTATCATTTTACACTCACGCAAATACATATGCTATCTTCTATGCTAACTATAGATGATAATCTAACAAATAATAGCACCTTTTGATGCAGTAAGAAACTCATCCAACTTCATCCAACGCCTGGCCGCCCGTTTCGTAAAAAACTGTTACGATAAAACGAAGGGCGTCACTGAAATGCTTATGGCGTTGGGATGGGAATCATTGGGATTAAATGCGATGACGATTAAATGCTAGGTTGAACATACTAAATAAATTTTGATCCCCATGTTTCAGCACCGAGGTCTCGTAAATTATTCGCACTCCAACATACATTGGTCACTTGGATCATGCATATAAATTTCGGGCAATAGATTCCAGAAATAGCAGACTCAAGGACTCCTCATTCCCACGGACAATATGGGATAACAACTGTAGGTAGATAGCAAAATAAGACCATAGTTCTACTCAATCACATCCTCTTTCACTGATCTCGTGTGTTTTGCTGTCAAAACCCTTCCCCTGTCGAGGGCATGCGTTACTGATGCCCTCATGCAATGCATCCGCCGAACACGAGGCGCCTTGCGCACCCTCTCATTCGTGGGAATCAGAAACCGGGCATGGCTCTGCAGGGGGAGGACTAGTTCCCATTATCGGAACCGCTAGGGCTGGGAAGGCCATGCTCCCCAAGAATGACATCTGATGGCGCCCGTCAAAGGACAGGGTCCTTCCTAAGGGCGGGTATAATCGCTAGGGCCAGTGACGTAGGCCGGGAAGGGCCCACTCCCGGAGTATGACGTCTGGCGGCACCCGACAGAGGACAAGGGTCTTTCCCAGGAGCGGGTATAAACTCGGCTGCCAGCAAGGCCTCGGCCCGCACTTGGGTCACGCTTGCCGAGACCGCGTCTAGCACGAGGCTTGTTACGCTCGCCGTGACTTCGGCCAGACGAGTGGACCACCCCGGCCATCCGCCCTCTAGATACGAGGTCTCCACCGGGGCAACGTTCGCCGCACCCGCGTTTCTCACTCCCTTGTCTTCCCCTCCGGTCCTGCCCGGTACCATGGCTGACGATTGGGGATACGTTCGCCGTTCCCGCGTCTACCGCCGTACCGCTGACGCCGAGTACCATCTTTCAAAGAATGTTCGCATCCCGGTGCCTGGCTCTCTCTCTTTCTCTCCCATCGTAGAACGTAAGCCATGTTTATTGTACAAAATGTACCTTGTTTTGGAGGAAATATATTTACTATGTTCCTGGGTATTTCGGGCTAGTTACTTTCTCACTATCCAATCTCTGGACGCTCATTATGTCGCCTAGAGCCCGCCCGCTTCGACACCCCAATGACGGCGTTAGAATGCCATTAAATAATGTTTGTGCTCTTTACAGTATTGTTTGTTTTCAAAAATCCCCTTCCACTCCTCGTCCCTCTCCGTGAGGGACCCTTCCTTCTACCTGCAGCGTTGGGTCAATTTCTTTACCTGTGTCCTTGTGAAGGAGAGCGTTTTATGTTAGATGTTCTTGTGGTAGTGGAATTTCACTTTCCTACTTATCAAATTCTAGCTTTCACGATAAAAAAACGAAAAAATCTTGCACCATATTGGAGAAATTTCTTACTGCATCCTTAGATGAAGTTATTTTTTAGATGTTGTGTAGTTGCATGCATGTAAAATGATAGGATTTTTGCATGAATGTGGGTATGGGTTTGCAAGTATGTGTTGGTTTTGAATGCGTTTTTCCCCCTTTTACGGGTGGTGACCTAACACCCTCCGCCACACGCCCTTGCGGTGGCTGGCGGGGTATTATGAAGATTTAGATGTAGGATACACGGTTCACAGTAATGAACCCGAAAGTTGATTTTGATAGCTAACGATCACCTCGACATAAGTCCTACACGTCCTGGAAAACCCACAGGGTCAAGAGGTCAGTTCTTTTCCCTGTTTGCCATCCTAAGAAGTATCATGCCCGAAAAATCGAACAAATCGGGTTAAGCTGAGGGTGCCCAGGAACATCACTGAGGGACGATTCCGGGACCTGATTCCAGCTGCCCGGCTCTCTAGCTATTGGTCCACAAAGATTCAAGAGAACTGTTTATGGCTCGGCGGACACTGACCAGAGAACACTGGCTCGATTCCCAGTGACTTGGGATGTCCCCAGCCGTATTTTAGTTTTCTCTCCTCCCTCCCTCTCCCCCTCTGGGAGACTGCACGCGGCAAAGGGCAGGAAACCGACCCTCTTGCGCTTCTCTTTGACCTCCTCAGACGCTTACTAATATGATATCTGCCAAGGATGTTACCCCGACCTTCAACTGCAGTACGCAGCGCCACCCAAGTCAGAAAAGTGACCCTTTTCCAATGTCATTTCAAGGCCAAATTACCAGATACGCGAAACGGATACTGTGCAAGCACATTTTAATTATTGGATTGGCGACAAATGACGCTTTTGTTCACGTGTACATGGATAGACTTCGTGGAACATGAAGTCCATTTGACAGTAAGCAAATCCGGGATTTTGAAACCAGCACCATGAATCGAATTAACGCGATCACTGGACATTGATTTAAATTTTGAATAACTAATGCGTAAATATTTGCAAGTGATTCAGTTATACGCTGAAGTTTTGACTAAATGACCGATAGAGAATCCGATTAACAAGAGAATGGGATATTTTGGTAGCGTTTTCAAACATTGATTTATGCATCTGAAAATTTGATCCAGAAACAGAGGTAGTGAATAAAATCCTATTCCAACGTAAAATTCGCTAGTTCTACTGTTGCTATAATACTTTTTGTGGGATCTGGATATGCAAAAACATTATAATTAATAAATGAGAATATATTCATTTTGATAATGATTTCTGCGACTATGTCGTCTCAATAATCTTTCATTCTTGAATTCTCTTTGGGCTGAAATTCCAATCCAAACTATGAGACTTTAGGCAAAGGCTATATCGGAAGAACCAAAGATAATGCAAACCATGGGGTTCTTTGGAATGATAATATCGCAAAGTATGAGTCTATGCGATTGGCTTTCCCCTCGCTGCTACGCAAGGCAAGAAGTAAAATCCAATACGCTTCTGGCCCTGCATGGCACTACAGCTATTTTAAATAATGGTTCATGTAAGTCGGGGCTCATTATAATGATTGACTCACTTCCAAATTATAGACATAGTATAATGTATCAGAATAATTGTCAATACTGCAGGACTATAGTGTAAAATTATCGGCTTTATTTTTGGTTTTGGATGTATAAACGATGATATTGAGCAAATAATACTGCGACATGGTTTCAACAATTATTGAATCAGAGTCGAATTATAAGTCATCTAAAAGATTTTAATATGATTTCTGTAACATCTCTTCAAAAACACTTGATTCTGTATCTTCTTTAAAGTCTTTGGGTCTTATAGTGGGCAATATGACAGGTTTAACATTTTGTTTATTTTCAAAAGTCTCCAAAACGTGATTAAATTTTTCCGTCATTTGTCGAGACACACGATTTCCCTCGAACCCTTCGGTGCTGCCAATTACTTCCTTTTTTATAAAACATGGATTTTAATTAGTGTCCATGCATAAAAAATTCCTTTGGAATTGAAAATGGCTCACGTTCGGTCTTAGGCTATGGTTAGTTATATTATCCCTCGCAGCGTTATTCCATATCAAGGGAAGATTAAATGAAGCCGAATCCTCCACCAATCCATTAAAAACGGTTCTGGATACAGCTGTTTGGGCAAAAAAGTTCTTTTTTGTTCTTCCGTTCGTTAAAAGTTCGTGTCTTAAGTACAAAAATTCTCGTAGATTAAAAGTGGAATCTAGTGGAGTTATTCTCTTGAGTCAATGTACCTTGAAATGTGTTGACCTGGAAAGGTTTTCAGAGACCAGTGAATGAGCAAACAAAGAGAAGGAGTTGATTTCCAAGTTTTTAAGATTTATTTTTTTAGATGCAGCCAACGGACTGACTATGACGAAGTGACTGATGCCTTGAGAAGGATTAATTAAATTGATGAGGTGGGCTTTCAAGGTTACTCATTTGTCATATACGAGAGTTGCTATTTATATTTTCAGCCTAATAATGAAAAGACAGTAATTTATCTTTGAAAATGGCTTTATTGTTTTTTGAAGTCTTCTCGATGATAATCAATACTTTTGCTTTCGTTTGAACAAATTTTCTTAACACTTTGTCCACTCCGATTGAGGTACCTTCAAAGTATAGTTTGTGAATGCATCAACGGTTTCTTCAGGCGCCGAACGACATTGTACATGCAATTTTGTCTCGATAAACGGAAATAAAAAAAAGTAATTTGGTATTAAATCAGGGCTGTACGGAGGATGACCCATCAATTCGACGTTTTGGCCAGTAAAATACGTAGTTGTTTCAGCCGATCTGTGAGAGCTTGCATTGTCATCCTTCGTTGCCGCTTCTTCTTCTGTATTTCACCAAGCACTTCCGGTAAGGAAATGCTCGTGTACCATTCAGAATTCACGATTATACGTTGCTCTAACGGTACAGTTGCCACGTGTCCAGTTATTATGAGGAAACAGGCGACCATTTGCTTCTATGTGCTTCGTCCGCGAATCACTTTTGTCGGATTTGGCTCGTCTTGGAAGACC
The DNA here is from genome assembly GCA_037158775.1 of Hetaerina titia. NCBI lineage: Eukaryota > Metazoa > Arthropoda > Insecta > Odonata > Calopterygidae > Hetaerina > Hetaerina titia. Next base: position 101,945,623 of record CM073775.1, read on the forward strand.
CATGCAGTGGATTGCTGTATTGTTTCGGGCTCATAAGCGTAGATCCAAGATTCGTCAGAGTAATACACAGCTTTTGATGCACCACAATTGTATTTGTTGAGCATTTCTGTGCACCAATTGACACGAGCATCTTTTGGAGCTTTTGTCAAATTATGCGAGATCCAACGCGAGCAAATTTTTTTACAGCTAAATGCCCATATCTTATTGATGCTCGTCAACCTGATTCCAAAGTATGCCTCAATCTCACGATAAGTCACGTGACTATCTTCCTTAATTAGTTCTTGCACAGCAACAATGTTATCTGGCACAACAACTGATTTTGCTCGACCTTCGCGATTTTCGTCGCTGAGCGATCGACGACCAAGATGGAATTCGTTATGGCAGCGTTTCACGGTGGCAAAGGGTGGGGGTTTATTGCCAAAAGTGGAAGTAAGTTGATCGATGCACTTTTGCCTTGATAATCTACATCGAAAGTCGTAAAAAATCATCTCACGAAAGTGTTCACGAGTTCCATTTTTTTCGCCGAGACAAAATTTTCGAGTCACTGTAAACAAGTAATGATCAAACGACAAAATGTTCTGAAGAAAGTTAGCGTTAGAAGGGTCATACTTTCAGATAGAAACGTCAGATGGCGTCAGATAGAGTTGTCAAGGCTCGATATATAAATAGCAACCCTCTTATTTTGCTAGGCCACTCACAACTAGAATAAAATAGGATGTTAGAAAAAGTTCTACTTTGATGATTAGGAAATGAAAGATGAAAGGAATATTTAAAAATAGGAAAATAATTTTTCAATTGCTGCAAATATAATCTTCTTTTAATGAGACAAAAAATTTAAATGAGCCTCTAATCTACCTCTTTTTTCCGTTGTTACGGTAATTTGATTGCTAATTACATAATACTTGTTTATTAATTTCTGTTTTGCGTGATTACCCGTCTACTATTAGTACAGGTATATTCTAATATGTCTTACATACCCACTTATGGAGAAAAATATTCAGGCCCTTGGTATTATTTGCGGTGACCATGCAGAGGACTCTGAGCTGCACGCACTACCAGAGAGAATTCCTATTTAATTAACAGTATTTGCGAAAAGTGTCCGGTCTCCGGAGACTCTGTGACATCACTCTGCAGAAAATTAATTTTCTTTTTTTGGTTGTCTTCAGCGAGTCATTGTGACTATCTAATTTCAATGCGAGGCTAAAATATTTGATTGTTATAGGTTTTTGTACTTCAGGCCATGAATTCGTTTTGTTAAAGTTTAATTTGTGCATCTAAACCTTTTTGAAACCCCGCCATAGTGTTACTGGTATATTTTATCTCACATTTTTTCACCATTCGCTTTTGTTTCAGGAGTCATTAGGTAGAATTCCGACATATAAGTGGGCGGAGAAATGAGACAAGGCCACAATGCGTGAATCTCTTTGATTTTATAAGGAGTTATCGAACGATCTACTTAGTGTTAAGTGAAACATAGTATTAGTTTCAATAATAGCTGTTATCATTTATTGACGAAATACATTCGAAATAGCACAAGGACATCACAAGGATCTCGTTTTAGAGGTTTATAATTGGTTTAAAACCATTTTATTGCGAATTTTTTTCTCTTTGATCTTCGGCGTAGAGATTTACCGCATTTCTATTGGATTAATATGTGAGTAATTTTAATTTCACGAGGAACTGCGAGGCTATCGCATCTGTTACTAAGTAACTACAAATTAACTTAATGAAGATCTAAAATCAGGTGCTAGAGGATGTAATAACGATAAGAATATTTGTTGAATGAAAAGACACGTCTCTCAGACGGGTTGGATGGTATTGTTAGCAAACCTTAGACAAACGAATAATAGATATTAAAAAACGCCTTTAATAATATTGCGTAACATTTGCATGCATATTTTCTGGAAGAATTCCTACCGAATTAGAAATCGTTCCCTAAATATCCTTGGTCTAATCACAAGAATACTAGGAGTGAATAGTGATGAGGTTCTTTAAGAATCAGAGAAAATAAATTTCACAAATATAGTAAATCCATATTCTAGCATATAAGTTTGATTTTGGTATTTCGTGTTCGATTTGATTATTTTTGCAGACTGTTAAGACACAGTATTGTCTTGTCAGGCGCAAGTTTGGGGTGGGAAATATCTGTTTCTTGGTCCATGGAAAATCGTTATTATTATTAGGAGAGCATTGAGATTGTTTGAAATTTTTACTAGACTCCACATTATAAGAAGCACAGCACGAATTTTTTACTAGTCGTAAATTTGGCAGTGTGACAAACGTTAGATTATTACACAGGCCAACAGTGGTTTTGGTGCCGGAGCTTTTAATGTTGATTTAAAGAACAATTGGGGTGCTGAATCCAATTATGACACTAGTTTTTTCCTATCAGCTACAGTTTTCTAGATATAGATATGTTGTTACTTACGTAAAAAAAATCTTCTACATGATAATATGGGAATATTATATTAATAATAAAACCCACTAAATATAAAGACTTGATTTATTTCTAGGGCTGTTAAATCACCCACAAACACAACAGAATTTTACAATACAATTGAACACAAATACTAAAATTTTTTACTGTAATAAAACAAATCGAAAAGAAAAAAATACATAAAAACATCACTCAACACATCGGAAGCTTCTTTTGCGCGATTTTCTTGACTGCACTTTGTTCAAACACTCTCGTTTTAAGCACCAGCAGTAATCTGCCATCATATGGTTATCCCATCTTCCTTGGTAGCAGGCTTCCATTGTTTTTATATCCTGGTGAAATCTTTCACCTTGTTCTTCACTTGTGTCTCCTAAATTTCCAAGAAACTTGTTTAAGTGGCTGTGTAGGTAGTGAAATTTTGTGCTCAAATTACATCCAAGTGATTTGAAGTTACTGAGCATAATGTTTACCAGCTCAATATAATTTTCACTTTTGTGATTTCCTAGAAAATTTTTTATGACCTCAACAAATGACATCCAACTAATTTTTTCAATCTCATTCATTGACTCGACAAAAGCAGGATCCTTTGTCAGTTGTCTGATTTGTGGCCCCTCAAAAATACCAGTTTTAAGTTTTTCAATACTTATATGGGGCATCTTTAGTCTTAAGTAGCCGAAGTATGGTCCATCCTTGTCAAGAGCCTTTACAAATTGCTTCATTAGGCCTAGTTTAATATGTAGAGGCGGTAAGATGATTTCCTCTCTTTCAACTAAAGATTCAGCAATGATTCAGTTTTCTTTCTCAACAACTAAGTTGTTGAGAAAGCTCTTAGGCCACTCCTTCTTAATCCAGTGGTTTTGTCTGTCCCTGCTATCCCAGAGGCACAAGAAACAAGGATATTTTGTGTAGCCACTTTGCTGCCCAAGAAGAAAGTTCACCATTTTTAAATCTACACAAATCACCCAGCGATGTTCCTGGTATTTTATCTTCTGTAAGACCAATGCTATTGTATCGTATTCTTCTTTCATTTTAGTTGAATGAGCGATTGGTATTGCGCCAAACCTGTTACCATTGTGAAGAAGTACACATTTTAAACTACGCTTGGAGCTATCAATAAACAAACGCCAATCACTAGCATCATATTGTGATAGTAGTCCCATTTTTTCCAAAAGACCCTTAACGTCTAAACAAAATGTAAAATTGTCTTCTTGAGCAAAGAAGGGTAGTATATTCTTTTCCCTTGTGCGATAAAAACTTATTTTTGTACCGGGTTGCAGTAAATTCTTTTCATGCAGTCTTGATGCTAGTAGTTCGGATGCTTCCTTCGATAAGTTCAGTTCTCTAGCAAGATCGCTTAGTTTATCTTGATTAAATAGTTGAGGAAATGTTGATACCCCTCGTAGTCACTGCCACTATCGTCAATAGAATGAGAAATGTTTTCAAATAACTCAAATTCTTCCTTAGATATATCTGGTAACGTCCGAAATATTTGCATCGGTATTTCTTCTGAATGGGGTACCGGGCGTCTAGCTGAAGGCAAATCTGGATATGTCCACTTGTGGCGATTTTTTCGATTAATTCCCGAAACATTTACTATGCAAAAATAACAGTCGTCAATATGGTTCACAGGTTCTCTCCACACCATTGGCACACCAAATTTTAGACTTTTCCTTTGTCCTGTTGTCCATTGCCGCAGATGTTCAGTACATGTTTTACACACAAAATGCGGTGCCCATGTTTTATCTTGGTCACCAAGCTTAACACCAAAATATCCCAAGTATGCACGTTTCACAAAGTCTGTGATATTTTTCCTATTTTCTTTTACCATATATTCCCATGTATACTTATAGATTTATTTAACTTTGAAAATTATTTTCCGGAATATATCAAATATTAAAACAACTTATCGTAAGATGTGCCATATCTAAAAAAGTAGAGCTGTTAAATAAAAACGGATTTCATACTTGGATTCAGCTCTACAAATATAGTTAAAATCAACACAAAGATTCCCGGCACCAAAAAAAATTTTTTTTGTAGGCCTGTGTTATCATAGTTGTCTCCCTTGTAATTTTTGTACGACACTCCGACCAACGCCTACTGCATTAAAAGCGTCAAATGGCACAACGTAACATCATGCACTGCAAAATGCCTTGCATACATGTATTCCACACACTTTCTGTCTTTGCGTTTACAATTCCGACCAATATGCCTGTTTGTTGACCTTCCTCCACCTTTGCTCCATTAAACGGAAAATGTATTATCTAAAGCAGAATATTTTTTCACTTATGCATTATAAAAATGTATATGGTACATTTTAAAGTCACCAGCAGAAAACGTGAATCCTTTAACGTAATGCGTTTACCAAGATGTTGCCTTGGCGTCCGTCGGACTTCCCTCGCCGGCTTCGAAGGCACGCTCCGCGATAATTCCTGGGCGCGATGGAACACGCGTCACCTGCGCCATAATAAAATAAATTCGGCCCGAATGGAGAAAAATAAGATTAAACCTAAAATAATAAAATGAATTCATGCGGTTCGATTGACGCGGAGAGCCGATCGGTAGTTGTTAGGTGGGCGGTTGGGGGTGGGCGAGGGGTGGCGTCCACATGTTAAGGTGTGATTGACCTGCGACACATAATCCTCCGATCGGACCAATCACCCGCCAGGCCTGCCTTTCACGCGAGAGCCGTGGGAGTCGGAGGGGGCGTGGGTCGGGCGGGCGCGTCGCCCCGACCCATTTTGTCGCCCCTCGCCGTCGCTCACCGTCTCCCTTCCCCCCTCCAAAGCCCTCCCTCCAGCCGCCTTCCCAGGATCGAATGGCACGTGTTTACGGATGCGAATAATTAATGTCGGTCGCGAGTGGAATTGAGCAAATAGGAATCCTAAAGTCCTTTCTTTGTATTGCTCGGATACCTTCCAGTAGATACGCAGATGATTTCAACTATGAATTTGCCGAGTAGAGCCAGTTTTGGATATTCACTTTCCGTTGTTCTTTATTTAAATTATCTACATCTTGTGATCCCTACAGAAATACACTATTACACAACACAGCGCCCTAAAAAGAAGATTAACTGGAATCCCAGCAAAATGCAATATCCTCCCTCTCCTCCAATTTAATTCCAAGAGAAAAAACATGGTGTTAAGAAAATGTTTATGAAGTCACTTTCCAGGCGAGCACTAAATCCATTCATTAGGAAAACTCATATCCCTTCTCAGCAATTAAGTGTCCTCCTCCGTGTGTCGCTCCTCCGAAAATTCCCATAAGTTGCAGCTCTCAAAGCTGCTCAAATTTAGGTGACATCTTCAAATTCACGATGCTTTAACCGGAATGGATCGCTCAATTCCCACACTACTTCTATCCGTGTACGCAATTGCCGACGTTGTAAATGCTGACCCCTTGCCCCCTTTCACAGGTTCACTTACAACACCAAAAAGACTATCAAAAGCCATTTGCACGTTCAAAAAGGTCAGCAATCGATTACACGTGACTTCTGCCTCTCCTTCTCTACCTGCAAAAGCCAATGCATGCTTTTCCAACTGAATGATGGGTAATTGCTACTCGCGCTCACACACGCTCCTCGCCACCTCCTTCCCCTTGCTCATCCCTCACATCGCCCTTCTTAGAACCCTAGCCTTGAAGAAAAACGGATTCATTGGACGGGTTGTGGAAAAGTCTCATTCAAAATTCGGAAAATAGGCATTTCTTCGCTTTAGTTAGGTCTTATTAGGCATAGATGAATAAATGTATAATCTAGTGTTCAGGAGAAAACAATAGTTATAGATTTTTTAAAGAGAGGGACCGTAAGGTTTGTTTATAATTTCTACGAAAAGAGAGTAACCATGGTAGTCAAATTTTACGTTTTGGATAGACTGATGTTCTTCCCTTCAATCGGCGTGGTTAGATGCGAGAACGGAGGAGCCTCCGTCGGGTCGACTGAACACGATTATTTCGAACTAACTAGTCGGTTCGTCGCAGAATCATCGGAAAGAGTTCCATTTTCGAAGGGGGTTATTTTTTACTGTTCAATAAACTATCATTTAATTTAGTTTCTTTTAAGATGATATTTAATCTTTTATAATTGAACAGATTTTAGAGTAGCTGTCACTGCAATTCTATCGTCGGAAGTTTTTAACTTGCAATCTCACTATTCATTCGCTTGGAGTTAATAAAACTCAAGATTCGATAAAAATCAATTCTTAAGGAGCAAAATATCATGTTTTACTACCGCTTTAATAACTATTATTTATAAATATCCGACATTAAGTGTTTAACTACAATTAGAAACACATCATGGGTATCTACGGTCGATGCCTAAGACTAAAAAGGGCAGGATGTATTTGATCAATCAAGTTGTCCACAAGGAGCGAGGCGAGGTACGTGCATAGGCTATCCGTATGTCGACGTCACGTCGATTAACGTCGTGCCGCGCGGCCCCCTCCGCACCACTAAATTCCTCCGCCGCGCCTCCTTCTCGCCCCGGGGGCGTCTCACCCCTTGACCCTCCCCACTCCACCTCCGCGTCAAACCTATCCCCGAGCCCACCCGTCGCACGGGCCACACCCCCTGTCGGTCGTCCCCGAAAGCACACCGCATGGCCACCTCCCCTCGCGTCCCGTCAATCGTGACACGGTCTCGCCTTTTGCCGTTGCTTCACAGGGCCCTTCCCTCCCGCGCCCCCCTGGGGTCTACGTGTTTGGGAGCGGGCGCTAACCGCCAGTCATTTGTTAGGCCTAGGGGGAATTCGGGCGGAGTGTGTGGGATGCGACGTCCGAACACTTTGAGGTTGTCGGAGGGGAGTTGTTCCGATTTCCTCCACCACCCCTACCCTCCTCCCCGCCGTGGTACGGAATGAGGGGAGGGGAGGGCGCCTGTTGTGGAGCTCCCTCCCCGTGGGGATTGTGGTGTCTTTAAGCCCCGCTCTCTTTTGTTTTGACTGTGACTGGGCGCCCCTCGCGTGTGGGAGGCCGTTGATCATCCCCCGAACCCCTTGGTCGTTGTCCCTTCGGCCCTTTGAGCGAGAAATTACAAAATAGGGGCGGCGGTGAGGCCAACCCTGCCCGCCTCCGACGGGCCCTCCTCCTCACGACCGCCCCTGCCCCGTTTGCGCCCCGGAAGCGTGTCGACGTGCAGAGCGACCTCTAGAATAATTGCACACACTGCTAATCGGGAGGTCGCCGCTTCAGTTCGTGAAAAAACACAATGCGGATGGTGTCTCCGAGCAATCAGCACGGGCATTATATTTACCACGGGACCAAATCGTGCACTCATGTCTAAAGTACTTATGGAATCTTTTTATAGAAGTAAATCAGGTTTTTTAATGTCAACAGTCGTGAAGGACGGAGCATGAAAAAAATTATCCTCTCGGTGATTTCAATATAAATGCTGGTATGCTTGCAGGAATTACTGTGCGAAAAACTTAAAGAAGTCATTGACCCATAAAATGTTTTTTCGAATGAGGAAGAATGCGCATGTTTAAGTAGTGCGACACTTAATTTCTGAATTTGCTATATTAACGGGGTAACTGTGATTTTTGAATGTTTTATAATTATTTTTTACGTTAATATGGTAATTTCCTCGTTAATTCACTAAAAAAATCTCTAGAAGTTATTTCGCAGTCCTACATCTACACAAATACCCTGCTAGCCACCAAAAAAGCTGTTTACTGTTCCAAAAAATAACTTCCAAAACACGATTCGTAATGATGTTAAATCCACAAAGAAATACTAATATTTTTTCTTGGGTAACCTTAGCCTAAGTGTCGGTTAATCTTTTTCATTTGTTTTAATACCCACGTTTAAATGAAACGAATTAGAGCGGCTCTTAAAGTAATTCGGCCTGCTGCAAACACTCAATTCTCTGTGGGTATGAAACGTTCGAATTGGTTTCGTAGTTTTAAAATTCAGAGTTAGAACTAACTCTATGAGGGCCTTATGCAAGAGATAATTTTATCAATTTTCACGTTTTCACCATCTTCACGAAGTTCCAGTTGGAGGAAATATGCGGATTGTTTAATGTAGCCAACTTGAAATTTGGTAGTGGCTTTTGACTCCCTTCCGTGATATCATCTCAAATAGATCATGACCAATTTATCAACGAAGATTTTCCAGTAATTATATCTTTAATAGTTTTACAATAAATATCTATATGATACTCAGCTAGCCACCAAAAAGGTAGCGCTTGGAGTCTTCAATCTAAATAATTGTAGCTCGCTTTTTCATGATATTCCAAAGTCCATAAAACATCTCTTTATTGAATGCATTCGCTGTGCGCTTTTCTTATTCACTTTCTCAGACTTGGTTGTCATATCTGCTCCATGGTAAGAAAGGGGCTCGGTTATGTCCACGCTCGTGGTAATCTCTGGCGCATTAGTCTCAATTATGTCAGCGGTCACGTCCTGTCGGTATTTTAACTTGTTCCAACGGATGCTTAGAGGATATCAGGGTTTCAGAAGTTAGTCACGAGAATGGCGGCTTTTTCGATTTCCTTAAGCAAAAGGTGCTGCGATTAATGTTTTCAGCGGAGAAACTATTCTGTTGCTATGCTATTACCTTTTCTCAACGTCGAGGGGCCTGTAGAATGACTACGTAAATAAGTTTTTCTGATTGTAACTATTCACGTTATACTAGACATTTTTACATATTGTTGTCGTCACATTCATGACGGGAGGTAAGTACAATGAGTTCTCCTACCCCGAGTGATTCAACTTTTTAAGTATCTTTTGTAGAGGTTGAAATCCCTTGGATTGTCCTCGCCGCCTGCTCTACCTACCGCGAGTGATATATCCGTTCCTATGACGATGTCTGCTGCAGCAGATGCTAGTAAGGGAAGCTTGATCCCTTGGCTCGTTCCTCGATCACTTTCTTCACTGAGTGATGGAGGTGGAGGTCGGTGAATGCCCATTCCCTGGTGAAATCAGTGGCTGGTGAACATGCTTGGTCAGTGATCAAGACAGGAGTGAATGACTTTCCCCAGGGGTGAGTGGATCAATGAGGGTTGAAGGGGGATGACTGACCACGTAGGTGGATAGGGCAGAATTAGATTGTGATGGCGGAGGTGATGGAAGAAGGTAATCGGGGGCGAGAAGAGACGGGGCCGAACTGGACGCCTTGAAATCAAATCCCTGCTCGTCTATCCAATCCGCTACTCGGCTCTTTCACAAGCTGATCATCAATCCCTCCATTGACTTCACGCAATGGGTATTTCTGTAACGGTTGACAGCATCTCTCGCGAAGACGTTGGGTATCGACACCTACCTTTGAACTTGCAAAGTTTACCATATTTCTCAACCAGGTTTTTTGGTTAGTAGGGCTCAGTACAAAGCCCTATACGGCGTGTGAATACATACAATCACAGGGTAAATGGTATGCTTAGTTCCATTCCCTTTGCCGGTTATGGTTTCCCAGGAAGTTCTGGTACCCGAAAGATCACTTAGCTTGGGTGGACCTGAGGGTGCTCAGAGAGGCTTGCCCAGGAACTCGGACCCTCCAGTCCATAGTCCAACGCTATACCCATCTACTACCACTCAAAGATATGTCTTTTGGCAGTTTAAGCAACTATCTAGGAATACATGTCTGTAAGCCTGGGCATGGAATTGCGTACAGTACGGCTGTCCATGTTTTCTAAGAGCTGCTAGCACCTAACCTGAACGCTCTGTAGGCATTTTCCTTAATAATTATCGCCTCGAAAAAAGATTTACACCCTGAGTTGCCAAATGCGCAAAAATTCTTGTGTTGGCATGGCAAAGCCACCACCATCTTTGATACCTCATTTCTATGGCTGACTACCTAAGTCACTGGGGAAACCCGGCCACTGGCACTCCAAGGTCAGGAGGGACACGATTCAGCATCATTCTTTCGTTGTCACCTAGGAGAGGAGACATAAGGATTTAGGATTAGGGCCCCCTACTACTACGATGCACCGTCTCCCCGCATCATTGCTTTGCCTAGAAAACAGCCTCGGAGTAGGGAGGGGGGCTGCAACTCTGGTGCTATCATCTAGAAGCACCAGATATCTATTGCAGACGGGAATGGGATCTGCCCCCGCACATTCCATCCACCGCTCTCCCTTCCCCTCACTCCAAGAAACTACCTTTCAGTTGTCCGATTTCCAGAGAAGGGGCAGTCCTTCATTGGGAGGGCGCCCAATCCCCACGCAGGTCCGCAATCGCCCAGCCCCTTCTCGTCTGTAGGCTCCTGCACCAACATTTCCAATTGGGCGGCACAGGCCCTAAGGGCCGCGCTTGTGCAGTATTTTCAAGCATAACAACGGGAAACTCACATGCAGTCATCCTGAATTACGTCATTTACCCAAAAAAAGGATAATCTAGAATTATTGAACTAAACGGAAAAAGAATTTATACCTGCTGTTTTCCTCATGTACTCAAATGTAGAGAGATGCCATAAATTGGGCCGAGCTAATTACCCGATGAGAACATACAAGAACACTTGACACTTCCTTAAAATTCGATCCCAAGAAGTGTTTGCGAGCGGTGAAATTAAATTTATACGATCTCTACGCTTATGAACAATTGCACTTATATGATATTCGCTGCCTCAAGTAGTTGCGATCCCCTCCACTATTACGGAGGGGCAGTTTGGTAATCAAAATTGTAAATGAATAAAATATAATAAAAATGTACACTGCAGCTAGACTTTAATTAGTTCGTCTCTTCTACTTGGTCTTGCGTTAAAATGAACGGTGTGTAGAACAGGCAGGTAGAACATGCTTTTGTATGAACCCGCTGAGGCTCGTATTTGGAATACCGGGCGCAGGAAGATAGCATCATGGAGGCTGGTGTTGCAAGCGTTTTATTTTACCCCTAAATGCAGGCGGTCGTTCGTAGCGATGCTTGATACCTGGGGACTAAGGGTGGAGGTCAGTGGCGAATTCCCTGATCTCCAATTGTATCGCTGCTATTACTTCAACTCGGTGGCGCGGAATAAACTCTAACCCTGTAGTTGGTGGCGATCAAATCAATTGGGTTTAGACACCTGGCTCCCCGGAGACAAACAGGCACGCAATGAATTGTACAGTTGAATTCCTTTTAATACTGAAAAACCGTAAATTGTTAATGATTCAAATCCACCCTGTACCCAATTTTCAGGCAATTTTCGACCTTCAAATAATATTAAGCTAAACCGTACTTCCATTTAGAAAGTTATTTCAATTGACGTATTGTTGGAATTTACTTAAAAATAAGGATTTTTTGAGAAGTAAAAATAATAAAATAAAAGACATTGAGTTATACGGTCTCAAATTAATAAAATAAAACTCCTGTAGCCGTAATGAGTCAGCACAACTCATCCAGCAATGATAACAGAATGTTCGTTGTGATGGTTTGTGGGAGAAGAAATTCCACGAGAGTGACCAACCACAACCTCTCAACCAGAACACCCTTTTGTGGCAGTTTGCGGGAATTTTACTTCCTCATAAAATAAACACACCCTGTCTTTTCCTATTTTTTGCTTACTTGGCTCAATTTCCGTAATATTCTCCCTGGTGGTGGTGAGGCCCTTTTCGAATGGGTGTGTTTTCCTAAGTGCTTGTGATTGTGTCAGCTCTGTGTTTTTCCCTGGCACGGAATTTGTTTCCGTAAACAGTCACGTAAAGTGTTTATCTGTTTCTTAAACCCGGGTACCCTTAAAGGAGTCCCTTGAACCCTGTCAGTGATCCCAATTGGGTTTGCGTGTCTGTGTGTCTGTAGTTGGTCACTGGCGAGGAAGTAACATTCCCGCAAACTACTGCACAAGGATGTTCTGGTTGAGAGGTCGTGGTTGGTCACTCTCGTGGAATTTCTTCTCCCACAAACTATCACAACGAACATTCTGTTATCATTGCTGGATGAGTTGTGCTAACTTATTACGGCTACAGGAGTTTTCTTTTTATTTTATTAATTTATGAGACCGTATAGCCTAATTCCTTTTTTTTATTTCTATCTCTCAAAAAATCCTTATTTTTAAGTAAATTTCAGCCATACGTCAATTGAAATAATGTTCTCAGAGAAAATACCCCGATCATATACTTCAATGTGGGTGGTCTTGGCGAAATTAAGTCATCCCAGTGGGTAGCGTCATTCTTCACAGCAATTCCTTAGCGATTCCTTACAATTGTTCGCTGTAACAGGCTTCACGAAACCTTAAAACGCCCACCGTCTGTCTTCATAATTTTACTCATCGTGAATACTTAATAATTTAAAGTGTAAAAAAATATCTTCGCTGACATTGTTTTTTTAATTTCATGTTATTTTGCGCTTGTTAGCATTTGAATTTTAATTTGTCATGGAGTCATAAGTGTCACGAGTAAATAAATGGTTTGTACAAAAAGTATCGGGAAGAGTCTCTGAACAATAGATTTATTTCAGTTAATGCTGCAATGCCTCAAAATTCTTCAAAGTACATCCCTTGAGGGTCGACACACTTTTTCCAGAGCGGCTTTTCCACGACTCAGAAGCTCTCTGGTAGGCGGATTCCGGTTAATGGTACGCGTGCAAGCTTCTTTGATGGCACTTAGGGTCCCATGGTGGTGTTCTTTGAGGAGAATTTAACTTTTAGGAAGAGGAAACAGTCAGAACAGTCTGTTGGGACCATTAAGAGACTAGGAAGAGGTTGGATAATCGTTGCGATGCCGTTGCAGGTCTTCGCACTCGACTCTGCTCTTGGTCGTCCGTCAAGATCTTCGGGAAGAGGTCAGCGCAGATCTTTCTCATCGCCATATTTTCGGTAACAGTGGTGTGCACTGTCATCATATCGATGACAATACGATCTGCATTCATGCGCACATTTAACCGACGGTCTGAGATCAGCGCTTCACGCACACATCAGGAAAAATTGTTACCGATGCTTGATATACAAACCTTGAACGATGAACTCATCTATTTGTCCACTTCCCGCAAATTGTATGATCTATCTTTCTCCTACGTCCTCAAATAGATAGATCGCACATCTAGATTGGACTCATTTTTCTCAGAGAGCAAGTTCCATTGCGTCGGGATACCACACTGCCCCGAGTAGTTCCCACGACCCTCTGCCCTCCGCTCTGCGGCGAATTAACGGATGGCCAGCGAAAGGAGAAAGCGGAAGGGATCGTGAGGAGACACGGAGACTGCTTGCGACTGCCCTCTGACCAATCCACTGGCCGCCTTCCCGCGACCGCGCCTTCCTCCTCTCCCGACCCCCCCTCATAGCCACCCCCGCTCGAGGGGTGGGTGCCATTGCGCCCTCTTTCGTCCCGTCGTCGGTCGGGCACCAACCTCACCCTGCATCTTCTTTCGAAAGCTTCCCTCCCAAACGCCCTTCGGCCATCTCCCTCCCCTCCCCTCCTGGCCTTTCTCTCCTTCTCACTTCCACCCCCTCGAGGGGGCTTCCGTCGCCATTTCAGAGCCTCCCGAACGAGAGATAGAATCCTCGCTGGTTAATTTTAATCCCCTTTCCGCGCGCGGTCTCGGCGACTGCTTTGTTGATCCCTTTGAAAGGGGAGGCGGAGGAGGCCCCGCCCTCCCTTCCCCCCCCCCTTTTCCCCAATCCTCCTTTTCGTTCGCCTCGCAGCGCCTTCGTCCAAGGGCTTCATTAGATAACATTTTTGTTAATCCACCCTCCGCAGGTGATTTTCCTTTTGAGGTGACGGTGTTCACTGTCTTCGCATTAGGAGCATTTTCAACGCATCGCTGTACTATAATCATAATAAGTGTGCGTCGATGCTTCCATTGGCCCTGGCTCCCTTCAATCCATTGGTCCTGGCGCCTCCAACCATCCCTCCCCCGCCCACTCCGGTGGAGGACTTTAAGACTCCGCATCGCCACGAAGGAGATTCTCTCCTTCCCTTTGAAAGTGCACACAAGGTGTGTCCACAAAATTCACCCTTTCCCCGAACATTTCATCGTAGCAGCTCCACTCATTCATTAATGCTACACTACATAGCAACCATATTGTGGTCAGAGCCCGCATACGCTCCCAGGAATCTGTACAAATTGATCACACCGTTTCTAAAGCTGTGTCTAGCCAAAATATAATCTAACTGATTCGTTACTTGAATCGCCTGGCATTTTCCATTTGTATCTACGTCTTTTATGGTGTCTAAAGTGAGTTTCGGTGATGAATAACACCCGTGTCCTTCAGAACTCAACTGCTCTCTCCCTGCAGTCATTCCTCGTGCCTAAACCGTAGTCCCCAACCTCATAAACATCTCGTCTTTCGCCTGTCGTCGCATTCCAATCCCTCATCATTATCAAATGTTTTCCTGCATGAACACACGTTATAATATCCTCACACTCATCGTACATCCTATCTACTTCTTCCGCCTTGTGGTTGCTCGGTGGCATGTATACCTGAACAATGACCAAGTTCGTCAGCTCTGCTTTAATCTCTACGAGTAAAATTCTATCTGTTGCTTGCTCTATATTGACTACGCTTCTTTCTACCTCTTTATTTAATATTACGGCAACCCCTCGTTGGTCGTCATCCCACGAAATCCTTGCGTGGGAGAAATAACATCAGCACAACAGAAGACGCAGAAGAAGACGAAAGTAGTTCGAATAGGAAGATGGAACGTCAGGACAATGTTGAGGACAGGCAAATTAGAGAATATTAAGCGAGAGATGGAAAGAGGTAATATAGATGTTTTAGGTATAGACGAGGTAAGATGGAAGGATAGCGGGGATTACTGGAGTGATAATTATAGAAAAATATACAGCGGCGGGGACAGGGTAGTATAAGGGTAGGAACAGGATAGGTATGTTGGACGGGATGAAGGGAGGAAAGAAGTACACCTAGATGAAGAGGGACCTGATATAGATTAGTTTGCTGTGTGGGGAGTCACAAAATGTTTATTTGATAGTGTTGTCCATCCAAAAAAAACCTACCTTAACCGGTAGATTACCTAATAATTATATATATATATATATATATATATATACAACTTTTGGACGGCACAATAGAACACAGAATAAATCCCGGATAAGGAAATATTTTTACTTTCGTGATCTGCTCGAAAACCGCCTTCCCCACATGTCCTGTGTTCTCCTTTTATGTGTTTTCCTATCCCCTTTCCTTATACCTATTTCTGTTTGAATGAATATATATATATATTATTATTATTAGGTAATCTACCGGTTAAGGTAGGTTTTTGGATGGACACAACTATCAAATAAACATTTTGTGACTCCCCACCTAGTAAACTAATCTATATCAGGTCCCTCTTCATCTCGGTGTACTTCTTTCCTCCCTTCATCCCGTCCAACATCCCTGTCCTATTCCTACCCTTACCTCGCTTGCCCAACATTCTCCCCTCTATTACCCTATTTAACATTCCACTACCTCTCAATACGCCTTTCATCCATTTTTCCTGCCTCCATAGGATTTTTCTCAACAAACCCCTCTCCTCCCCCACCATTTCTAGTACTTCCTCATTTGTTTTCCTTTTGGTCCATTTCACCTTCTCCATTCTTCTCCACACCCACATTTCAAAAGCCTCCAATCTACGTCTATCCTCCTGCTTCAGCGACCACGTTTCCGCGCCGTACATAGCTACGCTCCATATCAGAGTTTTTACGAGTCTTGTCTTAACATCCCTACTCAACGTCCCCGTCATCAACTCCCTCCTCCTTGAGAAAGCCTCCTTGCCTAGCGCAATTCTTCTCCTTACGTCCCTACCACTTTGACCATATTGGTCCAAAACACTTCCGAGATATGTAAACAGTTCTACCTGCTCTATTTTCCCCCGCCTATTTTAATATTTAGCTTAGCCTTTTTCTTTCTGGAAAATCGCATAACCTTTGTTTTATTAATATTGATTCTCATCCCATATTTATCGCACTGAACCTCCAATTCACTCAGCAATGCTTGCAACCCCTTGGCTGACTGAGCAACTAATGCTTGGTCATCAGCAAACCTAACCGATTTTACGAATTCCCCTCCGACTTTCATTCCTACCTCCAGTTCTTCCCATGCCTCTTTAATCATTTCCTCTACATATACGTTGAACAGTACCGGTGACAATGGGCAACCCTGCCTTACACCTCTTCCTAACACTGCCCATCCGGACTCTCCGTTCCCCACTCGTACCTAAGCAGTCTGAGACATGTCAGGTTGCGGATTAGTCTCCTGTCCCTCCAATCCATTCCTATTTTCTGCAATACACGCATTAATTTTTCCCAATTCACTCTATCAAACGCTTTTTCGAAATCTACAAAATAGGCAAAAACGTCCTGATTGTATTCTATATTCCTCTCGACTAGTGATCTCATTACTGCAATGGCATCACGCGTACCTCTTCCTTTCCTGAACCCAAACTGATCATCCCCTAAGTAATCATTTGCCTTACACTCTATTCTTTTGTTGATGATCCTGAGAATAACTTTAGCTGCGTGGGATATCAAACTTATTGTTCTGTAACCCTCACACGACGAAGCCTTTGCCTTTTTTGGAATAGGAACTAACACCGATCTCACAAAATCTTCCGGCCAGATTCCTTCCTCATAGATACTATGAATCAGTCCATATATGGCCTTCTTCCCACCTTTCCCTAACCATTTCAACATTTCTACAGGAATATTGTCCACCCCCACAGCCTTATTTGCTTTCATCTCCTTTAATGCCCTTTCTATTTCATCGTCGAGTATGCCTGGACCTAGGCATACTCGGACATAACGGAAAAGACTCGATAGAGATGGAAGGAATACATAAAAGATCTGTTTGGAAAACTTTGGGCAACAAGGTCAGACACAGAAAGAGCACTTGACGTGTACATTGATAGCTTAGATTCAGTTAAATTGACGTAGGGGAGTGAGAGAAGTGAATTTTAGATAGGAAGACATACTGATAGATATTATATACTAAGAGATATTTATGTACTGATTCGTGGCATCTACGTGGAAGAAATCTGACCGGAAGACTTTGTGAGATCAGTGTTAGTTCCTAGCATTGATGCATGGAGCATTGATTATGATCATCATGATTACTTATGGGATGATTAGCTTGGGTTTAGGAAGGGGAGAGGTACGCGTGATGCCATTGCAGTAATGAGATCACTAGTCGAGAGGAATATAGAATACAATCAGGACGTTTTTGCCTACTTCGTAGATTGCGAAAAAGCGTTTGATAGAGTGAATTGGGAAAAACTAATGAGAATTGCAATAGATTTGAGGGACAGGAGGCTAATCCGCAACCTGTACATGTCTCAGACTGCTCAGGTGCAAGTGGGGAACGGAGAGTCCGGATGGGCAGTGTTAGGAAGAGGTGTAAGGCAGAGTTGCCCATTGTCACCGGTACTGTTCAACGTATATGTAGAGGAAATGATTAAAGAGGCATGGGAAGAACTGGAGGTAGGAATGAAAGTCGGAGGGGAATTCGTAAAATCGGTTAGGTTTGCTGATGACCAAGCATTAGTTGCTCAGTCAGCCAAGGGGTTGCAAGTATTGTTGAGTGAATTGGAGGTTCAGTGCGATAAATATGGGATGAGAATCAATACTAATAAAACAAAGGTTATGCGATTTTCCAGAAAGAAAAAGGCTAAGCTAAACATCAAAATAGGAAAAGAAAAAATGCAGCAGGTAGAACAGTAAACGTATGCCGGAAGTGTTTTGGACCAGCACGGTCAAAGTAATAGGGACGTAAAGAGAAGAATTGCGCTAGGCAAGGAGACTTTCTAAAGGAGGGAAGAGTTGATGGCGGGGGCGTTGAGTAAGTAGTTTTAGAAAAGACTCGTTAAAACTTTGATATGGAGCGTAGCTATACGGAGCTAGCGTACGGAGCGGAAACGTGGTCGCTAAAGCTGGAGGATAGACGTAGATTGGAGGCTTTTGAAATGTGGGTGTGGAGAAGAATGGAGAAGGTGAAATGGACCGAAAGGAAAACGAATGAGGAAGTACTGGAGATGGTGGGCGAGGAGAAGGGTTTCTAGGGAGAAATCCTATGGAGGAAGGAAAAATGGATGAAAGACGTATTGAGTGGCAGTGATATGTAGAAGAACGTACTAGAGGGAAGAATGTAAGGCAAAAGTGGAATGGGCAGGAACAGGATAGGGATGTTTGAAGGGAGGAAGGACGTATGCAGAGATGAAGAGGGTCTTGTTGTTGGTTAAGATACCGGTAGATTACTTATAAAATTCTAATATATATATATATATATATATATATATATATATATATATATATATATATATATATATATATATACTACCTTGATCAAAAAGTTCCCGGAATAACCACCGTGTGGCGCTCCCATCGTTCCGATTTGAGTTCTGTTTTTTTATTAAATTGGTACATCTGTTGTTGATATTCCCTTTAAATCTTAGTGTCATAACTTGACATTTGCAAAAGTTACGTAACCAACAGTACATCTATATCTGTGTGTGTTGGCGATTTTTTGCAATTGCAGAAATGGATTTAAATTTGCAACAACGAACTTGTATTAAATTTTGCGTAAAAAACGGATTTAGTGGCGCACGGACGTTGGAAATGTTGGAAAAGTGTTTCGGCAATGATTCTCTAAAAAAACGGTGGTTTACCAGTGGCACGAGCGGTTCAGAAGTGGTCGTGAGTCAATCGAAGATGATGAACGCAGTGGCAGACCATCGACATCGAAAGTCGGTGAAAAAATTGATAAAGTAAAAGAAATGTTGGTCAATAACCGCAAATTAACCATCAGAGAAATAGCGGAGGACTTGAACATTGCCTATGGATCCGCCCAAGACATTGTGGTTTATGATTTGGGTTTCCGTCGTGTAGCAGCAAAGTTGGTGCCAAAAGACCTCAATTTCATGCAAAAAAGAGACCGTGTTGACGTCGCAAAAGACATGATTTGCGAGGCTGAATCCGATCCCACATTCATCAAAAGGATCATTACTGGAGACGAGACGTGGGTTTATGAGTACGACACGCAATCCAGACATCAGGCAAGTGAATGGCGTTCACCAAATGAGCCGAGACCAAAAAAACCACGTCGTTTTCAGTCAAAAAAGAAGGCAATGCTGACGGTTTTCATGGATTACAACGGTGTAGTGCAACATGAATTTTTGCCAGAAGGCCAGACAGTAAACAAAGAGTATTATTTGGGCGTTATGAGACGTTTGCGTGTAGCAATTCGCCGAAAGAGACCAGAAATGTTCGCACAGTGCGTCGAGACCGTCGCACAGTGCTATCATTATTCGTAATTTTTTGACGAAAAATGCAACAAATACCATCCAACAGCCACCGAATTCACCTGATTTGGCTCCCTGTGACTTCTTTCTGTTCAATCGAGTTAAAAAACCATTACGGGGAACGCGTTTTAGCAGCCGAGAGGAAGTAATGGAAAAATCGCAGGAAGCACTGATGGACATACCGAAAACCGAATATAAAAAATGTTTCGAGGATTGGATCAAGCGCTGGCATAAGTGTGTTGCAGTCGATGGGGATTACTTTGAAGGGGACAATATAGATTTAGATGAATAAACTTGTATTTTTAATTTTCTCAATAAATTCCGGGAACTTTTTGAACAAGGTAGTATATATATATATATATATATATATATATATATATATATATATATATATATACATAATTACAAAATTCTAATGGTTTGATACATGAAGGGGGTAGAGCTAACTATGGACGTAATGATGAATGTTTTAGATTTACCCGTTTGAGCAGCAGATGATAGAAAATATATTTAGGTGTACTTATCCTGGTCAGCTTCCTTAGGCATTGGGGATAACGACACATTCTTCAACCTTCCTATATGGTTTTTTTTTACTGTTCTGTTACCGTTTTCAGGTTATCATCATGATTGACCCTCCCTTGGACTATAACCTTGTCCTGGTGGAAGGGCTTGTGTGTTCCGATGACCCCTAGAGCTGTGCTGGCGGGAGTAATAATAATTACTCCTGGAAGGGTCACCCATGCCAGATAGGTCGAAGGTTAGGAGCCAGACGAAAGGTAGTCCACGCAGCGTCTGTTCCTCAGTGAGGTGGCTGCAATGGCGTCTGACCCCAGTGGGGCGGCCATTAAGTGATGGTGTCACGTTAAAAACACTCTTGAGGAAGGCAACGGGAAACCACCTTAATTATCTTTCCCAAGAAAATAATGATGGACGCAAAACAGAAATTGAGTCCTGGCAACTGCGGGACTCGGCCCAAGGGGCCGTGTGTCGTGCCCGGCAGCGGGGGAGCCAAGGTTTCCGCGGTCGTCATCCCACGAAACCCTTGCGAGGAAGAAATAACTGCAGCAGGACAGAATACGCAGAAAAAGACGAAAATAGTTAGAATAGGAACATGGAATGTCAGGACAATGTTGAGGACAGGAAAAATAGAATATATTAAGCGAGAGATGGAAATAGGTAACATAGATGCTTTAGGCCTCTGCGAGGTGAGATGGAAGGATAGCGGGGATTCCTGCAGTGACAATTATAGAGTGATATACAGCGGCGGGGACGAGAGCCAATGAGGGGTTGCCGTAATTTTAAATAAAGGGGTAGGAAGAAGCGTAGTCAATATAGAGCAAGCGACAGATAGAATTTTACTCGTAGAGATTAAAGCAGAGCCGACAAACTTGGTCATTATTCAGGTATACATGCCACCGAGCAACCACAAGGAGGAAGAAGTCGATAGGATGTATGATGAGTTAGAGGATATCATCGCGAGTGTTCCTGCAGGGAAACATTTGATAATGATCGGGGATTGGAATGCGACAGTAGGCGAAGGAAGAGATTGTGGTGAGGTGGGGGACTATGGGTTAGGCACGAGGAATGAACGCGGGGAGAAAGCAATTGAATTCTGCAGGAGACAGGGGTTAGTCATCACTAACACATGATTTAGACATCACAAAAAGCCTTGGGAAAACATGGAAAATGGAAGGTGACTCAGAAAGGTATCAGTTAGATTATATTATGGTTAGGCACAGGTTTAGGAACAGTGTGATAAATTCGCACAGTTTCCCAGGAGCGGATGCGGACTCCGAACAAAATTTAGTTGTTATGAAATGTAACGTCCGTTTCAAGAAGTTAAGGCGAGGACGGCGAGTAAGGAAATGGAATGTAGAAGCATTAAATGGATTAACGAGGAAGGAGTAACAGCAGGCTGTAGATAAAATGATGGATGACGGTAAAGAACTGAGTACTATCGAAGAAAAATGGGAATGTATCAAGAAAGGGATATTGGAAGCCGCTAAAGACACTATAGGAACCGTTAACGGGAAAAGGATAAGGAAACCATGGGTAATGGATGAGATGATTGCAAAGATGGATGAGAGAAGAAGATGGAAGAATGTAAACACAGAATTAGGCAAAATGAAGTACAAAGAGTTAAACATTAAATTGAGAAGGGCCACAAATAAAGCAAAAGGAGAATGGTGGAAAACGCAATGCGAGGATATGGAAAGTTTACAGAAGAAGGGTGAAATTGGTGCGCTATACAACAAGGTTAAGTTATTATCGGGAAGTAAGAAGGCAAGATCTGTGCTAACAGTTAAAGATAAATGGGGTAAGATAATAGTTGAACCAGGAAAAATCCAAGAGAGATGGAAGGAATATATAGAAACACTGTATGGTAAAGAACTTAGGCCGACAAGGTTAGACATAGAAAAGGAACATGACGTAGAAGAAGATAGCTTAGGTCCAGGTATACTCGACGATGAAATAGAAAGGGCATTTAAGGAGATGAAAGCAAATAAGGCTGTGGGGGTGGACAATATTCATGTAGAAATGTTGAAATGGTTAGGGAAAGGTGGGAAGAAGGCCATATATGGACTGATTCGTAGTATCTATGAGGAAGGAATCTGGCCGGAAGATTTTGTGAGATCGGTGTTAGTTCCTATTCCGAAAAAGGCAAAGGCTTCGTCATGTAAGGATTAGAGAACCATAAGTTTGATATCCCACGCAGCTAAAGTTATTCTCAGGATCTTCAACCAAAGGATAGAGAGTAAGGCAAATGATTACTTAGGGGATGATCAGTTTGGGTTCAGGAAAGGAAGAGGTACGCGTGATGCCATTGTAGTAATGAGATCACTAGTCGAGAGGAATATAGAATACAATCAGGACGTTTTTGCCTGTTTTGTAGATTTCGAAAAAGCGTTTGATAGAGTGAATTGGGAAAAATTAATGCGTGTATTGCAGAAAATAGGAATGGATTGGAGGGACTGGAGACTGATCCGCAACCTGTACATGTCTCAGACTGCTCAGGTGCGAGTGGGGAACGGAGAGTCCGGATGGGCAGTTTTAGGAAGAGGTGTAAGGCAGGGTTGCCCATTGTCACCTGTACTGTTCAACGTATATGTAGAGGAAATGATTAAAGAGGCATGGGAAGAACTGGAGGTAGGATTGAAAGTTGGAGGGGAATTCGTATAATCGGTTAGTTTTGCTGATGACCAAGCATTAGTTGCTCAGTCAGCCAAGGGGTTGCAAGCATTGCTGAGTGAATTGGAATCGGATATTGGATTCGATAAATATGCGATGTGAATCAATATTAATAAAACAAAGGGAATGCGGGTTTCCAGAAAAAAAAGGCTAAGCTAAATATTAAATTAGGCGGGGAAAGAATAGAGCAGGTAGAACAGTTTACATATCTTGGAAGTGTTTTGGACCAATTCGGTCAAAGTGGTAGGGACGTAAGGAAAAGAATTGCGCTAGGGAAGGAGGCTTTCTCAAGGAGGAGGGAGTTGATGACGGGGACGTTGAGTAGGAATGTTAAGACAAGACTCGTAAAAACTCTGATATAGAGCGTAGCTATATACGGCGCGGAAACGTGGTCGCTGAGGCATGAGGATAGACGTAGATTGGAGGCTTTTGAAATGTGGGTGTGGAGAAGAATGGAGAAGGTGAAATGGACCGAAAGGAAAACAAATGAGGAAGTACTAGAAATGGTGGGGGAGGAGAAGGGTTTGTTGAGAGAAATCTTATGGAGGCAGGAAAAATGGATGAAAGGCGTATTGAGCGGTAGTGTAATGTTGAAGAGGGTAATAGAGGGGAGAATGTTGGGCAAGCGAGGTAAGGGCAGAAACAGGATAGGGATGTTGGACGGGAGGAAGGAAGTACACAGAGATGAAGATGGACCTGATATAGATTAGTTTGCTAGGTGGGGAGTTACAAAATTTAACCTTAACCGGTAGATTACCTAATAATAGTATATACGAGGTGTGTTCATAAAATAAGGCCCGTTTGGTAACAGGAAAAAATTTACTAAGATGAAACACATTTTATTGGCACTTTTAGTTAGCTACAAACCTACTTCACTTATCTACATTTTCGCCGTTCACTTCTAAGCATTTTTCGTACCGCTGCACCAGCTTCTTTAACCCCTCTGCATAGAAACTCGCCGCCTGAGGGTTGAACCAATTGACAACGCCATTCTTGAGTTCCTCTTCGGTTTCGAAACGTTGTCCACCGAACCACTGTTTCAAGTGCAAGAAGACTAAGTAGTCGCTGGGTGTATGGTCAGGACTGTACGGTGGGTGGTTTAAAGAGTTCCCTACGACCCAAAAACTCTCGTCCACTGGACATTCTTTGCTCTTTGTGGTGGTCGGTGAGCATTTTCGGTACCCACCTTGCACGCAATGTGTGGTATCCGAGGTTTTCCGTAACAATATTGTAGACAGTAGTGCGTCCTAGTTGAGGAAATTGTTCAGCCAGGCCATTAATTGTCAATCGACGATCACATCGCAGTTTTTGTTCCACTTTGGAAACAATTTCATCGATCAGGCCTACCACTTCGCTCTTCGTCATGGACATTTGTTTGTCCATTTTTAAAATCACAGCACCATTGTCTAACCTTTCCTTCACTCATAACTGTAGGCTTATGAACTAGGCATAATTCCCGATGAATTTCAGCAGCCGACAATCCTTTTACATACAAGAATCGTATGACAGAACGCATTTCACAGCTGGCGGGGTCGACGATTATCGTGGAATTGTTGTTTGCATGCAGGGACAAGCAAACGACATCTGAAACAAAACAAATGCTGCTATAGCTTCTCAATGAATCAGTAGATGGCGCTGCAGGAGCAAAACTATGTTCTGAAGCGCCAATATTTAAATATAAGCAAACGGTACTTACTTCAAGAATACGCCTCGTGTGTGTGTATATATATATGTATGCATATATATATATATATATATATATATATATATATATATATATATATATATATATATATATATATATATATATATATGTATGCAGCGGGTCGCGGTGGTCTAGCGGGTAGAGCGTTGGACTGCTGGCCAGAGGGTCCCGGGTTCGATTCCCGGGAAAGGCACTTTGGGTACCTGCAGCTCCACCCTCCAGCTAGTTGATTTTTCGGGTACCAGATCTTCCTGGGAAACCATAACCGGCACAGGGAAAGGAACTGGCCCCCCTACCCTGATGTGTGAATTTTCACACGCCGTCGGGCTTGGTACATGGGTGAGCTCTACAATCACCTACTAAACCGACCTTCGGGTTGATTACTGTGTTTATGGTTTTTTATATGCATGCATATTATACGAAAGTCTCTCGGATGTGGATAATAATTTAATGTTAGGAGCGAGATGGCCAAAAAAATATAGAAAAAAACAGGAAAAGGGACTGTCACACGAATTCTTAATTTTCGGCTTTCTTTTAGCTGAGAAGGAAGTAAAAGAAACTAAAGAAGTCTTTCTTTTATATCTACTGGATTGGAGTCTTTAAAAGTAGAACTTTGTCGGTAACATTTCTGTCGGAAAATGAATCATTTTGTTTGGCTAACATGAGTACACTTGTTTTTCTTCATCGGAAGTTCAAATTGTTCTTATTTTTTTATGGAACATTACATTTCATGGCATTGAATTTGCTCGATTATATTTCCAAGTAATAGGTGTCTGCTAGTGTTCGTTAGAGAGTGTTATCTGAAAATATTGGATCACAATTTTAAACAGGCCCACCTTAACATGCTGGTTTTCTGGAGGTGTAATCAGGCAAATTATTTTAGCGTTTTTCAGAGTAATCGTTGTCTGAAATAATCAACGAGGTGCGAGACAAGTTTTACAGTATTTGGAGGAGGACTTCATTCATGAAGTCATTTCTCGTGGAAATAAACTTGGTTTAATGACTGTCGGTGTACATATCAGTTTTCCCTATTATATTTCAGCTACTTAATTCCTTCAGTCTGAAAATAATTGTTACTTACACTTTCACGGTGCAATAATTTTTATGTCAAATCTATAGGAAACAAAGTTATAAAGTTAATAGCTCAGAAGAATTTAGAGGCAAATTGTAAGTGATAAGAAAGACCGAGAGCCTCACAGTTCCCCCTCCGATCCCAGCTCTGTGCCATCACCGAGATAGTCCCCGTTCTCCTTCTCAGAGTCTTGAAAAGTTGAAAGACATGACCCAGTCCACTCCCCGAAAACGCTCCTATCTCTTCCTCTCCTCCGACGAGTGGAACTCATTTGTGCCCATAATATTGTGAAATCTTTTTGCAAAAATTAAAAAGAAAAACTGTTTTTCTGCTTTCTGCCTTCTTGTTTTAAAAGAATTTTTCTTCATGTCCAACAATTTGCTCTGATTTTCAATTTCTCTCGTTGCATAAATCATTCGAATAATAAATCCGGGGCCGTCTCGCAGGGGACAACCCCTCAACTCCTCATAACACTCTTCTCATCGTCATCGATTGTAGCGAGCATAATGACCTGGCGGTCCCGGTGATTGAATAATTAATAGCGGGACGAATCACGTGGCGGGGCGTGGCGCCTGGTTCATCGGTCCCGTGGTCTGTCGATGTCACTCGGTTCCCTTTAGCCGGGGAGAAAAGTGACGGGAAGCATTTCTCTCTCCTTCCCTTCTTCCTGGTTTCCCTCCTTATTTCGAAATTTGTAGTATTCCGGCACAATTGATGACGCCACTGTTTGGGTGCTTTGGAGTCGCGGTCGGAAACGAATGCGTTTCAGAATCAGCTGTGGGACGGGAAATAATGAGAAGAAAAGAATGCATAATGGCTCGGCGTTCATCCTCCGACTTCAATGATCGTGGATTGAAAAATGATCCTTAATTTAAATCAAATGGAGTGACCATTTAGAATCGCTTTAATTTTGGCTTTTATATCAGAAGGGAATGCTCGTTTATATTCTTCTGCCTTTAAAATTGAGGAGGTTTTTTTATAAAGTTTCGGCGCGAGATTCATTCTTCGAATGGAGGCGAAAAAATGTGTGTGCGTGTGGCAAATGTGGAGTCGTGAGAGATACTAATGTCGATGGAGAGAGCTTTGAATGTTTGTCGAATGATTTCGAGTCGGGAAGGAGCGCAATGTTCTTTGAAAGCCTTTCCTCTAGGGTGGGAGGAACGATGTGGCCTTGGGGTAAGGTGTCTGTGGAGGCTTGGGGTTGTTGGCTCGGCGGTGCTGCCAGTGGGAACTGCGAGGGGACCTAGAGCTACGACCCGGCATTTTATTGCCTCCTTCAAGGTCTAACAATTAATTTAAACGACTCTTTCGAAGCTCTCCCGACCCGGCTCCTGAGGTTCTGGCCCATTTATCTTGAAGGAGTGCTCGCTTTCAGACACCGGCCCCGTGGCTTGTCGTCTCCTAAGCCCCGGAGCTGCAAATAACTGCGAGCCTCTTCCCCCCCCTCCTCCTCCTCCCCTTCCTCCCCCACCCC
Organism: Hetaerina titia; assembly: GCA_037158775.1. Taxonomy (NCBI): domain Eukaryota; kingdom Metazoa; phylum Arthropoda; class Insecta; order Odonata; family Calopterygidae; genus Hetaerina; species Hetaerina titia. The sequence goes on from CM073775.1 coordinate 101,972,633, forward strand.
CGTCCAACCCTTCCTCCATCTCCCCCCCAATCCTCCGCATTCTTATTTTCCAGCTTAATTGGCTGTGATTTTTAGACCTTGCCATCCGCAAATCGCATTGATCTCTCTGGTGCATCCATCACGCCCCCCTTAATCATTCGAACAGAGGAATGAAATTCCAGCGATTCAGGACTGTCTGTCTCAATAAAACTGTTAAAATCATGGAGTTGAAAAAACCTTATTAGATAATGTGAATTATTCAAAGCATTTGAGCAGCTAAAATGCGTAAATATTAAAATATTTCAATCGATTATTTTCCCAAATAATAATAATCGATCGGGAAAATAATCGATTTTTTAGCATTGAATTGAGCAACAAAGGCGCTTACCAAAATCTTTCTTCCTTACAATCATTTCAATTATTTCCGGTTTGTATTATTTTACATTTTTTTTCATAATATATTGTTATAATTACGTATATGTTTTTAGTAGATGGCATGTGCCATTTGTTGAACCAAATACATGGGCGCGTGCTATTAAATTTCAAAAATGTATTGAAGATATTTGTTGTTTATGGAATACATATGTCGTCTTATTTAATACCTATAATGTTTTCAATTAATAAAAAAGAATAATTTCCTGAGCTAAGCAAGTGTTACACATTTTCATTTCAATGGAGGAGAAATAGGCTTGTTGCTGAACTCGTGCACTAAATTGTAAAATAGATTTCATATTTACTTTCAAGTAGAGATTTCTAATTACTTTAAGAAGTCTGTTTTAATTAAACTAGTTGTGCCTCTATCCACTGTGAGTGCGTGACAAACGTTCTCCAAGACTGTAGGTGGGAGAGTGGAAACCTGTTCTTGATTCAAATTTCAATATTAGGTACTTATCTAACAATAGAATGATCATGGACCCTTTAAAAAGTGTTTAAAAAGTGAAGCAAAATGGGATGTTACCACACGAAGTTTTCAGAAATACACTTTATAACTCTTGTATACTCTACAAAATGTTTATTATATGCGATTATAGTGCGGATATAGTGTACAAGATTAATGTAGCAAACGATAAGTTCATGGGATAAGGTTCTCTCGATTGAAACGCAAAATTTTAATCCTGGAACTCTTGTTGCATATTATTCTTAATATATTTTCATTTTAAGCCAACCTATGTCGAACAATGAGGTTTCGCGTCAGTAGATTTAATTGATTTTCGAATTAGATCTTGGGGAGCGCGGAGGAGCTAGATCCGCGGTTAAATTTTAGGTAATATATCTTGCATGTATTAGAGGGTCACTTATTGCGGTACTAATTATCCTTAACGATGATGTTGAAAAGATTTAGCTTAGAATAAGATGGATTTAAGTTATCAATTTTCCCACGAATGTTAAGGGATCATATTAACACTATCCAGCCGCGCTATGGGGGAAAAGTATTTTGTATCAAAAGCAGTCTGGTGTGTAAAATCACCCCCGGCCACGCATCCTAACGGTGACATTCAAGGTAACGTGTAAATAGATATATTGTTATCCTTTATTTTCTGGTGAATTAGGTTGATCATAAGGGAATCCATGAGTGGCATTTATATACCAATAAACCCTTAAAAGGTAATGTCCTCGTATATCACGGTTTAATGAACCTCGGAGGGCATTTCGGTGAAAAGGAGAGTGATGTTTGGGAAAAATGTTAGCTTGCATTTATAAAGGGGTAGGACAATTCTTTTCAAAAGTACACTTAACGAGTGATTCCACGAAAATATTCAAAGAAACGGGTTGCCATAGGTTAACAGAGTAGTCTTTTTGCCCTCTTTCGTAGCCGGTATAAGCTTTGGTCGTTGCTCAAAAACACAGTCTTCATTGTTCACACCAAGAGGAACATTTATCTTCTGTTCGACCCAACAGCTGAGGGAGCCTCGATTTGTATGAGGTTTGAGCAGGCATCTCCAATTTGAGCCTTCGATCACGAGAGATATATCGAATTCGAGGATATTTTGGTGATTCATATCATTTTTAGAATTAAATCTATGCCGAATGACATGTCGTAAGTCCGCGGTACTGAGCGAACAGGACATTAACTATGAAATAGAGAGTTCAAGGCTAACTACGGCCGATCAAGTTAAATATTTGGGAGTAGTTCTAAAACCACGCCTTTCGTGGGGAGCACATATCAGGACAGTATGCGGATCGGCTTTAAAGAAACTGGGCTTCATTAAACGGGTGGTGCGGAAATGTAATGAGAATGTTAAAGAGAGGTGTTATTTTGCTCTGGTTAGACCTCATTTGGATTATGCCTCAAGTATTTAGGATCCTTGGAAGAAAATTTGGCAAAAAGAATTCGATAAAGTTCAGAGCAAATCCACCGGATTTGTTAAAAGTGGTTACTATAGTATATTAAGAAGAAGATTGTAACAGGTCTCTTAGAGGATTTAGGCTGGGAGCCCCTTGCAATACGAGGAGAACACGCGAGACTTACACATTTAGAAATATTCAGAACCAAAGAGTTTAAGGATGACACAAAAGGAATTATAATGGCCCCACACTTCTTAGGTAGATCAGACCACAAAGATATAATAAGGGAGATAGATTCCAATACAGATAAATTCAAATACTCATTCTTTCCCCGAAAATTTGGGAATCATAATAGTAAGAAACCGAAGTTACTATAGAAATATTAAAAACGTTTAATTTGCAAGCTGGAACAATATTAAACATATCAAAGACATCAAGTATACTTGTAGGTGTATGTGTATGTTAGTGGGTAGTTTGTGTTTGCATGTGTGTGGGTTGCAAGGGTTTTTGCATGAATGTATACCAGGTGGTGCCCTGACACCCCCCGCCACACGCCCCTGCGGTGGTTTACGGGGTATTAAGTGGATATAGATGTAGTAGAGTAGTCAGGGAAATTCTATTATTTTGTCGAAGTAAATCATGTTTACGTTTTGCAGTTAGACTTTTCAGTGGAATGGCAAAATAATGTTTCGGGGAGCGCTGGAGTAATTAATTAAATATTCGGTTGTGCTAAAAATCCTGAAGATCCTTGCGTCTGTTCCGAGCTTATCACATCAGGTTACATGCGAATGCATTGCGGGAAAACATTTGGATATAAGATGACTCTCCGAAATACAAGACAGCTCCTACCCACTCACTCGAAGACAGACACTCCGCTGCGTGACTGAATAAGCCGAAAGGAGAGATTCGCCGGTGGACCAAGTGCGGGAGCCGAGGATCAGATTTACCCATGATGCCATCCTGCCCACCGCCTCTCCTCAGTGGAAGTGGAATTCTCATTTCGCGGCATTGTTCGCGCCGTCTATACCTTTCCCTCGTCGGTGGCCACCTTTTGTGTGCGTGGGCGGAAGGGAGACGAATGTGGAGGGTTCGGGATCACGGAAGGGAAGGGACGGCCGAGTCGGAATTCTTGGATCGGAATTCTACCCGTGGCTACTTGACTTTTGTCCAGCGGTCACTTCACCCGAGAACTTTCGAAAAGTTTCCCAACTCCGCAATTCTATCACCGTCTCTCTCTCTCTCTCTCTTCCCTCGCAATACTTACTACAGAACTCACGCCCTTCCTCCCTCCCCTCTTAATTCCCTCCCCTTCATTCCGGCCCTTATCTTCTAACCCCACTCCCTGACATCTTCCCACTCCCATCCTGCCCCCTTTCGCCCCCCGGGGCCCCCGAGCACGCACGCCACCCCCTGCCCTGCGACCCTCCCCCACTCGTACGTGATATGGCGTGTGCGGACGCCCGCGAGAGGAATTCGATAAAATATCCCTCCTTTCACCCGCCCACTCCCACCTCTTTTCCTGCACCTCCTCGCTCTATTTCGCTGGAGCCACCGTTTCGGCTCGTGGGGAGTGCCGACGGAAACGACGTTTCATTACGACCCAGTTCAGTCATGAGGTGAGTGATTATTTACGCGAATCTGAACGAATGAATAAACGGCAAAAATAAGTTTCCTGGCAATACTCGGCACCTCATGAGGTAGTTAGAAAGTGGAAAAAATGTCTCACGGATAACAAGAGTGTTTTCTAACTACTTTTAGCCTTGTATATTTCATTGATGTAGCTTACAATGTAGTCATTCCACCTAGGAATACAATTTCCTCAGTGCCTTTTTTATATCAAAATCTAGATCTCTTGGTCCTACGCTATACACATTTATGTCATAATATTCACTTTTTATGTCTAAACTCGTAGATGTTTTATCTAATAGGGTCACTCTGTGTTCTTTCCCTTTCTCTCGCATCTTTCTTGGTTTACTTACAGGTAATAATAATTCTGCCGTATCTGTAACATTGCGCATGGATTTCCCCATCCTCATTCCTAAGAAATCTATCACATCTGTTTAACGGACTTAACCTTCTTATTTCATTCGAGAGAGCATCCAAGGGGTTCACTCACCCACGGCAATGGACCCACATGTTGTTTTCTTACGCGAGAGTCGGGAAGTCGCTTAGCTTCACTGCGTATTTTATGGGCTTCGTTCGGCATTGCTTTATTTTTCTCCTTGCTGTGCCAATGACTAGAAAATCGCGCAGCTTGGATTTTGGATCGAGTTTTCCATAGGCACCACCCAAGACATGAGACTGAGACCCTGTATCCTGATCCTGTATGAATCCTCACGGAATCACGAAGGCAATATGAGTGAATAGCGGGAACAGCGAGAGAGAGCCAACCGCTGGGCGTCTCACTAGAATGGACTCCATTATACATCTGCGCGAAGCTTGTGCGGAGTGTTTCCACACGTCCTTCATCGTTATCAAATTCCTGTCCCGGAGCACTACCCCGGTAATCCCCCAGCCCCCTTACAGTCCTGGCTTGGTTCTGTGCAACTTTTTGTTGTTTTCCCGACTGAAGAGAGAGCTGAAAGGAAAGCATAGGGAGACCGTGGAAAATATCCAAAAATGTGTTACAACAACGTTCCTGAAAGAGACATTCCCGTCGAGAGGAGTGTAAGGGTGCCTTCTTAGGCGTGGCAGACGCGACTCCAAAAGTGTAATATTGATGCAAGGGGAGGGTATTTTGAAGTTTTAGGAATTGTACTAGTACGATAAATAAATCTATTTTTCCCAGAGAAATAAATAAAATCATGCGCATTACTTTCATAATGGACCATGTATGTGCGCCGCCGACGCCCTTTTCAACGAAAATGTCCTTCGGCAAATACATTTTTCCCTCCTCTCGATGATTAGCTATTTTCCTCGGTGGTTTTACCGAACTATCCCTCCCCCTGGGTCCGTTGGCCCCCCCTCCTCGTCTCATCGGCCATTCGACCGAAGTGGACTCGATTCGCCAATTAATCCCCATTCGATGTGCGATTCGCGCCCCCTCTGGCCCCCTCTCGCCCCCTCCGCAACCCCTCTCGTCCCGGGGACAGTTCGGGGTGGCCATGTCTCCCAGTGGGTCGGACTCGAGAGGAGGACGGGTGCTTCCCACTTCGCACCAGCGCCACCCACCCACCTGGCGCCATCGTAGACCCCCCGCAGCACGGTCTCCGGGTTTAAGACGTAAGCCTTTGCCCCCCCACCCCCCTCTCCTCTCCCCCGGTCTTAGCATCATTCAACGGATTAAGCGAATGCCCTTCCCCCCTATATCTCGGCCACTCTTCCTTCATGATTTTTTTCCGGTCGAGATTAAACGTTATATGCTTACTTTTTAAGTGGCTGGGCTTTTTATTTCCATCCCATCCTCCGCCCGGCGCGCCCTTATTTCGGCCCGGTGCTAAAGAAAAGTGGTCGGGGAGATTATGGAAAAAAATATTTATATTTCTGTATGTATATATATACGTTGCGGACGAGGTTTTAAATTCTTTCTTCTGCGAGAATTAATGCAAAGGGTGGTTTCTTTTTCTTTTGAATTAGAATTTACTCCTCTCTCGCTCATCTCTATCGCCGTCCTTAGTCCCTCCCTCCCTCACCCCACCCGCCGATGATGCTGCCCCCTCACCACCCTGTGGTTTTTTTTATAAATTACGGGACCATTTGAGAAGAGTGCCATTCCGGAGTCGGATAATGGGGGCCCTTTAATTGGAGTTCACGACCGTAGATCGTGATAGAATTTTCGGAATTCGCGTGAAATAGTCTCCTTTTTAAATACTTGATAATGGAGTGCTTTGCGTAATACTTATGGGAATAAAGAATTGGATCCGGACACTCTTCAATAAGGATTATTGTGTTCCTCGGAGTTCCCAGGATTCTAGTAGTCCCTTAGGAAAGTGCGGGGAATTTGATCCAATTGAAAAAAGTCATTTGTAGCTGGATTACGTAGTTCGTAAGAGAAATGAATAATTTGTAATCAAATGTGCAAAGTACGTAATATATTAGCAGATTTAGTTTTTCATTAAAAGTAATCTCCAGATCAATTAAGTATATCGTACAATCTGACTTGAAATTAAATGTTATCGACTTTTTATTTTCCTCTACGTTGAAAAATCCGGATTTATTACAGGTATAATGACTGGATTATTCTTAGTTTAGGTTTTTATATCCATAAACCAGTTGTGTTTTCCATATTTTATAACTCACTGACATTTTTATTCCAATTACTAATAATGTATTAGTGATATGTCTCACATTAGAATAAATGTGTCTTGAGACCGCCAATCACCTGCCTTGGTGAATAACAGGTAATTAAAATAAAATAATTGTTATTTGAGTCGAGTACTGCGGTAGAAGTAATGTGCTATGCAGTCGACAAACTACCGCCTGCAGAAAAACATTGACATATAGATTCGGTGTGCCCTCGGTCGCGAACGCGACCTACCCAAAGTTCCATCCGTGACATGCAGTGGAGCTCCGATTCTCGGACAGCTCGTGAACCCGTTCGTCGTAGGCACGGGCCGGGCGTTGACATTGCGCGGTCACTCTACCACTGTGGCATTTCTGTGATATCGTGAAAATTCAACTCGATAAGTTTACGCGAAGGTAAAGAACGATTTAAGAGAGTTTCCATTTCAGCGGCTTCTCCATGGTATTCATTATATTTTGAAAAATGTTTTACGCGCAATTCATAAATATAAAAAACCTCTGGCTCAAAGTTTACCTCGGAGCCTTCATTTATCCGTGCTGCGTAATGTCTCGTGCGGCATGGAGTTTCAGCAAACCCCTCGGTCCCTTACTCGAAACTCCTGTAATTCTCTCAAAGTGTGTTTGCTGTAAAGGTCTTACTCGTTCCCTTCCAGGCTAAATAATTTCTCTATGGACCTACAGGTCGATTGTGGATTTATAAATTAGTCCATGAAACTTCCAGGGAAATAAGCAAATCCATGAGTTAACCAATTCGTGATTGTTTCTCCCAAACTGTTTTCAATAACTTATTTTTTTATCACTATTTGCCCATTTTTTGAAGTAATTTGTATTGTGTGACTCTATTAGATATAGTTTCTAAATTCTTTAGCTCTTCTGTTAAAATATGAATTTTATTGTCACGTAACATTTTATTTGCTCTCATTAGTTAAGAAACAAGTTAATCCATGCCTTTCAGATATCTATCCTTCGAAAAAGAGAGTATATATTAAAAAAAAATTAAATTGATACCCAATCATGATGATAAAAATAATAATCTGGTTTGCAGATAAGAAGAGTAACTTTTCATCCATAAAATGATATGGCTTAAAATATTAGTAAGCAAATACCTTCTTTGATTTCTTTGGACAGATGACGTTAAAAATACGCAAATTACAATTTTTTTAAATTTACACCGATGAAATTCTCTTTTCAAAGAAAAAGTGGGAAATATAAATTTTTCTAAACATAGCCCTTATTTTCTATCATTAAATTAACCACAGAACAAATTTCGCGTTTGTCGACATGGTTTCGAACGCAAATGTCCTCGGTCATCGAGGAGCGCAAAACATTAATTTGCTACTTCAATTTGAAAAATTATATCACCGTATTATAATATACTAGCCTGCGGAACTTTAGTTGGCTGTACACCATGTCACTATATGTTAGAGTGATGAGACAAATTTGATGCTGCTCTTCATGCATATTAAATTCCTGGAAATAAGAAACAGGCCGGGATATGTTCTCCCACTGGAGGCAGTTCAGTATTCTTTCGTAATGGACAATGGTTCGACTCCCGATTTAGACAATTGCTTTCAATTCATTTGCATTAAATAGCCACTGTCGAGGCCAGACATTTAACATGCATGTATTGCATGTGTATTAAATTACATAATATCGTGTATCTAATAAAGGATATACCGTAATTATAATTTATTAAATGAATTGGCTGACAAATTTCAATAACTTTCACTCTTTTAATAAACGTTCTTTAGATTCTCAGGTATGTTTGGCAACATTTAAGACACGTGGCCTCATTGCTTTGCCAATCTTCTGCCATTAACCATTACCTTCATCTAGGCCATGAATTCCTTTCCTTTCCCCTCGTTCCTCACTTCTACATATTTGCCTCCCGAGCGCCACCCTTCGGAGGCAGAAAAGAGTGAAAGGAACAGGGTCTCTAAATCAAACATCTCCACCCCCCCCCCCTCCGAGCAAAATGCAAATGTTTGCCGATGCGGAATCGCTTCGTCCCCCCCCCCTAGCATGCCGGTCTGCTCTTTCATCTCTCCCAGCCCCTGCCCTCTTCTCGGTCGCGCCCTTTATTTCCTATCCCTCAACTGAATGAATACCAGAAGCATTGCCTTACAAATAAATTGCAAAGGTTTTGAAATAAAAATCTGTATTCCATTACTTTATAGGTTGAGGAATCAAACATCGTCACCTCAAATTTTTCTCAAGCGAAAACTATTTTAAAATATTTTCTTCAAAAGTAACAAAACCAAATTATGGACGCACTAAATTAGATTGTGCGTTTACTCACAAACTGAGGAGTTTAAAGTATATTCAAGCAATCGTATTTCTTGAACTCGGCAACAAAGTATTTTTCAAAATATCGAAACTTGACGTTAACGAATTAAAAAACGCATTGCTTACACTCCTGCATGGTCAAAAATTTCTCTTTCATAAAGACCAAACACCTTTACACTAGTCTCAGATAAAAATTTTTACTACCGACCAAGTTTCCATTCCCTACCTTATTTTCAGATTATTCGAAGTCAATTTAGTACATCTAAAACGAGCCGTTGGGAAATAAATTTTATTTTGTGGAATAGAGTTATTATTGAGTAAATATGCCTGGTTCTACCATTCCACGACTGAAAGTACAGAATTTTTTCTCCTTCGGTTTCTCCCGTGTAATCGCATTCGGTCTAATTAATATTTGTTGAGAGATATCTATCACAGTGGTATTAGACGATACCCATTCGTGCAGCAGTCATACGCTTGTTTAATCCTAGATTCCCTATCGTATTCCACCCAGGTCATTCACGCCACCTTCCTCCAGCAAGTATTTTTCTCTCCTGGGTTTACTCACTCATCGACCGCCATATATTTGACGACCAGTTGAACGCTATCTTCTTCATGATGCACATTCTTTTCGCCGTCCGCCGACGTAATGTGGCATATATCTGACTGGGGGTCTTTCGTCTTAAATCAGTTCTTTAACTTTCCTTTGACTTCTCCCTTTTAAGTACCCTTAAACAACACTGAAAATAACCGGTGCATTTCACTGTGGTTTGACTCATTCTTTGAGTAATATTTCAGGATATTCTTGAGCGGTATCCGTTGCTGCTTGCAAAACCTAAAGCTTTGCTCGAAGCCCGCCATGGGAATTGAAGTTTTCTTTGACTTCGGCGATCCGAGTCGCGGGAGTTGAGTGATAAGTAAAGGATAGGCTGAAAACTAATGCACACATGCTCGTAGAACGCTAACGAAATGACCGTCAGAAGCACTCCTGGCGGCACGTGGAATTAACATTCTCCCTCAACACGCATGCGCAGGTTTGAGGTCATTACATTCCTCCAGTGAATTTGAGAAGCGGAAGTATGGAGACGTGCTCTAGTGCTACGTCAACACGGGTCTCGTAGTCAAACTAGTCGAAGAGTTGATTCAAAATGACCGGCGAATCATTCAAAAGTCATTCACCGATTCGAATAGTTTGGTCTTCCAATCCAACATTTTGTCTTCACATTCATTCTTCCGTTCATAACTTTCTGTGTAGAAATACCAGTGAATGAACCACAGTTTGAGCTAAAATTTATACTAAACATATATTTGTCCAGTACCGTTGTAAATACAATTACTAATGCCAATTAGCACACACAATTGTAGGGCATGATATCTATAATATGTTAGACGTGGAAAAAACAGTTTCAGAGAAACCGAGGGGAATAAATGTGAATACTATGCTACAGAGGAATGTTGAAAATGAAATGGGCGGATGGAGGAACCTTTCGAGGTGCGGGGGCAGAATGAAACGGCATGGGGAAATGATGAAGCACGGAGGTGCGCGAAAGACGGAAGTAGAAATTTGAGGGATAGGTTCCGGAGGAAGAAGGTTGAGAGAAGCGAAGAGGTCGGGGAAGCAGAGATGTATTAAGATATCAAAACGGCAACATTTGAGGATAAAAAAATAGCGACTTGGGTAGTTCAGAGAACAGTTACAATACCTTTCTGGATTTCTTTACTAGTAGCAATTACTCCTACTCCTACGCCTGCACCGGAATTCTGCACTTAACAATTTACCTTGATGATGTCGTTCACGGGGAACATACTGAATTAATGATGAAACCGTATGGAATTAGACGCGATTTTAAAATTCATTCTGCACCCATTTGTTTGTGCTCACAGAATAAGGGACATTGTCCTCCAATCTTTCACTCCATTTGTCTTATTTTCAGCCACTTTTTAAAAATACTCCCGTTTCTGCGGCCTCTTACACGTTGAATTTCATAAATGAAATAGTCCTTGGGGCAGATAGCCGATTCCCGCCTATCCCAGCTACCGTATTGTGGCATCGGCTTCATAATATGAAGGGGAGGGTGGCCAATCCGAGGGGCGTCTGGGGTCATTTTTTTACCATTTTTTCGCAAATGTTGCATTTCTCTTCCGTTCCCAGAGTATTTGGTCGCTCGCGATCGGTCCTCTTCCCTGTGGGCAAGGGTCAAAAGAGGTCCGCGGAAAGAAAACAGAACAACGCCGAATGGATTCAATCTCATCATTCAAAATCTTTGTTTTTTCCAAAGCTGGGGAGAGTTCACAAAAAGCAGGCCGAAAATTCGTTTTTTTTAATAGGAAAGCATAACAATTGCAGCACGACTCTAGGAGAGAGACGAGCCCGAAAGCGAGGCTGCACCCGATCAGAAGGGATGCAAATGAGAAAGATGCGATTTCTGGAAACCCCTCTCTATTATTCTCGACTCGCGTTAGTGTCTTTCGGCCATTATGGCAGTTATGTCACCGTAGAAAAAATTTAGGTTGCGCTTGTCTTAAGAATAATTGTTTTGTAAATACTTACGGGCGTAGGCTCTTTATTTTTCTGGTATTCCGAAGGCAATTGCACATAATAACATTCGCGATCATTTGGACTGGTGGAAATCTAATGATCTATGCTAGGCGCTGTTGCTTAGGTAATACGTCAGAATTTGGTATTCTCCAGAGGTTCTGTTGCCTGCAAGTACATTTAAATTATGCAGTTGAGAAAAATATTTTATCTTTTTTATTCCATCTGTACCTCTCTGCTAGAGTTACTTAATTTTCGTTAAGTTGACATTGATGCAAGAGCGGCTGGGTTGAATTGAATAATGTCGGTGATAAATTTTAAATATTGAGTGCATTACCAAGCATTATTCATTACATTAAGTTCAGAGGAAAGGAAGAAGTGGAATGTTTCGTCGAGGCGGAGGAGCACAATTCGGGATGAGAGAGAGAGACCCCTCGGACTTTGGACACGGGCTGGATGGAGAATGCATTCCCCTCGAAGACACAAACACTGGGTTTAAGCAATTAACGATTAATGAAGGAGTCAACGCATTTAAAATTGCTCGAGAAATATTGCGGAGTGGTTTATTATTTATCCGAGACCTGAAAAACTTTAAAAGCGGAACGAATGCCACACGTAATAAACATTCATACGTGCTTCATTTTTTCAGTCAGTATCCTCAAGATGGTGTATTACTTCTCTTGAGCCTCGGTATTTCCTGAATCCAAAATGATTTTCCATAAGGATTTCACCTATTATCCCTTCTATTCTCAGTCTAATTATCCGAGAAGGTTTTCCTGATGCGTAAGATACCAGGCTCATTGTTATGTGTATATACTATGGTGTTGTTAATTGCACTTTAATATTCCGGTACAGTTACTTAACTTACCCATTTTATAGGCCTTTAAAACCAGTCATGATGTCTTCTTAAATAGAAACACAGTAAAAACTGCAGTAAAAACATATGATACTTTAAGTAACTCTATTTTTAATTAGACGAATAGTCACCGCCGAAGTGCATTAATACGAACGATTAATCATCATCGATGGATTTCGGAGAATATCACTTAGACCACCGATTCTGCACAAAACTGCTATTAGTTTAAATTTTCATGGAAATGTCCACGATAACCAATTTAAAGTGAATGTCATCTTCAATGGCAGAGTAAACTACACCTAAAAAGTGTATTGCCTCGCTAATGCAAAGTTATTTAAGACAACTCATTAATAAAATATCGTGCACACTTACTGTTATCTCTAACGCATATTATAATATTTTCAATGCCCTTCGCTAATTAATTTTTATTCCCAATAGGAATGGCGTTGTAATTTTAAAACAATATAAAATCAGAGACTAAATGAAATCAGCCTTGGCTAAAAGCACACCTCCTTTCTGCACATCGCATATCGTGGCGGAAAACATCCGAAAATATTCATTTTTCCATCCTCAACTTCATGCATGCGTGGGTTTGTTTGAAAAACGAGCAGAAGCGGTCTTGGCAACCAATGGGCTATCTTTAAATGTGGGTAAATGTTTTCACGAGAGATTGACGGCGACTGCTTGTTTCACGGTCCCTTTCGACCACTCATCATCATCGCCTCCGGGTTATTCATTATTTGCGAATGTTTACCAACTGCAAATACGCTATTTGGACGCAAAACGATCGCGCCTTTTATTTACATAAAGGGTAATGTGCCATTCGTCAATTGCCGGTGTATGGAAAGAAATACTCGAAGGGAGCTTCGAGAACACAGAATGAATGATATAATTACTGATATGAAATATTGGAGCTGAAGGGTTGCTTTGTTTCTGTATTTGAAACTTTTAATTGATAATTTTAAACATTTTTTACCTTAAAAATGGAACTCGTAAACAAGAATTACATGCGATTGAGACTTTTGTGTTAGATGTGTATGTTATTACTGGCGTCGTGTCAGTGGGGTTTTAATTTGCCTGCATGATGCTGTAGCTCCTCTGAAGTGCGCGGGTGCCTCGAAATTACAATATCCTCCACACCCTCGCCCTTTGTCCTCCAGGCCGACGAGCCATGGGCTCACGTTTCCTTTGAAATTGATTTGACGCCCTCTCCACCGTCAAGAATTCCTCCTTCACTAAGGCGTTTTGGGCATACACATGCGGGAGAATCGTACCCCATTAGCTTTTGAAACCTCAAAGTTTGATATACATATGCAGTTCTACTTTTAGTTCACTTGTGGGGACGTACCTTCGTTTCTCGTAAATTATTCTTTTCAGAATCTCCTCTCATGCACTATGAGCATTTCTTTCTCGGCGTGTCTCCATTTCATGTTTACCCCCATAATATTTTCCTATTTTGTAATGCACATCAAGCCGTTACCATATGGATGAATCCTCTCTTATTTATTTGACCAGAAAAACATGTCGTTGCCATTTTTTCGCGGGGTTCATTCATGAGTGACCCTAACCGCTCGGGCAAAGATCGATCATCCCTAACGACGCAAGTTTATCTTTCTGCTGTTGCTATTTGCCATGCATGACAAGCGTCCCAAAAAACCGTGCCGATACTTTTCACTTGCGTTAAATCCCGTTATAATAATGGGAAAGATCTGTCCCGGTGAAGATCCCTTCGGTCGGATGATCGCTGTCGTCATCACGTTGGTTCGCTCATTTTTACATATCAGTCACGTTCGCCTTATTTGGTTTGCACATTCAGTAGTGGCTGCTGGTCCATATTTTTGAGGAATTGACACAATTCGAAAAGAAGTAAGGCAATGAGTGTTCTCCTCTCGCTTTGCTTTACTTGGTGAAAAATAATCATTATCTTAAAGGTTTTCCCTCGTCCTTCGATATCATCCGATGGAAGAGTGGACGTATCTTAGTTTTACTTATATGTATAAAAAGAGACGTTTCAGGCGTGATATGGTGGAATATCATGGTTAATTAAATTTGGCAATTTTTCAAAAAATAAAATTTAATACGACCAGTTTCAGCGCAACTACATCATCTTTCTGAAGATGATGTAGTTATATAATGAAAAGGGAAACTTTATAATTCCACCTTGATTTATTAGACGGACGACCCAGGTTTCGACGTGGCACGTCATCATCAGGTCCTGATGATGACGTGCCACGTCGAAACCTGGGTCGTCCGTCTAATAAATCTATGTGGAATTATAAAGTTTCTCTTTTCATTATGTTAAGTCGATTCCATGAAGTCACGCCCGAGACAACGAATGATGTAGTTACATTGAAACCGGTCGTATTAAAATTTATTTTGTGGAAAATTGCCAATTTTAATTAATTTACTTATACGGTTTTATCATTTTCAAAGTTTGTGAATATTAACACATGTATCAGGTTGTCCAGAACCTCCATATTAAAATAAACTTTTTAATTTGTACATCCATATTGCACACCACAAGGCATGGTGAGGTCAGTGGTTGATTCGAGTAGGCATTCAGAGATGAAAATTAATTATCCTTAAATATTTATTACTTGTAGAAATATTTAAGAAATCAAATAGTGGAAATATCCAAGTATAAATACAAATATACCTGTATTAACAATATTTTGCGTGCAGTACTGTATCTAAGCTCAAATCAAACAATTTAAATACACGCGAGACCAGCTGTACGTGCGTAAGGGAAGGGTTACATTAAAAGATAGATAGATAGATAAAGGACTTTATTTGGGCGAAATTGAGACCTAATGGGCCCTTCTTGAAAGATGACCTAACCTAAAACTACTTATTACAAAATTGTTTACAAAGTTTCGTATTTATCTTTTGTACTAAACAATACACTCATTTTTGAATGTTTGATTCACTAAATATCACGATAGGGACCCTCTTCCTTATGATCTCGTTATCATTCACATTGAGTGAAAAATGAGTGCTCCTTCTATCACAAGTCCTGTTTGTGCCACTAATTTCGCCAAACGAATTCAGTACGCTTTTAGCTTGATGGCGTAATCTCTAAATATTATTTCATCGGAATGAAAGTTAATGGCTTCTCCGCCTTTCTCAGGTTTTTCAAATGTTTAACTCATAATAAATTTTTCAAAATGTTGGGCAATTGCAAGCAGCACATAATCTTGAGTTAATAGACTTTTTCTATGTAACACTAGTACCTTTTGTCGATTCTATGTGCATTTCCGGTTAATTTGTGTTGCTTCCAGGTTCATACATTAAAATATTTTAGTACCCTAGAAGTCACCGCTAGGGTGTATGGCATGGGGTGCATACACTCCAGGCTAATTTTGATCCGAGTATGATCCTACCGCGGTTAGAAAATGTTATCCTGATTCCTTATCGTTCGTGGGAAAAAAGAAATCTGTAATACACATAATCTCTCTAATTTTATTGACATCATCTCTCCTACCGTATTACGATGGGGGTAATAATACATTTTTAATATCATTGCTAAAGAGATGCCCTTCCAATTAATGCAAGGGCTTCAATCTGTAATTTAGCATTCACTCCGGGAGTGATTCCCAACGTAACTGCTCTAATATTTTGGATACGCTACTGAGTTTATCATAACAACGTTTTACAAATCTAGCTCCTCTACACTGCACGCGATCCAATTCGGCAATCAATTCAACTTCGTGAGGATCCCATACATTACTAGCAGCATATTCTATAAATGAGGCCTAACCAGCGACAGATAACATTTCTATTTGACCTTTTCATTACATTTACCCAGTACTCTTCCAATACTCTTACTTACTTACCCAGTACTCTTCCCCCGCCACCTGCTATTATGGCGGCTTGCCGGGTATTAAGTGGATGTAATAAATACTTCTATTAAGTATATCGAGTATCCACATTCCATTTAGGTGTTCCCGATGCAGTAGGCGTTCGGGAGAGATTTTTTCTAATTCCAAAAATTCATCACTACGCACTTTTTTTAAGTGTAATGCTAGTATTTAAGTGTTTTACCAGCGTTTTATAGCATTAAGGTCATCTGATAAAGCTGCTGTGTACTCAGGATCACGGATATCACGGTAAATCATGGCATCGCTGGCAAGTAAACGTATCTTACTAGTGACTACGGAGTCAATGTCGTTAAAGTGTAGTAGAAATTAAAGAAGTCCGATAACAATTCCCCGGGGAACAACTGAAGTAACTTCTACAGCTTTTGAGATAACTTCATCTATCACTTTTCTTTGTACCCGACCATTGAAAAAGTCTTTTATCCAACCCCGGATAAAATCGCCAGCCCCATACCCTTCTAGCTTTGCGAGTAATTTTCTATGAGGTATTTAGTCAAAGTTTTTTTTTAAATCTAGAAAAACCGCGTCCACGGGAACATTGCTCTCTCCCGAAATAAAAATATCAATAACAAAAAGCTCCAGTAGTGTCTCGCAGGATCTATCCTTTCGTGGGGGCTCGTGCGGGTTCTCCTTCCACGCCGCAGGCGATTTCATGTGAGCTGGGAGAAAGGTATGTGGCATCTACTGCCCCAAATTGCTTATTTAGTCCACAGTTTGTATTTCAGTGGGCATAACTCATGTCATACAAACAATAGCTACCAAAAGGAGCACTTACTCTTGATTACATTCAATCCAAATAACAGAGTCCACCGTAATCCTTTTTCATTGCTTTCAATTATAATATTAATGATCCCCTGTTAAGAAATCTGTTTAAATGGATCCCAAAAACTGTTAATCAAAGCATAATTCTGTTATGGACCTTTGTAAGCTTAAATGACCTCACGTTACAATAAACCATTTTTCATCACCGAAAACGTCACTCCCGTCGTGTCCGACTCGCCCTTTCATTTCGTCTGCCGCCTCCCTTATGCTCTTTCCCTTCTCGCCTTTCTTTCTCTCCTCCCTTCACTCCATCAGTATAAGCTAGCAATCCAATACGCTTTTCACCTTCTCTATCTACATTGCCTTTATTTTACTTGAACTACGGCGTTCTCTGAATTACTTTCCATTTATTTTATTTTTCGCATTCTCAGTCAGGCAGACGATTGCTGATATTCCACCATTTTGGAATATTCAACAGTTTCTGTTGATGGATCATCACTTTCACACGCGGAAGGAGATTTTAATGTGTCTTGTTGAAGGTTGCTGCATTCGCACCAATTCTTTTTTAACAAAATCCAATGATATTTCACAGTCTTAGAGAAAAGAATGACCTTAAAAATACAATGAGTTAACAGAGAAGCAAGAAAATGTTCTCCTTGTAAGCTTTTCGTTGATATCGAATATTTTGTCAGCAACCTCAACCGATGGAAAAAACTTACCATTGAAGGATCATTAAAGATAAGTACCCTAATTCATTGTAGAATATGATTTGAAGCTGCCGAGATAATTAAGTACCTTTGTTTGAATAAATACCTTAATAGAAATTAAAACTCAAATAATTATGATTTCCCTCACATGGTCTACAACCTTGACCTGGTGGAAGGGCTTGTGCGTTCCGATGACCCCTAGAGTTGTGCTGGCGGGAGTAATAATAATTACTCCTGGAAGGGTCACCTATGCCAGATAGGTCGAAGGTTAGGAGCCAGACGAAAGGTAGTCCACGCAGCGTCTGTTCCTCAGTGGGGCGGCTGCAAAGGCGTCTGACCCCAGTGGGGCGGCATTTGAGTGATCGTGTCACGTTAAAAACACTATTGAGGAAGGCAACGGGAAACCACCTCAATTATTATTCCCAAGAATGTAATGATGGGCTCTATAGAGAATATGAGTCCTGGCAACTGCGGGACTCGGCCCGAGGGCAGATTATAATCTGTCCCCTTTTGCTCTCAGTCCACCCTATACTTACTTTGTCTGAATTCCTGAAAGTTCAAGTATCAAGTGACTCTCTTTCTTAGCCATATCTTTTTCCAGCCCAATTCTCTTCATTATTCACTCACCTCACATTGTAAAATTCTCCAATGGGCACTCGGTTACTTTCCTAATAGACCAGTTTCTTCAGGACCATCTAACACTACATTTCATATCACAGTCTTCAAAAATATAATAATATTTCTGTTTACTTATAGTCCCGATCATTAAAGTCATTTATTTTTAAAAGTTAATATAAACATTTATAGAGTAACGGATTACACTTCTCCTAATCTTCGTTCCGCTGAAGCAGTTACCCTTTGAATTATTACCAAATGCGTAAGTGACTTCCTCTGACGGATGTTTTCAGTTTAACTTAATATTAATGATTATTGTTAATCTTATTGCCTTCATTTTAAAATATATATTTTTATCCCATATATTTCATATAATTTGTATTTCAAGTTTAAAAATGACGGAAATCCCATGGTTGGCTGCCTAGCTTTGTTTCTTTACTCCATATTTGAGTTCTCTCGACAACTCCTTGGGTACTCTCATTTCCCATTCCGAGCCTCTCTCTTTTTGTTTACCCGCAACTCATACAGCTTCCTCTGAGGGAGTCTCAAGGAGATCGAGCCATAAGGGACGGGGCCGCCTCCTAATCCTTTCCGACAGTCCTTTCCCCCGTCCTCTCCTTTGGCGCGTTCTCTGCTCCTTCGCAGAGGATTTCTTTCAGAAGAAATTGTCTGTCTTGATCTCGCACGTGTAACCACGGTTTATAATATCCCAGCACTTCTATTCCACCTCTCTTTCCGCTGTCATTTTTGACATCCGGAGTATCTCCTCGATCTTATATATAAACGGATATGATGCAAAGAGGTCTGATGTCTCCCATTTTTCTGATATCTGAACTGAGGTACGACCTTTTGACGCAGCAATGAGGATCAATCATCACCAATGCGAAATAATGCAGTCAGTTACCCTAACAGTGACATTCACCCACATGTTACTACGAGTAGCAATCTTTCTTTTCATTGCGTTGACCATCGCAAAATTAACTCAACGGAACGAAATTGTGGCATGATGTCGTCGCGGTCGTTCTTAATCATAATATATGTTTGGACCTAGCAAGCATCTTAGAATTAAATGTTAGCTATTTAAATTTTCATACCACCTTGGGATGATCTTAAATGATGAAGTCAGTAAGAAATATTTGGACAAAGGCACAGTAAAAAATGTATCAATTTAAGGTAATATTGCGATAAATTATGGCTCTAAATAGCTAAGTAACCTTCTAAATTTTCACATTTGCTGTCATTTTTAGAATATTATGGTATGGGAATGGAAAAACTTTTCTAAAATAAATTCATTATTTTTTGAATTCGTATTGATATGAGTTGACTTAGAATTTTAAATCCTTTGATAAAATTGATCTTTAAAAGATTTAACGGCTGAATAACATTACCTTGAATTAGGGGACAAAATTGTTGATCGTTGCCGAATGGGAACTGTAATGATCGGTCGCAAGTGAGATCTTAATCGCCCGCGATCTGACCTCCTGGTCACAAGAAAAATCTTGGACTTATTTCTCTCCTTTAGTTCAACGTCAAAGCTAAGATTGGGTGGTAAATTTCACTTGAAATGTCTTTCCAATAAGTTGAACACGTGAAATATTTTTCGCTGCTGTTAAAAAAATTTTGGCTTTTGCTTTGAGGTAAAGGGCAAAAGAGAGAATTTGTCTGTGGTGGCAGTTTAGTTATTTTTATTAGAGCATGTATATGCCTTTGTAATGTGGTTTTTCCCATTGCTAATATTGAGCTGCTTTGGCCGCGTGCGCGATGACCACTAACAACGGGAGGCATTTTAGGTCATCGGTCCTTAAACGGGGAGAGTTGGGAAGAGAAACTAGTGAGGTCGAGATGTTACTGAATTTATGTGGAGTGTATGTCTTCCAAGCTTGCCGGTGACTTGGATGCGGCAGTTGGGTCATCGAGTGAGAGGAGTTCGTGGCGACGTAGAGGGTGTCGACTGGCGATGTAGAGGGGTTCAATTCGTGAACTAGAGGGGATCGACTGGCGATGTCACCAGGCTTTGGAGCAGCGAGGGCAGAAGCTGCTCCCGTCTTCCTCCTTCCGTGCGTTCAAATGAGAATCCAGTGGGACGATAATTACGCTATTAATTCAACCAATATATCTTATGCCCAGAAATCTATAAATTATAATAGTAAGAAACCGAAGTCCCTTTTGAAATATCAGAAACATTTAATTAACAAGTCGGAACAAATTAAAAAATTGCAAATATATTAGGTTTAAGTTTAGGTGCAAGTGTACGTTTCTTGGTAGTTTGTGGGTTTGCATGTGTGTTGAGCGAAAGGGTTCTGGCATGAATGTATACCATGTTTGGTTAATACTGTATAAATTTGTGGCTTCTGCATGCGTTTTTTTTTCTTTCTAAATTACGGGTGGTGCCATAACACCCCCCGCCACACGTCCTTGCGGCGGCTTGCGGGGTATTAAGTAAATGTAGATGTCATAAACTAGTTGGACGGCCGTTTTATTAGAGTGAAAGCAAAATTATAGCAATAAATATATTGTATTCGATTATTAGCCATACAAAATGCAAAGAGACAAAGAGGGAAAGTTACCCAATTAATAACATCACTGATACTAATCATCGGAAACCGCAGACATTGCGAGCGTTGTGTAGTCGCTTCTATCGCCTGGGTGACCTTTCTTCCTCTCCTCGTCGCCTCCCTTGTGCTCCTCTTCATCTGGGGCGAAGCGCTAATGCCCGGGATAAAAGATTCAGAAGAGACTGGAAGCAGGCATAAAATATTTTGTAATGTTGTGCCCCTTTTGAACATTTTCCCGTATGAATTTCGTATGTGATTCCTAGATGCTTTTTTTCTTACTTCTTGAGCTTTGAAATACACGCCAGTGGGCAAAAATGCATATTCAATCACTCTTCAATCAATGGCTCTAATGAAGCGCGATGGGCATGTAAAACGACACATTTCATGTGGCTTTGGGTCTGTTATACTGAAATGAAATAATGATGTATTTATTTAGAGTCTAAATAACTTTAATAATGAATAATAGAATATGATAGCAATGCAATAACACTATGATATATGTTGTAATTAAGAGGTACAATGAAACCAGCAACTCTTACTCCAAAATCAAAGGAAAACGGGTGTGAAATAAGATTTGGTGCTTCAATTCAACTGGTGCAATTTAGTCTTCAGGGCAAGAGTGAGGAGTGTCCTCTCTTGCCCCGAGGACGATGGATGTCCGAGGAGAGTAGAAACGTCGTGACGCGTCAGCCAGAGTGTTAGACTCTCACTCTGTGGAAGCCCCGCGAGGAATGTCTTCACGAGAACCGTTGCCATTGACGAGGGTCTGTGACTTGTATTCGGATGAACTTTCCGAAAATAACAAATGAATAATCTAGTCTACGAGGCGTATTCTTAAAGTAAGTCCCGTTTGCTTATATTTAAGTATTGGCGCTTCAGAACACAGTTTTGCTCCTGCAGCACCATCTACTGATTCATTGAGAATCTATCGCAGCATTTCTTTTGCTTCAGAAGTCGTTTGCTTGTCCGTGCATACAAACAACAATGTCCGCGACAATCGTTGATCCCGCCAGCTGTGAAGTGCGTTCTGTCATACGATTCTTGTATGCAAAAGGATTGTCGGCTGCTGAAATTCATCGGGAATTATGCCTAGTTTATAAACCTACAGTTATGAGTGAAGGAAAGGTTAGACAATGGTGCTGTGATTGTAAAAATGGACGAACAAATGTTCATGACGAAGAGCAAAGTGGTAGGCCCAGTATTCTGACCGATGAAATTGTTTCGCAAGTGGAACAAAACTGCGATGTGATCGTCGATTGACAATTAATGGCCTGGCTGAACAATTTCCTCAACTAGGACGCACTACTGTCCACAATATTGTTACGGAAAACCTCGGATACCACACTTTGCGTGCAAGGTGGGTACCGAAAATGCTCACCGACTACCACAAAGAGCAAAGAATGTCCAGTGGACGAGAGTTTTTGGGTCGTTGGGAACTCTTTAAACCACCCACCGTACAGTCCTGACCTTACACCCAGCAACTACTTCCTCTTCTTGCACTTGAAACAGTGGTTCGGTGGACAACGTTTCGAAACCGAAGAGGAACTCAAGAATGGCGTTGTCGATTGGTTCAACCCTCAGGCGGCGAGTTTCTATGCAGAGGGGTTCAAGAAGCTGGTGCAGCGGTACGAAAAATGCTTAGAAGTGAACGGCGATTATGTAGATAATTGAAGTAGGTTTGTAGCTAACTAAAAGTGCCAATAAAATGTGTTTCATAAAAGTATATTTTTTCCTGTTACCAAACGGGCCTTACTTTATGAACACACCTCGTAGTTACGTTCCCAGTAGAGGGGAGTAGGCTCCGAGACACATCGTTGCATAAGTTATAATTTAAGAAGTCTTTATTCAATACTAATAATTTAAATTGTGTCGACAGAAACAGTGCATTATCCAGAATACTATTTCCAAAAGTTTTCAAGACCACTTTTAATTTGACTCATATTTTTACGCGAGTCACCTGTATTTCCAGCACAACCGTGCGGTATTTATATTTTTTTCGGAACCTAATTATGTAAATCTTTTCATATGACCCTTTCCTTTGCAGCTGGGCAAACAATTCCAAACGGGTCACCATAAATAGGTCACATCCTTCCGTGTGTGACCTAATAATTTCCTTCCAAAGAAAGAGTTATAAAACATCATAAAAGTACGTAACCGTGGGAAAACCGACGCCACGGTGGTCAAATAGCCGTTGATACGTCAAAAATGTACCGCATTTATTGCACAAATTTTGTCTGTTTTATAATTAGACGCTAAATAAAAATTTAATCTTTCCATCTGTCCAGTCTGTTCCATCTGTTTAGAAGCTTCAATTACCTGAAACAAAAGTTTCAGGTTTAACTTTGTGGAAACTTTCTATATTTTGGAGAGTAATGACAATTAACACTTGTGACTTTCGCAATAGTATTTTTATTCACATGACCCGGGCTTCAATGCTTCGCGTCACCTGAAGATGACGCGAAGTGTTGAAACCCGGGTCATGTCAATACAAATAGTATTGCGAAAGTCACAAGTGTTAATTGTCATTTCTCACCAATACTAGAAATGACTTCTTATTTATATTTCCATGAATTATAATTTGTTAGTTTTAGTTTAGGATTTTAACATAAATCTACATGGTGTTTAATTGAAATATACATGGAACCTAACTACGGTCGTGAATCAATTTAAACAAAAAAAAATGCCGAGACCGTAAACTTGATTGGCATTAAGTGATAAGAAAGAAAAGGGGAAAAAAGGAGAAATAGGGAATGCACACTAGGTCACTTGGGTGTGTTTGAGAAACAGTGACCCACATACACCTCAATCACACAGAAAAGACAAAATAAACAATAAAAATAATAAAATGATTTTCAAAATTTTTTCCTCTGTTGTGAGCTTTAAATTGAGGTAAGAAGTTAGAGAATTGAGAGGAGATGATAGAAAATACTAGCAAATAAATATTTGACATTGCCTTTGGTTTTTTAAACTTTGAGTTGGAATACAATGTGTAGTTAATTGTAGTTATTTTTTGGAAAATTGCCAATTTTTATTAATCATGATATTCCACCACATCACGCCTGAAACGTCTCTTTTTATACAATGTGTAGAGTTTGAATAAATAGAAATTTAAAGTTTTCATGACATTATATGTTTTCGTGTCATTTCCATTAAATATGACACCGTTTGTTAAATATATAAATTTATTTCAGGGTGCAAATTTTCTGCAAAGCGCAAGTAATTGCACTGAATTAATTCTACTTTCACCTTCATTATGCATAATTTAAGGGAATGTTGGTCTCATCATAGCACTATGATTGATGTGTGTTTCGATACTTTCATAAAACTTTTGACTTTTGAACAAATAAATAGGTTAATAACAGCAATAAAAAACAAAGATCGAAAATTTCTTTTGATAATTAACTTAATTAATATGTTTTACTTCCCTAGGAGATATTTTATAGAGTAAATGTTATATTTTACTTAAGAGATTATTAGTGGATAAAGACTAATCTACGATGAAAAACTTCCCTAGAAATTAACGGCGACTGCGGTATTCTCCCAATCATAATGATCTAATTCTGCAAATGTGGAGATTATGCCACTAAGAAACATTTTCATCCTACTAGCTGGCTTTAAACTATGAAAAGTCGCAATTTGTTTTTTACGATCCAGGTCCGATATCGTGAGGATCAGCAAGCATTTTCAAAATTCCATTTTTTCAAAGAATCTAAATGATGTAAATTCTGCACTATATAAAATAGCACATGTAACTAGATGGTGGAAATGTAGCAATGCGAGGCCATAGGTACCTCACTCGCCATTGGAAGTATCTCCGTATATGTTTACAGTTTATTTCGATTACATGACGATTGTAGGTTTCTGCTGAAGTCGTAATTGAACGTTCTAAATGAAATTATGTTGACGGACGTACTGAGAAACCCTTCTCATGAAGGTATGGACTTTTCTTTAAGAATAGCAACTCCCGATTCACCGATTTTTATTATTGCGGGTCTCATTGTGCGGATATTGTGCTCTCTAGTCAATGGAAAAGCACAAATATGATTGAACAAAAACGATTGGATAATATAAGTAATGGAATTGATGGAGGAACTTGCGGGTCCATAAGACATTTACACCTGTCGGTCCATTGCGTCGCCCACCTTTGTGTCTCGTCCACAAAGTCCTAATGCATTACTTAAGGTTAGTGTGCCCCTTATCAGTAAGCCTCCATCTTCCTTAGGTTTCAACATAGATCATCTTAAGCAGCAATTTCATGTTCTTGCAAATTCGGGTCATTCACATAAGAAATTGGATGAGGTTCTAATCCCTTCTTAACTTCATCTAGGAAAAAGAGCCCCTGATCACCAGAAGGTGTAAGTGTTCCCCCAAAGGTGGCCGGTTGGCATCCCGAATATCGTACGTTATTGATTTCTTTGGAGGAGTAGACGTTTCTTGGCATGGCTAGGCCTAGGCCCAGGAGCCTTACTAGTCCAGGAGACACTTGCTGTAAATTTGATTAGAGGGTGTTGCATGAGTGGTATCCAGTCGCCCACTGCCACTCACTCTGTGGGTGGATCGCGGGGGGCCATGTTCCCGTAGGCAGTGTAGTGTTTGTGTAAGTAGTGTAGTAGAAGTACCAGGTGTACAAGAATGAGATGCGGATTTTTAAAAAATGGAAGGATGATGAAATGAGCTATTTTTTAAGTATCCTCAATTGCTAGCTGAATATTTTTCCCATCTTTTGGTGAATTTGTGGAAACCACGCCCCTAAAAATCTTTCCATTTTTCTATGAACCATTCATCGAGCATTTGTTTTACATCTTAAATGGTTGCTGACCTAACACTCCCTGCCATACATCCTTGAAAAAACATTCGATTTGCATATTTTCAATAGGTTTGAAAACGCTCTGAGTCTTCCCAAATCCCAAATTAAAGGTTTCCAACTCATGTCCTGCAGTAAATTCTTTTATTTCATTAGAGTAAATCACAAATTTGGCAGCCATCTCCTCTCTCCCAATTCCATCACTTCTCTGCAATCACTGCTTTTTCAAATGGATCCCACATCCTCGCTGCACTCCTTGTGTGAGGTCTTACTTGTAGCACGTCTTCTTCGCTTTTTCGTCGCTACATTTTCAAGCAATAGGCTTGTGCTGAAGCAGCTTGTTAAGGGCCCTTCCGCAAATAGTGGGTGTGCCATTTTCTCGCGTAAGTTCGGATGATGCGGTGTTGGTGCCCGAGTATTTCACTTGGTTTCCAACGCTCATCCAAACACTTCGGAGTGTGTGCACAAGTGTGTAAAGGGTGCTGGCGTTGTTTATTTTTTAAAATTGCATAAGCCCCATCAGTTTTAAATTTAAATCGAAATCACGTTCTATGTACATTTTTGAATGTTTTTAGTTTTTGTTTAGTGTTTGATTTCTGTCGTTTGCTTATTCGTCGTGGAGTACAGATTCATCGGTAAAAAGTCTTGTGTTGCTTTTTATCTAACAAGTGATGTCATAATTGTAAATAACAAAGAGCAAAGGGTCTTTGAAACTTCTCTGAGGAATGCCGGATGTTTATTGTACATTAACGGAACTTGAGCCCTCTATTGATACTCAGTTTGCGGTGAATAAGGTAGTCCTCAATCCAGTTAATTAATTTTTTTGTCACGCAACTTTTTATCAGTTTGGCCTTTAGGACCATGTTGAAGGTCTTTTTAAAATCCGCTTAAATCGGATCTGCTTCCTGCTCCATTTCCCCAATTTAGAATATCGTGCCTGAAAAGCCTGTACTGCATTCTCTATGATCTCTCCTTTCTGAATCCGTAACCTTTGATGGAAATAAGTTTTTATGCGTCGAAGAATGCCATGATGTTGCTGACATTGA
This sequence comes from Hetaerina titia, assembly GCA_037158775.1. NCBI lineage: Eukaryota > Metazoa > Arthropoda > Insecta > Odonata > Calopterygidae > Hetaerina > Hetaerina titia. The sequence continues at coordinate 101,999,179 of CM073775.1, forward strand.
TGTGTCTTGTATTTTACATAAGATGGAGGCTATGGATATTGGTTGGTGGTTAATGTGAGGTTGTCTGTTTTCACTTTTAAAGATTAGTTTGGCGTTTTCTGTTTTAGAGAGGAACCACGCTTCTCCAAATCGATTTGTTTGATACCAACCATGAATTGGTGACATCTGAATGCGGTTTTTTTTTCTTTCTAAATTACGGGTGGTGCCCTAACACCCCCCGCCACACGCCCTTGCGGCGGATTGCGGGGTATTCAGTGAATATAGATACGGATTCTAAGAATTGATCTGTTTCGGTTGTGATTTAATTCAGCTCTGCTGCAGTATTTTCCTCAGGTAATACTTAGACCCCTCGCCACACCCCCTGCCCCCCTCCTCACTCCCGTCGCCCACCCTCTATCTCCACTCCGCGCCCCCTCCCCCAGACTAGACCCCTCGTTTCGTCCCCCTTCCACGCCACCACTTTAGTTTCTTCGTCGTGCTCGCCTCGCCCTGGTGTTCGTCGACACTGGAGTGCACCGTCAACCAGATGCTTCACTCGCCCTTTTGTGGACTGCGAAGGACGAAAGAGAGGATACAAATATCAGTCGATGGATTTGCTCCTTTAACCTCCTCGAGCTTTCTTCGACTCATTCCGTGTGCATTGCCCGTCCTCCCATGATGCATCTCGATTTTCTTTTTCTCCTTAGAGGTATTCCGCAATGCTCTCTCTCTCATATTCCACTTCTCTAAACTCTCGTCACCTCTATCTCTTTTCGGAAATGCTTATTTAAAGTTTTGATGCACTTGCATGGAAATTATTTCGCTGATTTCGCCGTAGTTATTGCCCTTTATTATTTTATTTTCAACATTTTGTTCCATCAAAAGGTCATTTCTTACATATAGTTTTATGGCTTGCAGATTTATTACCGCGCGCGTGCTCATTTAGCTTCCAGCCCTAGTCCCTCTCCGCGTGGGTGGTGGTGTTCCCTCGTAAGGTCAGCTGGTATCGTATCACGTTTTCTACCTGCTGCGCCAGGGGTGGAGACTTCACGTTGAATGATGGTGGCTTAATTAATGATGACCCCTTCTTGCTTCTAGTTGTGCATGAAGCTTCTCAATACGGTGACCTAACACGCCCTACCGCAAATTCCTGGAATGACTTGAGAGGTAACGTATAGATGTACATAGATTAAGCTAATCTACGCTCGGCCGATAAATGGGTATATCCTGCGTACAAACAGCCTATTAAATATAAAAAATGCGTTTTGAAAACCAACAAAAAAATTGAATTAGTTTCATTACTGGAGCAATTTAAAATAGTTTTCCATTACCTCAAAGCGTCGATGAGAGCTGGCATTGATGGAATGTTTTTGGCGCATCCTGCAATAATTTTTTCTCTCCCGATTCTCATATCGCAAGTTCTCCATCCCGGACGACGAGTTGAGCCCGTAGCGAGAGCAGAGGCTATAAAAAAACCACGGAGATTTAATTTTCCACTCGGCGTTTGGATGAAAGCAATCGTGGACGTTCGGCAAGGCAATTTAAATGTTAATTCAACGATTCCTATTCTCTCTTGCTGGAAGCCATTCGTCTGCAATTTCCTTTGTGAGCTCCCGATCATAAACGCAGGCCGTTCGAAAAAAACAAATGAATACCAATGCTCGAAAATTTCACTCCCGTTCACCACGTATGCTCCCAAGTCGGATATAGCGAGATTGAATTAACGTCGTGCCCCGTAAGTTAGCGGTGTTTCGATCAGCCGCGGTGTATTTTATTTGACTTTTAGTCTGACCGTTTCAGTCCTCTTTTCATGTCCATTCCTCCACGAGGCAGAGGGCAAGAGAGATGTGAATGAGGGTCCCGTTGGGGCGATGCACGTATGAGAATCACGATTCTGCGACACTGACGGCAGCCGGCGATAGCTCCATGGCAGCTCTGGCCCCAGTGCTGCCGCCAGTTCCAAGTCTGCACTGAGGGAAAGACCCTGAGCATGTACTCCATGGAAACTGCTATTAGTGTCCCGCTGTGTCTTCCACCACGCTTCGTTACTCCATTTACTTCTCGTCTCAGTTTCCCTTTTCAAAATCTTTGTACATAATTCCACATAACTCCCGTGTTTACATCCTTTCCTTTCCCTCTCTCATCTGCGTATCTGTCTAATCATCTCATTTCTTATCCATGATTTCCTTATCCTTTTTCTATTAACGGCCGTTTCTGATGGCTGTTCAAGCATTTCCCATTTTTGTTGCGTTTTCATTTCAACGTTCTCTCGTAAATACTCAAGGACTGAGGAAAACGTGGGAGGAACCACCAGTCATCATGTACATGAGAAACCTGCTAATTTCTCTGCGTATTAATGCCAAAGACAAAGTGGAGGTCCATAATGTGAAAGGAGCTGATGCTTAAGAACTCATGGGCAGAGATTGCAGTGCAGTCTACAAAGGGCAAACTGGTATTCGTGAATACTACACGCCAAAGAGCGAAAATGAAATTTTGGAAACGGCTAATCATCCGATCCTATTTCGCCCACCCATGAGGACTGAGGCAGGCACTGAGGGGTCAGTTTCCAGAAATTCTACACTGCTAAAAATAGGTATAGAGAATATTCACATGGATGTGAAAAGTGAAGATGAGAATGACTTTGAAAAGTGTAAATTATTCAAACGAAGATGTTCTTGATAAATACTCCATCGTTTTCTGGAAAACTGCACCTCACCTCTGCAAGTTTTCCTGCAGACTGAGATGCATTGAGGATGAAGACAAAACAGTTCCGTTCACCAACACTGAAAGGTAGCAGCACCAGCGTGCACTTCTTCTCAGGGCCCCTTGCTACTCCAGCCTTCCTCCGCTCCACCAATCCACGTCGTTGCCAGCACCACGCACCCCCTCTTCTTCCTCCCCCCTCCTTGGAAACACTGGTCGTATTTCTGCTTGTCAATGTCTGAGGATTTCACCTTGTTGGTAATATATAATTTACTTATAATACTGTACGCTAAAACATTTTTGCATCCAGAGAGAAAATAATTTTTAATGTTAGTTACCAAGGTAATGAATTTGCTGCTCTAGCATGCCTCCGTCGAACATTCCAAGGCCGCCATTGAATATAGTATCCCACTAAACGGGCCCTCTGCCAATCCGCGCCGCAATCGGTGGCACCGGCCGAAGACATTCACATTTTAATTGAAACATACATGTCATTGGTTTGAAGTATTAAATTATGCCTTTTTTATAAACTATTCTTTATTAAATATTGGAGGTTTAATTTTGGGGATAAAACCTTTAGATAAAAAATACTTGTTATTATCAAGAACAAATCTGTAACGTGTTAAAACCATCAAGAATTGCCATCGCTCCTCATATAAATCCAATTTCAATATTTCGCTAATTAAAGTTTCGTTTTGAGCATCATTTTCTATGGACCGCTACGGAGCCAAATTTGGAAGGAATCACCTCATCAAAGTCTCCAGTGCACAGATGAGGTTTCCCACAAAGAAACGGTTGTGATGCGGAATGGGAATGCTAAACTGATACTGGTTTAATTGATTTCTCTCCCGTTAAATCTTCTGTAAAGTTTTTACGTACCGTAGATTGCCAACGTAGTTGAAGAGGAAAATGAAGCATCAACATCTCTTTCCTAGAGTTCAACTGACCGAAAAATGGAGGACAGTTCTTCTTTATCTCTTCTCTCGGTACATTAAGCCTTTGTCGCCATTTTTGCCTACAGAGGCAATATTATTATCTTTTTTAACATTGTCCCTCACTGAATTTTGACTTTTTTAGGGAATAGGAGCAATTTATGGGAAAAAAGAGAACTATATAAAGTTCTGATCTCGCTTGGAGTCCAGGATTAATTTTTGTCTCATTTCCTGACTCTGTCACTCAAGCACGATCGGAATCTTTCGAGTGACGGAATAAAATATCTTTTTAGTGGTGAACAATATTTTGTGCTTTTTTATATGGAAATTTGAATCAGTCTTTAGTTAAATTCAGAAATTGAGTGACACACGACAAGGCCAACAGAGTTTTTAGGGGCACAATCAGATATACCGCACTAACTCTACTCTACTTCCGCCGTGTAAACATTTTCACAACGTACTGACTCTAAATTAGATTAGTTGAGACAGTAATTGCATGGATAGATGTTATGTCTGTGGAAATAAGGTTCTGTACTCGATACTGTTCTGTTCTCCGATTCTCACGCATTCCCTCGAAGATACGTACATTCCTCAAAGTTTCAAGCCGTGGTCGAAATATGGTACGTGCCGAGGAGCCGTCGACAGTCGCGTCTATGACAGAAGCCAATGTCCCCTGCGCAACAGCCGCGGCGAATGGAGGCGGGCCTCGGGGGCGTCGGAGGCAGGGCCGGCGGGCGTGCGGGCGGCCGGCACTAATGGATCCGCATTATTCCGCCGCCCTTCCCTGATTGGTTTACCGCGGTCGTTGGCCTCCCTTCCCCAGAAGGGATGGTTGGCCCCGAGTCGCGTCTTGTGAGGAGCCTTCCTCCTTTCCTTCGCCCCCCCTCTCCTCGCGACCCCATCCATACCGAGCAGTGCCGGAGTTCAAAGGGCGTGAGTCGCATATATCGGGGCTGGGCTCAGCATTGCAGCGAGAATTCCAATGGATCCCGGCTATCATATTGAGTTAGCCGGCTTCAGTAGCTGCGGGAACGTGATTTGCTTTCGAGGAAAGTTGCCGAATGAAAAAAATGAGGGAAAAGGATGGCGACGTTGGCGGGGGGAAGGAGGAGAAGGAGGGGAAGGGTGGAGGAGGAGGTGGTGGGGGGGTGTTTGGTGTCCGGCGGAGGGGAGTTGTACGGAGGGATCCTCCCCACCTCTCTCTCCTGAATAAGTATTTTCATGAGCACCATTATCCCACCTGAGCCTGCTGCCCACTATTGGCCGTGCAAGTTTTCGAGGTCACCAGTTCGGTAATTTACAATGAAATCCTTCAGTGCCACCTTAGCCCATTGTTCGCACCACCTCGGATTAACGTCTCTCGTCGTGTAACGGCAAAATTAACAGCCAATGTACAAGGGGGCATGGAATTCGCTCTTGTTCGGTGACTGTTCGTCATGTTCTATTATCACTGAAATGAATTCATATTGCACAGTAAGAGGAATATAATGTTCAGGCATACAATTCTAGAATTTTATCACCTCTAAATCGAATTTTGCACACAGTTTTTATCCTCTTTTTTTAATATTATCACTGCATACAGCTCAAAATATTTCGAGTACGTATACGAGTACAAGTCATGCCAGCAGATGAGTAACTGCCGCAATACGAGGGTTGCTATTTATACTTTGAGCCTTGACAACAATTGGTGCTTTAGGTGCCATGTGATGTTTCCATCTGGAATTTTGACCCTTTTAAAATTAATTTTCTTCAGAACATTTTGTCGTTTAATCATAACTTGTGTTGTTTCCAGTGACTCGAGTTAACTCGTGAACACTTTCATGTGATAAATTATTACGACTTTCGACGTGGATTATCAAGATAGGAGTGCATCGATCAACTTACTTCCACTTTGGACGGTGAAGCCCCGCCCTTGGCCACTGTGAAACGCTGGCGCAACGAATTCCATTATGGCCGCCATTTGCTCAGCGACGAAAGTTGTGAGGGACGTCCAAAATCAGTTGTTGTGCCAGATAACATTGTTGCTGTGCAAGAACTAATTAAGGAAGATAGTCACGTGACTTATCGTGAGATTGAGGCATACTTTGGAATCAGGTTGACGAGCATCAATAAGATATGGGCATTTAGCTGTAAAAAATTTGCTCGCGTTGGATCTCGCATAATTTGACAAAAGCTCCAAAAGATGCTCGTGTCAATTGGTGCACAGAATTGCTCAACAAATACAATTGTGGTGCATCAAAAGCTGTGTATTACTCTGACGAATCTTGGATCTACGCTTATGAGCCCGAAACAATACAGCAATCCACTGCATGGGTCTTCCAAGACGAGCCAAATCCGACAAAAGTGATTCGCGGACGAAGCACATAGAAGCAAATGATCGCCTGTTTCCTCATAATAACTAGACACGTGGCAACTGTACCGTAAAAATTGCGTGTAGAACGTCGTTCTGAAGAAGCCGTTGATGCATTCACAAACAATGTCTTGGAGGTACCTCAATCGGAGTGGAAAAAGTGTTAAGAAAATTGGTTCGAGCGCATGCAAAAGTGTATAGATTATCATGGAGAATACTTCGAAAAACAATAAAGCCATTTGAAATAATAAATTACTGTCTTTACATTATTAGGCCCAAAATATAAATAGCAACCCTCATAGCTTATGTCCGGGGTGTTGACAACGAGAACCGATCACCCTTAAAGATAAAGAGGGGCGGCGCTGGAGAAGCGGATTACGGAATTTGACAATATTCAGATTTGTAATAAAGAATTCTCAGTTATGAAAGATTATTTTCATATAATTGCAAAAGTATCATTGTTCACCAGAACATTTTGCTTTTTAATAACTTTTTCCATTTATAAAAGCAATATTTTCCTCTAAAAATCATGGGTGAATAGTCAGACGAAGCGTTTCCAAATCCCCGACATTTTGTAACCTTCGGGAATGGAAAACTGGAAATCGATTTTCCCGAGAATTATCGACAATTCCCGAAACAATTTTTCTTGTTCAATTTTAGTTCATCATATGTCATAATATGGGTCGCGGTAGTCCATGGGGTAGAACGTCGGACTGACCTGAGGGTCGCAGGTTCGATTCCCGGGCAAGGCACTCTGGGCACCTGCAGCTCCACCCAAGCGTGGAATTTATCGGGTACAAGATCTTCCTGGAACACCATAACCGGTACAGGGAAAGGAACTGGCCCCCCTACCTTAATGTGTGAATTTCACACGCCGTCGGGCTTAGTACTGAGTGAACTCTGCCATCACCTCCCAAACCGACCTTCGGGTTGATTACTGTGTTTATGGTGTTATATGTCATCATGACTGTAACAGTATATGCTAATAAACTGAATAACCGTAGAGATAGGGATGCAATCGGGTTCCTGGCCCGGGCGCAGTTTTTCAGAGGTTTCTAGACATTCCCATAAGTAAAAAGTCAACGCAAAACTTGAGAAGATAAAGTTTCGATTTCAAAATACCTCCAATATTGCATAATCGAGTTTCACCTCTCGTAAAACAGTCTTAGTCGGATGTACTTATTATCTTGAGAAACATCTCTATTATTCTGTACAGAGTGTTCCTGCGTGTTTTACAGTCCAAAATAACTTCTAGTTCCATGTTTAAACTCCTGGTTTTTCTCATTGAAAACTTCCCGTTTTCCCTACCAACCTTCCTATCGATTCGGTAACGGGAAAGCGAAAAGAATTCCCAAGAACTGCCGGAAGGAATTCCCGCCTGGAAACCCAAGTCATATGAGTATTAAATACTGCGCCATTACAATAATTCTGATGCTAACGGGAATAAATCTCAAATTAAATCCCAAAGAGACGTTGCTCGCGGTCAAATTTTGTTTCATCGAAAGGGAAATCAAACTTTTAATGTTTGATGTGCAGTCAAAGAAATTACCATAACATGGCCTAATCTGTGGCAAAATCTGTATTCAAATCCTTTAACCGATTCACTTAATCATCTCTAACCAAAGTTAAATTTCGTGATGGGAATTACTAATAATATTACTTGAAGGTCTACCATATAAGTTAAGTTTCGAATGGGCACTGCTTGACAACCCCAGATTACTTAGCTTCGCCTAGAGAGGTGCACCCCGCTCTTCAATAAATCTTTCGAGTCTGCATATAATTTATTCTCCTCATTCCGTTCAACGTACCTATTCTTTTCCTCCCCCCGCTTTCCCAAAGTCCTTTTCTCTACCGCATTCTTCATAGTAATGAACTGCAACAAATGGATTTCATTACAAATGAATTTTGTCGATGGTTCATCCTCCGAACAGTCAGTGACTGCGGTGGCGGAACGATTGCCACGCCGAATTCAGGTCCTTGGATACTCACTCCTATCGATTGCTGCGGCGTTGGAGAATTTTCGGAAAATCACCAGGAGCAAGAGATAGCGTCCGTATCGCAAGGAGTCGAACTGAAAAATTAGAGCAAAAACATTTAAAAAAAACCGCGCCATGACGCTAAGGGGCGTCATCCTGATATTTGCCGTATCGATTATCACATTTGAATCGTAATGCGTGTACGCATGATGAATAGTTGACAACATTTCCCCATTTTCTGGGTGTTGTCGCAGCGTAATGACTTCAGATTTCGGTAAATTTCCAAAAAAGAAACCGTCGTGCGAGGCTTCTGCAATTTACGTACGTTAAATGACTCGGAAGAGTGTATGTTGGCGGGAATGGGTGAAGGGGAGTTGATGACGACTGCGGCGGAGAGGGGGAACGAGGCGCAGGATTTCGTTCGAGATCCTCGGCGGACGCCGGTCAGGTTTCTTTTTTTTAAGCTGTGGACGTCAATATTGAATCTACGGGTAATCAGGATCAAAGGATTCCAACCCATATCTTACCCTTTCTCTATCGCCTGAACCCTTTCGATTTCCTCCTCCCGTGACCCCCGCTTCGCTTCTCAGCACACTCACATCTCCCTCCGCGCCCCCCGCTAAAAACGTCGCCTCCCCGCACCCCGAAACCCTTCTTTTTAGCCCCCACCCTCCAAAAAGGTTGCTCGTATTCCATTTCCGCAGGAGCGTTTCTAACCTTTCAGTCGACGTAAATCCACCCGTTGGCCATCCCACCCTCTCCCCCCCCCAACCCAAGCGTCCGTCATTTTCGGCGTTTCCGTCTCTTCATTTTGCAGCGTGCTGGAACCCCCGGCCTTCCCCCTTCCTGACCTCTCGCCTCGCATTTCACAGTTTATTTCGATTGTCTGAGGAGAGAAGGTGTAGGACACGGACTGGCGCCATTTTCCATAGAATTATCTTTTTAACATTTGAAGCTCCACCTCTGTCCCCAACCGAGAGAACTTGGTGTTCGATAGCCTTCGATTGAGCGCTTAAAAAATCAGAGAATTCTTTTATTTCCCTAGTGAGAGTTCTTTTGAAGAAGAAGAGAGAAGCATCAACATGCGTAAACTATTGGTTGGTAGCAGTTCGTTTCCCTAGCTCTTCTACTCCCAACCAGCTTCCTTCATTCCGGCAGGGATGCGTTCATCCTATTCGAATTTTGCCGATCTCTCTCCCTTTGATCCCCTTCTGTATCGCCTGAACTCACGGTATTTGGCAACCTATTGCGCGTTAAAATAGCTAACAGATTCCAAATCCATTCGCTCTGTTTCATTTTGTTTCTAACCTCAAATGGTGTAAAAAGCAACAGAGAACTCTTCGCCGGCGACACTGTAGTGGACACACAAGGAATCAGCCACCTTTGCACATCGTCAAATATCAGGAAATGACTGAGCATTCAATTGGTGTACAGAACGGGCTTATGCACTTTTAAAGAATAAACAACGTGAGCACCCTTTACACACTTTTACACACACTCCGAGGTGTTTGGATGGGCGTTGAAAACCAAGTGAAATACTCGGGCACCAACACCGCATCATCCGAAGTTACACGAGGAAATGGCACACCCACTATTTGCGGAAGGGCCCTTAACAAGCTGCTTCATGGGAGGATCCGATTTAATAAATTTCCGATTTAAGCGGATTTTAAAAAGACCTTCAACATGGTCCTAAAGGCCAAACTGATAAAAAGTTGCGTGACAAAAAAATTAATTAACTGGATTGAGGACTACCTTATTCACCGCAAACTGAGTATCAATAGAGGGCTCAAGTTCCGTTAATGTACAATAAACATCCGGCATTCCTCAGAGAAGTTTCAAAGACCCTTTGCTCTTTGTTATTTACAATTATGACATCACTTGTTAGATAAAAAGCAACACAAGACTTTTTACCGATGAATCTGTACTCCACGACGAATAAGCAAACGACAGAAATCAAACACTAAACAAAAACTAAAAACATTCAAAAATGTACATAGAACGTGATTTCGATTTAAATTTAAAACTGATGGGGCTTATGCAATTTTAAAAAATAAACAACGCCAGCACCCTTTACACACTTGTGCACACACTCCGAAGTGTTTGGATGAGCGTTGGAAACCAAGTGAAATACTCGGGCACCAACACCGCATCATCCGAACTTACGCGAGAAAATGGCACACCCACTATTTGCGGAAGGGCCCTTAACAAGCTGCTTCAGCACAAGCCTATTGCTTGAAAATGTAGCGACGAAAAAGCGAAGAAGACGTGCTACAAGTAAGACCTCACACAAGGAGTGCAGCGAGGATGTGGGATCCATTTGAAAAAGCAGTGATTGCAGAGAAGTGATGGAATTGGGAGAGAGGAGATGGCTGCCAAATTTGTGATTTACTCTAATGAAATAAAAGAATTTACTGCAGGACATGAGTTGGAAACCTTTAGATATGGGAAGGATTTCAATCAATGGTAGTTGAAACTCTTTCCAATTCCGCAAGTAGCATAGAGATGAGAACCCGCGAGATGGCGCATATCTGAGTGCTCCAGTCTTTTAAACCCCCCGGACTGAACCAAGTCCACTGAATGAATCCAATAGCTGCCTACATTTCCCCTCCCCCACCTTGTCCGCTTCCTATTGGTCCCTTACCTCTCCTCCCCTCACCTTTCCCCTGGACATGTCCTCTCTGCTCTTCCCCGAGAACGCCATTCCGATGACGACGGTCGTGCCGTCGAAACGTCAAATACCTACTGTGAGTGTCCTTTCTTTGTGTTTTGAATATTTTTATCTGTGTTTGTGTGTCGCCGGAGTGCGCTCTATTTCAGAGGTATATATGTACATAGTGCCCATTATTACATTCTTGGGAATCATAATTGAGGTGGTTTCCCGTTGCCTTTCTCAATAGTGTTTTTAACGTGACACCATCAATTAATGGCCGCCCCACTGGGGTCAGACGCCATTGCAGCCGCCTCACTGAGGAACAGACGCTGCGTAGGCTACCTTTCGTCTGGCTCCTAACCTTCAACCTATCTGGCATGGGTGACCCTTCCAGGAGTAATTATTATTACTCCCGCCAGCACATTCAAAACACAAAGAAAGGACACTATATATATATGTATATATATATATATATATATATATATATATATATATATATATATAGATGATTTCTTCGAAGTAACACGGAAGTGTCGAATAAAAACTTAGACAGTAACACACAGCACGAGAACACATAAAAAGAACACTCCCAATAATATCTTGATAATTTCGACGGACTCGAGCTCCGTCTTCTTCGGAAGATAAGATATGACTGAGGAAAAGAGTACGTGGTGCAGTGAGAGTAGGGGACGAGGGAGAGGGGAAAAACAGGTAGTGGGGGAGGGGTGAAGGAGGGGTATATGGAGGGGGAGAAAGCGGAGCGGAGAACAGGTGGTGGGAGAGGGGTGAAGGAGGAGGTTATGGAGGGGGAAAGGGAGGCCAGAAGGGAGCGGAGATGGAATAAGGAGGATGCGGAAATAGTAACAAGCGACAAAGAAAACTAAAAATTCATCCACAGATCCCACAACACCCATGACCAAGGCATCAACTCACCAAGTCATCATAAGGGCTTGACAAGTCAAAACCCAGACAAGGATGACAAAATGTATGCGGATGAACAAATTGTCCCACCACCTGGCAAGAAACAAATCCACCCCAGCCCCACCCCCCCATTTAGTGAACGACATTGAGACCCGGGTGTTGGACTTCAATTTCTCCCGGCGGATGATGGCAGTGAATTCTTCTCGGGATTTCATCCGGGTAATCTCCTCCATCTCCATCGCTGCCGACGTTTCGATGAAATCCTTTTTCATCGTCATCAGGGCCGATCTTAAACTTATTTTCCGGACGAATCCTGTTTATGTATATATATATACATACATATATATATATATATATATATATATATATATATATATATATATATATGATATAGATTAGTTTGCTAGGTGGGGAGTCACAAAATGTTTATTTGATAGTTGTGTCCATCCAAAAACCTACCTTAACCGGTTGATTACCTAATAAATAATATATATATATATATATATTTATATATATATACCTCTGAAATAGAGCGCACTCCGGCGACACACTAACACAGATAAACATATTCAAAACACAAAGAAAGGACACTCACAGTAGGTATTTGACGTTTCGACGGCACGACCGTCGTCGGAAGAGCGGAAAGGACATGTCCAGGGGAAAGGTTAGGGGAGGAGAGGTAAGGGACCAATAGGAATTGGACAAGGTGGGGGAGGGGAAATGTAGGCAGCTATTGAATTCATTCAGTGGACTTGGTTCAGTCTGGGGTATATATATATATATATATATATATATATATATATATATATACAGGGTTCGTCCGGAAAATAAGTGTAAGATGCTCATTGTTTTTTTGACAAAAGGGGAGTCGTCCACTACGAATTTGTACCTGAACGACAAACTGTAAATGCTGCATTTTACGTCCAAGTGCTCGACAGGCTTCGAAAACGAGTCGCCCGCGTCCGGCCAGCCATCAAAAACATCTGGCGGCTGCATCACAGCAATGCGCCGTCTCACACCGCGCTTGTCGTGTCGGAATTCTTGGCCAAACACGGCGTGGCAACGCTGCCGCACCCGCCCTACAGCCCGGACTTGGCACCACCGGACTTCTTTCTGTTCCCAAAGATAAAGAGGAGTTTGAAAGGAACGCGATACGGGACTTTGGACGCCGTCAAAAAGGCCGTGACGACGTGTCTTTGAGAGGTTCCCGATGATGCCTTCGCAGGAGCGTTCCAGGAATGGGATTTATTGTTTAACTCTTTGTACTTCATTTTGCCTAACTAATGTGTTTACATTCTTCCATCTTCTTCTCTCATCCATCTTAGCAATCATCTTATCCGTGACCCATGGTTTCCTTATTTTTTACCCGGAAATAGTTCCTATAGTGTCTTTTGCTGCTTCCGATATCCCTTGCTTGATACATTCCCATTTTTCTCCGATTGTATTCAGTACTTTACCGTCATCCATTATTTTCTCTACAGCCTGCTGATACTCCTTCCTCGTTAATCCATTTAATGCTTCTAAATTCCATTTTCTAACCCGCCGCCCTTGCCTTATCTTCTTGAAACGGACGTTACATTTTACAACAACTAAATTGTGGTCAGAGTCCGCATCCGCTCCTGGGAAACTGTGCGAATTTATCACACTGTTCCTATATATATATATATATATATATATATATATATATAATATTATTATTAGGTAATCTACCGTTTAAGGTAGGTTTTTGGATGGACACAACTATCAAATAAACATTTTGTGACTCCCCACCTATCAAACTAATCTATATCAGGTCCCTCTTCATCTCGTTGAACTTCTTTCCTCCCTTCATCCCGTCCAACATCCCTATCCTGTTCCTGCCCTTACCTCGCTTGCCCAACATTCTCCCCTCTATTACCCTCTTCAACATTCCACTACCGCTCAATACGCCTTTCATCCATTTTTCCTGCCTCCATAAGATTTCTCTCAACAAGCCCCTCTCCTCACCCAATATCTCTAGTACTTCCTCATTTGTTTTCCTTTCGGTCCCTTTCACCTTCTCCATTCTTCTCCACACCCACATTTCAAAAGCCTCCAATCTACGCCTTTCCTCCTGCTTCAGTGACCACGTTTCCGCGCCGTAGATAGCTACGCTCCATATCAGAGTTTTTACGAGTCTTGTCTTAACATTCCTACTCAACGTCCCCGTCATCAACTCCCTCCTCCTTGAGAAAGCCTCCTTGCTGAGCGCAATTCTTCTCCTTACGTCCCTACCACTTTGACCGTATTGGTCCAAAACACTTCCGAGATATGTAAACTGTTCTACCTGCTCTATTTTTTCCCCGCCTATTTTAATATTTAGCTTAGCCTTTTTCTTTCTGGAAAATCGCATAACCTTCGTTTTATCAATATTGATTCTCATCCCATACCTGTTTTACTGAATTTCCAATTCACTCAGCAATGCTTGCAACCCCTTGACTGACAGAGGTAATGCTTGGTCATCAGCAAACATAACCGATTTTACGAATTCCCCTGCGACTTTCATTCCTACCTCCAGTTCTTCCCATGCCTCTTTAATCATTTCCTCCACATATACGTTCAACAGCACCGGTGATAATGGGCAACCCGGCCTTACCCCTCTTCCTAACACTGCCCATCCGGACTCTCAGTTCCCCACTCGCACCTGAGCAGTCTGAGACATGTACAGGTTGCGGACCAGTCTCCTGTCCCTCCAATCCATTCCTTTTTTCTGCAATACCCGCATTAATTTTTCCCAATTTATTCTATCAAACGCTTTTTCGAAATATACAAAACAGGCAAAAACGTCTTGGTTGTATTCTATATTCCTCTCAATTAGTGATCTCATTACTGCAATGGCATCACGCGTACCTCTTCCTTTCCTAAACCCAAACTGATCATCCCCTAAGTAATCATTTGCCTTACTCTCTATCCTTTTGTTGATGATCCTGAGAATAACTTTAGCTGCGTGGGATATCAAACTTATCGTTCTGTAATCCTCACATGACGAAGCCTTTGCCTTTTTTGGAATAGGAACTAACACCGATCTCACAAAATCTTCCGGCCAGATTCCTTCTTCATAGATACTACGAATCAGTCCATACAGGGCCTTATTCCCGCATTTTCCTAAACATTTCAACAGTTCTACAGGTATGTTGTCCACCCTCACGGCCTTATTTGCTTTCATCTCCTTTAATGCCCTTTCTATTTCATCGTCGAGTATGCCTGGACCTAAGCTATCTTCTTCTACGTCATGTTCCTTTTCTATGTCTATCCTTGTCTGCCGAAGTTCTTTACCATACAGTGTTTCTATATATTCCTTCCATCTCTCTTGGATTTTTCCTGGTTCAACTATTATCTTACCCAACTTTTCTTGAACTGTTAGCACAGATCTTACCTTCTTACCTCCCGATAATAACTTAACCTTGCTGTATAGAGCACCAATTTCACCCTTCTTCTGTAAACTTTCCATATCCTCGCATTGCGTTTTCCACCATTCTTCTTTTGCTTTATTTGTGGCCCTTCTCAATTTATTGTTTAACTCTTTGTACTTCATTTTGCCCAACTCTATGTTTACATTCTTCCATCTTCTTCTCTCATCCATCTTTGCAATAATCTCATCCGTGACCCATGGTTTCCTTATTTTTTTCCTGTAAATAGTTCCTATAGTGTCTTTTGCTGCTTCCGATATCCCTTGCTTGATACATTCCCATTTTTCTTCGATTGTACTCAGTTCTTTACCGTCATCCATTATTTTCTCTACAGCCTGCTGATACTCCTTCCTCGTTAATCCATCTAATTCTTCTACGTATATATATATATAAATATATATATATATATATATATATATATATATATACATATATATATATATATATATACGAGTGTATATATACCAGTGTAGATTAAACCTATTGAAAATGTATCTTGTGGTTTTCCACCCGGTGTGGAAGATATACTTGAACCCCCGATGACATCGCCATGAAAGGTAATATTCACAAAACAGGGAATTACTGCCGAATTGATAGATTCAGGTATTCGTTTTTCCATCCGACTCTTTTCGACAACAGCACAAGGGGGAAACTATGTAGGGGTGGACACTGGCGAAAATAGAGGCGCACTCGTTATATTCCCCATCAACTGACTTCATGGCTAAACGCCATTTCCCTCTGCGCCGGGAGGTGAGACCTCATGTAAGTAATGTTGTGTATGTAATGCCTTTGATAATTGTGCCTTCTGCATTACTTGAATGCTACCTGGTGAATAGTGGCTTCGTCGAAAATGAGATCGGCCTTTTTAAATGGTTACCATGTTTGTCTTCGTAGTGTATTAAATGAGGTCGATTGTATCATTCATAATGTTTAATACGGGCGTGTCATGACTGGCTCCCAGTTTTTCCCTTCCACGTGCACTTTTGGTGTCTATATATGGGGTGCCATATGCATATGGAAATAGTGTGGTAGAAGTTGAATGGCTGCTAACCTAACATCCCCTGCCAAATTTCCTTACGACAGCTAGGGTTGGTGAATAGGTGCACGAGGTGTGTTCAATTAATGATGATAATTTGAGTTATTTTGAAAGTATTTTATTTTTTCGTCAATATCAATCCTATCCCCTCAATATCTAGTCCCCATTTGTCACACCAGCGTTTTTCTCGGTTATAGCTTTTGACTCTCTCAGCGATGCGTTTTTAATATCATCTATGCTCGTATAACAACGGCCATCTTTAGAAATTTCTTCTTCTTTTTGGAGACAAAAAAGTCATTCGGGCCCTGTCTGGTGAATATGGAGTCTCATACATTATCACAGTGCTATTTTTGACCAAAATTCATAGATGGGCAGTGACCAGTTGCGTTATCGTGGTGTTGCAAAATTAATGAATTGTTGGGCCACAAATACGGGCGTTTTTTCTTGTTACTTTACACAAACGGCATTGAACTTGTAAGTGTACTCTTCATTGATTGTTTGATCTGGTTGCAAAAACTCATGGTGCATTATGCAGTCCACTATGCAAAATTACAAAATTTCAATTGCTTTTTGAACAAACCTCGTCGATAGGCGTACATTTTTCAATGAAGAATTTGATAACTCATTCCGCCCAATTTCTCTATCTTCTCATTGTCATTCGCTAAGTTTTATTGGCAGTTTCTAATTACTTCATGTCTCAAAACCCTCGCGGGAATGCCCTCTAGAAACGGAACGGGTGAATATTACACTTGATCGTGTGATATTCAATGCTATTTCGTCCGAATAGGACAGAAGCACTCTAATCAAGTATGATTCTGCGTATTTTCCTAGTGACCCATTTGTTGTGTCAAGTTTCGATAATTACTGGAAACTCACTCTTCCCCCTCCCCCCTACTCACTCTTCGCTGACCCACCCTCCCTCTTGGTCACACCGCCCGCCTTGTCCGTGGTTCCACGGCGGCCCGCCGTCTACGCCTCCGGCTGGCGTTGGGCATGGAGAAAAGGGAGCCCTCGGTGCTCGGATTGAGGGTTCCATGCGAAAAATCTGCCGGGTTAGAGCGTGGCGCTCACCAAGAACGTGACCTTTGGATATTTCACTTAATCGGTCGAAGAATTGGGGAACCTTATTTAAAAATGTGCGAAAAATGTTTAATATATCAAGGTTTGAATTTCTTTGACCTCGCGAAAATCCGTACTTAGTAGCTGAGATATACTTCAGCTAGTTCACACGGCAGTGTACTATATTATCGTGAGAGGAAAATGGTTAAAATGTGAGATGCATTATGACTATGTGTCCTCGGGGAGGATTCGGCGGAGTCTTGCTGCAAACTTGGGATGGGATCTATAGTTTGCAGACCTATGCTGTATGAGTGCGTCCTTTTATAAATTTATATCGCTGTGATCTTGTGTGAAAATGATTACATCGTATTAAGTAGTGACCATCCTCTGCATACCCAGCATTCAGTTTTAAACGTTGAAGACAGATTCCAAGAACCTGCGGGGAAAGCCGCCACAGTAATTTTTAATGGAGTCCTCTCTAACGTGAGCGTGGAGCTAAACGTGAATTATGATGCAAAAATATCGGAATGTAAAATTAATTATCTTTGACCGGGATAAGAACCCGGATCCCTCGACGTCCGGTCGAGAAAGTTCCAAATATCTCGGAGTGTAAGAGGACGCCTCGATTGCTTAGCTGGCTAAAGCACTCGGCCGGATCCGGGCTCAAGTCCCTGTCAAGGCGAATGATTTTTACACTCTGAAATTGTTGAAGACAGAGCTCAATCCTTAATTATTGGGTAAGGTTATCTAAGTCCATTCTTGGAGGAGAGTAATCCAGGGTCTGTGGCCCTGTCGTCTCCCACAAATGTGAGACTCGCATCACGATCATTGGCATCGGACTCTTAATTGGGCTGGTCAAATGCTTCTCCTCGAGTTGAACCCTGAACCCTCCGGTTTGCAGACTGGGCCCTTACGCCCTCTCTCCTTCGTGGGAGTCTTCCCTGAGGGCGCGGGGACAGCTCCCCAATCCCTTTCCCTGACATATTTCCCGACTTGTCTGCATCGTTTAAAAATGATAACTGCCATAGCTACTGGTATAGCATATTGACTTGTTTTGTGGGCATAATCTCAAGTGGAAATGAAATCTTTCGAGGCCAACAAGTGTGTCGTCGTTATTTGTCGAAATGTTTTTCTTGTGTAGGCGTTTGACTTTCGGAGCTCGACTCCCAAAGACCTTTCCCGTTGCAGTAAATATACCAAACGGTCATACTTTTCATTATAAAAATGAATTTCGGACGAAAGTCAAGAGTAAGTGAAATTCTGGCGCAATTTTAAACCGAGTTGAAGCGTGAAGCAATACTGCATGAATTTGGGCTAAAAACGAATATTTTCATAGATATTTTCCGAGAGGATATTTCATTGCTTTGAAGTATTCAAGAGATTTACTTTTCGCATCTGTCCAGGAAGAACAAAATGACGATCGTTGACGCACGTGCACCATCATCAACAGAATGAGCAAACAGCAAACGCATTTGCCAAAACTAGAATTCATTTTCACGTTAGTTTTGATTGACACTGCTCGGTAATTTTATGTTGGTTACAAAAAATATTATTTTCATTCATGACGGCAATTTTCAAGTGTGTAAACGATCTTGCGAAGATTAGCCAATTTTAAAAGTGGTACCAAAACTCAACTGAGATTTCCCTTATTCGGTTTTTCGTTACTGAGCTCACCCTTTGGAGTCGTCACTATGGGAAGAGCACCGCGAAATGATCTTGCAGATCGGACATCACATGACTCGATATTAAATTCAGTCATTCGTTTTTGATTGCAGACCTCTTGGTAATACCTCTTTCCTAAAAGAGGGGATCGCAAGTCTTTGCCATTTGACTTACATTCTCGGAAGATCAGCGTCAATCCTGGATAAAAATACCAAATAAAAACGAGTACCTGTGAGTACAGGGAGCGGCAATATAACTTCCTTTTTTATACAGCAAATGCCCTTTAAAAAAGGAAGTTATGTTGCTGCACCCGTACGTATGTGATTTATGTATTTATTTCATAGGTCATCATCGCGGTAGTTTTCATTTTATTATCTGGCCATTTTTTGTACCGCATCAGTAGTTATTGATCGCTTCCCTGGGATGGAAATAAAGAGAACACCTCAGCCAATGGATTTCGTGAGCAGAATCGGGGCTGAAACGGAGTAATCGTCAATGGATATCCAATTAAATTTTACGAGGACAATAACATTAAATGCAGAAACGAGCCACGAAATTCACTTCCCCGTGACGATGTAAGGGGGACTGGTAGAATGATGTCACCCTAATGGCCCGCCCCATGATAAGATATTTATAACTCATTCGCATTCTGCTCCGGGAGAGTCAATCTATTTTTATCTCCACCCTCCATGGGGGAGTGGACGAAACTGCCAGGGTGAGGGGGCCCATTATCCATTTGCCATCGGCGGCGTCACAGTCTGCGTCTTCCCGACTCGCACTCACGACGACCCCTCTCCTTGAGAACGGGCGGAGGCCAGGGGCGGCAAGAGTGTGTGGCCAAGGGGACGGGACGGTGGGTGTCGGAGGTGAGTCCGGGGAGACCGGGGTCTTCGGGCATCTGAGCGGGGCCGGGGTGGGCGGGGTCAAGGCGGGATAAGGGCACACAGCGCAGCGTGAAAGATAGTTGGGCTCGGTCGTCCGTCACCGGATGGAACTATTCTTGTTGGTGAGGGGGTGGCGATGATTAGGTTGTTCATGAAAATGAAACTGATAAATGGAGGATGCATTTCGCAAGTGGTGTACCGATTCCATTATGTTAGAAATAACCTTTTGATTTCATTGCCCTCACCACTGCTTCTTCTGAACGGGGTTTAGCATAAGTGAATCGATCTCCAAGCTGACATTCTGCCCGTCGATCTTTTCATTCATTCTCGATGACTGCGATTACTCGCTATCTACCTCATAGAGTTCATCTTTGTCTCTCCCCCGTCATTCTTTCTTCTTTCCATGCTCCTTCAGCTGTCCTTCAGTTTCACTTCAGTTTGTTTTCAGGTTTTCCTTCTATGCAGTCAATATATAAGTCATCAACCCCCTTCAACCAGTGTTACAGTGTTTTCGTTATGGCATCCCTTCCCCCGTCCGATAACCCTATAAAATTAAAAACGATGGAAATGGCATTTATATGGCTGTGCAAAGCCTATCAACATCCGGGTCTCAATGTCTTTCACTAATTATGGAGGGCTGAAGTGGATAGGTGTGGATTTGTTTCGTGTGAAATAGTGTAACATTTTGTTCATCCGCAGATATTTTGTCGTGCTTGGCCTGGGTTTTGACTTGTCGAGCCCTGATGATGACTTTGTGAGTTGAC
This sequence comes from Hetaerina titia, assembly GCA_037158775.1. NCBI lineage: Eukaryota > Metazoa > Arthropoda > Insecta > Odonata > Calopterygidae > Hetaerina > Hetaerina titia. Next base: position 102,019,523 of record CM073775.1, read on the forward strand.
ACCTGGGTCGTAGATGTTGTGGTATCTGTGGATGTACTATTGGTTTTCTGTGTCGCTTAAAACTATTTCCACATCCTCCCGCCCATTTCTATCCCATCTCCGCCCCCTCCGACCTCCCTTCCCCCTTTCCCTCTCCACAACCCCTTCTTCCACCCCTCCCCCACCACCTGTTCTCCCCTCCCCCGTCCCCTTCTCCCCCTCCACAACCCCTTCCTTCACCCCTCTCATTAAGAGAAAAAGCAAGCAAAAGCCACAAATTTATTCAAGCCACAAACAAAAAGATTGCATACATTCATGCAAAAACCCTTCAAATCAACACACATGCAAACAAAAAATTACCAACTAACGTACACATGCATCTACAGATACACCTAACATCTTTGCGACGTTTAATTTTGTTCCGACTAGAAAATTTAATGTTTTTAATATTTCGGAAGTGACTTCGATGTCTTACTATTATGATTTCTGAGTGTCCTGGGAAAGAATGGGCATTTGAATTTATCTGTATTGGAATCTATCCCCCTTATTTTATCTTTGTGGCCTGATCTACCTAAGTAGTGTGGGGCCATTAAAATTCCTTTAGTGTCATCGTTAAAATCGGTGGTTTTGAATCTTTCTAAAAGTTTAAGTCTAGCTTGTTCTCTTCGTATTTCAAGAGACTCCCAGCCTAAATCCTCTAAGAGACCTGTTACACTTGTGTTCTTGTCATATATATTTTTCACAAATCCGACGGATTTTCTCTGGACTTTATCTAGTTCTTTTTGCCATATTTTCTCCCAAGGATCCCAAATACCTGCAGCGTAGTCCAAATGAGGTCTAACTAGAGCAAAATAACACCTCTCTTTAACTTCCTCATTACATTTCATTTCATTACTGTTCTCCCCTTCCCTCGTCTCGTTCTTTCTCTGTCCTACATACCCCTGGCTTGGGAGTTGGTCGCTCTCGTGGGAGGAAGTGACGTGTGCGCATGAACAGAAAGTACTCAGAAATGGAGAATTGTCCACTTCTGATGATTGATTTCACTCATTACAACGGAAAATGTAAATTTTAAATACTTGGGTAATCTGAAAAGTTTCCAACTCAGAAAATTCAGAAAAAATGTCTTGTATCTTTGTTTGGTCGGAAACTTTTCAGGCCACCCTTGTAAAAAGCAATTCAGTGGCCATTTCTAAAGGATTCATTGACACAAAACTATCTTAAGATACAATTTCACCGATTGTAAAAAGTGTAATACATAATAAAACCCATCATATGTTAAACACACACCATTTCAATATTCTTCATCCATCCGTAAAATGAGAGTACATTTAACAATATAAATCTGGCTTCTGGGTTTTAATTTTCCTTAATTTCTCCTTTATTTAAGTGTCTGAGTTTGTTCTAGTTTTAACGTGAGGAAATATTTAGTGGTTTTCGAATAAATCAATTTTACGTCTGTAGATTATATTTGCATCACAGTCATAAGGTAACGAAAGGAATGATTCTACTGCCCGTTAATAATTTAATACCCCTGAAGCCCCCTCTAGGCTGGATGGCAGTAAGCTTTAGATTAAAGTGACCGGGCAGAAACTAGAGCTGGTGGAACAGCTTACGTATCTCGGAAGTGTTTTGAACCAAAATGGTCGAAGTAGTCGGAACGTAAGGAGAAGAATTGTGATGGGCAAAGAGGCTTTCACAAGGAGGAGGGAGTTGATGACGGGGACATTGAGTAAAGATGTTAAGAAAAGACTCGTCAAAACTTTGATATGGGGCGTACTACTCGTACGTACGAAGCGGAAATATTGTCAATGAAGCGAAATGATAGAATTAGATTGGAAACTTTTGGAATGTGGGTATGGAGGAGAATGGAGAAGATAAAATGGACCGAAAGGAAAACAAATGAGGAAGTGCTAGATATGGTGGACGACCGGCCACCGCACCAGCCCTATCCCATAATGGATTTTAACATGCGTGCATGAGGCAAACTTATGTATACTCATTCTCGTCCCTATGCTTTGATTTCAGTATGGGTACTAGTTGAAATGGAGAAATACATGCACTATAATTTAATGGTGAATGTGTCGTAAAAGCCTTTTGTAATATTCTCGTTGAAAAAGTGGATCCTCAATATTTCAAATTGAAGAGGAGATGAAAACGAGTCGTTTTTATTATTTTTCAGAGGATCAAAGGGATATTGAACTAACTCTACTTTATAATGCCAAACGCAAATGCCCAGAGAAGTCGTCTGAAAATCAACGCTGCCTTCAGAAAACCTTCGAAAAATATGTTTTCCTGATTCCTAAAAATACGAAATGCGCTTTAATTCATTTGAGGACAAAAAAATAAGCTCAAGTGTCTCACCGCAGGTACACGGAAGCTCTACAAACGTTGACTTTTTAGAATTGAAAATAATTTCCAAATCAGAATCCACTATCCATCCTCCACATAAGTTTCGCCTTTTGGTAAATTCATTCATGGACTCAAAGTGCCACGTCTTTTGGTCAGCCACCTAAAGCGAGAAAGCCAGATCGCCAAATCACAAGTTATCACAGACTTAAGTTCATAAATGACGTTATTTCAGGTAAAATCCCGTAATCTTAGCCCTTACCACGCTGATTAACTATTGAGTGCCCAAATCCGGTCGAGTAGCAGGTTATTAGGGAAAGACAGAAAGTTAGGCGCGATGCACGAAGAATGCGGTGAAAAAACTATGAAATCTATTCGGTGATTCTCTGCTGAGGGGGCCGGAATTCCTCCGGTGGGGACGCTACGGGCGGGCGGCGTGGGGACGGGCAAGGAGCGTGCGAGGAGGTGATGATTGCCCCCCCCCCCCCGTGGGTCGGGATCCCGGGGGGCTTCTAAATGCCCTAGCGATCGTGTGGCCCGTGCTCTCTTGCCCTCGCGCCCGCACGTCGTCTCGGCACGCCGAAAAGTTGTTTTCAGTCACTTCACCCCGGGGAATCCCTCCCCCTCCTACCCTCGTCCTCCTCCTCTCCATCCTTACATAAGCGCTTTGCATGCGAAATACGGAGAGAGGGAGGGAGATGAGGGTGGAGGGAAGGGATGTGGGAAGGGTGGGCTAGGAATGGGATTTGAAGAGGCGCCCCTCTCTCTCCCACCCTCCATCGGACGAATGAGGTTATTATTGGGTCAAATGTACTCCCAAGTGTGAAATAATATTCGTAAACTCATATTACCATCGTACTTCTCTGAATGTATATTTTTCTTGTCTTCCTTTATTGACCACGAATCTAACCTTGTTTAAAAATAATATTAATTATATCCATCGGTTTCTTTCTTAATTCTCTCGGTTAAATTGAGATTGGTCGAAGATACAATGAAATCAGGCTGCTTCCTTTCTCAAATCCAGGACTATTCCCTGACTAACTCCCATTCCTTCAAATTTAGGACTATAAATTGCACTCTCCCGTTATTGCTTCGGCACCTTTTTTATCCGCAGGACTTGGATGTAAAAGTTAAAGAATATGTGCAGCGGGAAATTTGATTTGATTTAATGCCAACATTTTCCTAAGGGAGTGGAATAGATGTGGAATCGAGACATTTAGGAAAGAGCTCTGCGGCGCTGATTCAGGAAGGAGGAAATCGGGAGTAAAATGAGGCACTAACCGACGGTTGGGCGGAAAAGGAAGGGTGGAGAGAAACCCGGCGTCGGCATTAGCCTATTATTGTCGAGAGGCGCCAAGCCAAATGTCCCATCCGACGGACCATGTGCTCACTCAAAATGCTCTCCACAAAGCCCCTCAATTAGGGATCGGGATATCGCTGAAACATATTTGTTGTCTCCAGGATTTGAACCCGGACCTTCGTGGTGGGAAGCCTGTACGTTAGCCTCCGCACCATCCTGATCCCCAACACTAATTGATAGTAACTGCATGGACTCTAGAAACCCCACGAGTGTAATCAGAAATTACCAAGTTTTATTTGCTCGGATCATTTCTCGGAAGCCGTCGCTGGGTTTTATATTTGCGGCGATGTATCTAAGGCAATTCTGTTATTTTCTCAAAGTATTTTCGCACATATCCCTTCCCAGTTCTACCTCCACTATATTCCATTCAGCTACATTGGTGTTCTTAAAAACATACGACAGCACTCCCTTCTCTCGCTTCTTTGTCCCTTCGAGATATCATGAATCCTTTTTGAAAGAGTTCACCAGAAAATCCACGGCCACTAAACTAAGATTCCTTTTGCATGGCATTTTCTTTCGCCCTCCACCCAAGTTCGAAAATTTAGAACCCTTGTTATTAGTTAAAATAAGACATTTCACCTGAAGTAATAGTTATAAGCCCTTACCTTGCAACGTCCTCCTGGGTGGTCTACATGTCTTGGTTTCACGCTTGGTTTCACTCTTTCCAGATCGAAAACACCCCCAGTGTCCTTTCGCAGTTTCTCCACATGGCCCTATTGCGTCGAGTTTCGTTTATCCTCTTAAGGACCCAATGACTCATTCAACCAGTATCTCATTAGTCACGAGGCCCCGACCCAAGGGCTGATCACTTTTCAAACAATTGGGATCCAAAATATGGAAAACCCAACTGACACGAAACTATTCCATCTATCACTTTGGTGTGCTTCTATGTTCGCACCTCTGTATGAATAGCGCAGTTCACTACGATTGGTGTGTTTTAAACTTGTTTTTTATAGCGCTACAAAATCTCATGTGAAGCCAATGGAATGACTATCCCTTTCAGCACTTTTCACGTCGTTCGTTCCGACGCGAGCCATCCCACCTTTCCTTTGCCCACGCTGGATATTCCCTCACTTGGTCTCTCCGACCGCTCCCTTCTGATGCTCCGGAAGCACTCGACAGTTCGCGCAGGGTGCTCGTGCATCGCGCGCGAAGGACTCTCCAACATGTTCAAATTTCGTTGCTTCCGATCGCCCTCCAGTTTCCCTTTCTCGGGTGTGACTCATTTCGCTCCCGCCGTCATCCCCGATCGCAGTCTCCCACCCTTACGTCTTTCTTTGTCCCCTATTATCGCCAACCCCTTTTCGCACTGATTCATTTTCTGGGCCAACATAAATTATTCACCGAGTCGAATTCCTCGGATGCCCTTTTAGCATAGCGGCGATGCTTTCTTTTTCGTTCAAGGGCATCTGGTTCCTCTACCCGTCGAAATCAACACGCACAGCTCTTGCACTAAATCCTTCAATTGATATTTAGTGCACTTGAAATGCTACCAAATGCTGAAAAATTAGCGTTCGACAACATTTCTTCATTTTTTAACCACCAAAAATACATTTCAGATCAACTGAGTTTCCTATGCCATATCATGCAGATTGTAATAAAACCTTATTTTTGCACGGCGAAGAAAACTGCGCCGTGTGGAAAGAGGGTAGATGTCGCGCCATTGTGGTTGTGCGGAATGACGGCAAAGTAATAATGCACGCGAAGAAATTCCAACCAAGTGCTCAAGCACCGAGGTGGCGGAGAGTTGGGGAGGGGAGAGGGCTGCTGGGAGTAAACAAAAGGAGACAAGTAAAGTGGATGCAGACCGTTGTGAGTTGGGGTATTGTCAAGGGCGTTTAGCAAATGAGGGATGGGGATGGTTGAAAGGATTGGCGAATGTAGGGAAAAAGAAGGTGTAAGCATTTAAGGAATGGTTTATAGTTATGCAGATCAGGATGTGTCTTGTTAGGTTAAACTGAAAAATGTTTTGGTACTTACCCACTGTCTCAATTTACATCTACACGTGTACAATACCTCGCGAGGACACGTGGCAGGGTGTATTAGGTCACCAGCCATGCGAAAATTAATCCAATACTTCTGCAAACATATAGGTCCCAGTGATCCACTTAAAGAACACGTGGAAGAAAATGACCAAAGGCACCATTCATGCGACATCCTTTTCGCACAGTACAACGGTTGTCCTTTTAGTAACCATTTCAAACAGTCGAACGTTTGAAATCTTCCTCTTTCCATTCCTACAATCTCTTTTTTTAGAACTGTTAAGTAATGCTGCATTCCGGCCCTGCTCCCACAGTCATCTTTCCTATTTGCAGTTGGTCTTTTTAATTTAACCTCTTCTGCTAGACGATATTGAACCACGTAATTTTCTACAAGTAATTGGTTTAGCGTCCTCTTCCAACAGAATTTGTTGAATGAATGTATTAATAATTCTGTATCATACCTACTTCTACATCTACATAATACCCCGCAAGCCGCCGCAAGGCCGTGTGGCGGGGGGTGTTAGGTCACAACCCAAAAAAGGGAAGAAAGAAAAACCCCATTCAAAACCAACACATACATGTAAACCAAAATCCACAGTGGTGCATACATTCATAGAAACATCCTATCATTTTACGCGCATGCAAATACATGTCTACCCCCTTTAATTTTCCACGCATGCAATTACATATGCTATAATCTAACAAATAATTTCACCATAGGATGCAGTAAGAAATGTCTCCAATAACGTACAAGTTAGATTTTGGTAAGTATCAAGGCGAAATTTCACCACCACAAGAACGTGCTCAGTTATGTCAATTCTAAATTATTGAACTTCTAAATCGATATCATTTTGAAGTGGGAGAAATTATCATATTTTTTATGGCCCAATGAAAATCTTGAGCAATAAGCCAAAGAATATTTAGGGTTCAGTTGATTTAAATTCTTAATATGTTACTGTGATTCAACTTTTATTTATAACAATATTCATTTATATACCGAACGGCTACTGCATGTCGTAAACGAAAAATTATGCGCAAGTTCTCTGCATTTGCCTCTATCACACTTGTGCATTAAGTACAATTTTTTCCGTCAAGATCAACCAAACACGAAACCCGTGAAATTGATGATAAGGTACAGTAACTTATGAACAAACCTCCTGTACCAATTGTGAAGATATACCTGATTTCCATCTCGCCCCAAAATAAATACGACTATTTATCAATCTATTATTCTGATTATATAATGTGATCGATGGCGTCTGCTATCCGTCCGTGGACTGCGGGGAGTGACTTAAACAAGCAAAAGGACGAGTTTAAAAGGATTGCACTCGCCTTTGAGTCTAAAAATTACAGCGCTTCATTCTAATATCAGAGATGTTGAACAACAATTGTCCATAAAATTTATAGTCATATACGTTATAGTGGAAAAATTAAGTTTATGATATCGTGTATTCGTAATATCCGTTGTGCGTGTGGACTTAGTTTCGTTGGTTTGACTCAAGTATTGTCCAAGCAATAGCCATTTCGAGTTGAAATATGCGCATTTCTCCTCCGTCTGCTTCTGATGATAAATGCTTTTTCACGTAGGTATTTTTTCACTCTTGGGAACAGGCTGAAGTCTCATGAGACAAATTAACAATATTTGAAGGATATGAGATACTAATCAAATTGATATTCTCGAGATAAACACGATTTCGCGGAACCGACGAGAAACACGCCTCATGTGCTATTTTTCAGTTATCGGCGTGTGAATGAATTATGTAAAACGTGCCAATGAAAATTCTCAGTATTTCTGAGACTTATGATAAGGGTATTAAAACTTGTTTCTCTCACCTTGGCATCCGAGGTGATAATAATTACTTCCGTAAAGGCTTCGGTTTATTATCCTTTGAAATACATTGTTTCTCAACTTGAAATATCTTAAGCCATATTTTGTGTTTTATTTATCACCCTAAGAGCCACCGCCACCAGGATGTGCAGCAGGGGGTGATTGCACACCAGACTACCCATGACTCAAATCACTTTTCCCTCCTAGCGCGGTCGGATTAACGTTGTTTTACTCTGATATCCTTATCGTTCGTGGAAAAAATGAAATCTTAAACCTATCTCTTCTACTCCTAATCTCTCTAATTGTATTGACAAGATCTCTCCTGCAGTAATACGAAGAGGCTAACAACACATTTTCAATGCCATTCCTAAAGAGACGTCCTTCCAATTTGTACAAGGAATTTCATTTGTAATTTAGCTCGCTCAGCTATGAACATGCTGTGTTATCAGGAAGAACATACTCTCCATGACCCTTATTTCTATAGCATTAGATTGGCCGACTGAGGAATTGTCTCGGCGGAATAAAATTCAATGCAGCGTCGCATGTAACATCCGCTCCATCGTTGCCGAAAGCACAATCAACAAATAAAAAAAGTAATTGAGACGACTGCCGCACGCACAATACTGGAGGGAAATCAGTGAAACATGCACTACTAATGCATCGAACATTAAAACTGACAACCTGATGCATAATTAAATTAAATACGGATAAAAAATACATGCGTTCTCCCAATGGAGCTGTTCTATTAGTTTTCAATTTTACAGGAGTGAGTTTCGTTTTCCTGAGAAAATGCCGCGAGAGGCCATTGGCCACGCGCGAGAGCCGATTGGAAACTGATTAAATAAATAAATGACATTGGTTCTCAACAAACAATTCCAATAAAAGTATTGTGTTGACTTAATTTATACCACGTGATTTATCTGCTAAACTTAATGATTGAAACTATGAATACGCGCCAAACCCATTTGGACTGACCATAGATATGGGAATAGTCATTACAGCTACGAAAGTTTTTCAATGCGTTTGCTTCATTACTTTCTTCTTTTTTTCAATAATAACCAGAATTTCATGATCCATATTACCACCAATGTTTAAATTGTTAAGTTCATATGGAACTACCAAAATGTACTCTATCGTTTGTATTGCACCACCGATAGCTATCGCATTCATGATGATTCCTGTTGAGAATTTTAATTCCGTCAATAAACTTAATTCTCCCATAGGTTGATTCTGGGAGGAGTGAAAGGACTTGGGAAATCCAAAAAATTAGTTAGAAATGATGATGAACAAGTTTTAAGTCTTTTTTAAAAACAGTTCCTCCTTAAACAAGGAGGAACTGTTGAGGAATTGGTGTAGAAAGGAAGGAAAAGGTGGAATAGATGGAAAGAAAATGGATCAGGAGTTACTAGGCGTAGTGAGAGAAGAGGAGGAGAGAGGGTCCCCGGAAGAAATCCTAAGAAGGCAGGAAGTGATGGCGTGGAGAGCACTTTGATTGGCAGTGAAACGTTGAAATCTGAGATGGAGGGGAGAGCGTTAGGCAGGCGAGATAGAGGAAGGGATAGGAGAAATGGGGGGAATCAAGTGAGATAGAATGCATGTGGAATTAAAAGACAGATTAATGCAGTGCAGGGGGTCAAGTGGGGTCTGGCTAGATGTGGCTGGGAAATTGACCCCTACTAAGTCGACGCCCACTCAAAGGGAGGGCTACCAAATAATGTAAAATATTCACCACCCTTAAATTAATTATGATTCCCAATTGTGCTTTTAATTCAATTATGTCACATCAAATTTGGCTATTGGAGGGGTATCTCTGGTGAGGTTTTTCATTTAAGACTTTTCTTTACTTTCCCGTAGATGGACGAATATGTGAAGTAGCTGCAAGCCACTAAAAAAATCAAATGAACAATGTATGTTTTCTATTTTTTGTGAAATGTTTCAACTTGGCGTAAATCCTTAAGTTTGAGAGTAATCTTTTACCTAGTCTGTCGGTTTAGAATGGAGAGTATGAGGATTTCGATGTTTAATAATAAATATGACACGCGTAAAGTGGAAAAATAAGAAATACATTTTGAACGATCTTTCAACGAGCCTTTTTCCTACAGTTGTTAAAATAATTTTCAGATTTTATTTTATATTTGTAAAATTTGTACTTATTAACATGATCCTGAAACGGAGATTGTTCGCCTCGGGAGATATGTGAAAAGGGGTTAGCCGTTATTTTTACTGCACGCTACTCTGCTCATTCTTTTCATGTTCGCCGTATTTAGACTGATGTTGCAGAATTTGATGCTCAGAAGATTGAGTTTATATGCCCGTTTATCTTCTGGGACCTCACGTGGATGAACCGGATTAACTTAGTTTATGTGAGCATTAACATCAAGGGCCGGGTCAGAGATTTCAGCGGAGTTGCCGCGATAAGAGTTGGGGCCGCTCTTGCGCGTATATCTCGGCCTATTGTTCGCCGCTTGAGTTTTGTAGTTTCGACTTATGCTTCCTTTTCCTCCGGCGGTTGTCTCTTCCGCTCGATGCCGTTGTTCTTCCGCATTTTTTAGAGGCACTTTCCCTCCGTGTCTTTATATGCTCGTTCCCTTACGGCGGCGATACACACCTCTTCCTGTCTCTCGGGAAGAGCATTTCATTGTAGTTCCCAAGATAAACGCTCGTCCATTTGAGTGCGTTTCTTATGTTGACGGGCTCTTTGCGATCGCTCTGCGTGTCCTTCGGGTTCCCCGTTTACATGCCGACTTAATCCCCGTGCGGGAGGAACTGCTTCTATGGTTGGGCGGGGGGGGGGGGAGGGCCGTGGTGGAGAGGGTCGCGGAGGAGAATGGCTGGCGCCAGGGGTAGTTTTCTTGGCAAATGGTTGTTTTTCCGCCGTGAATGGAGAGAGAAGATTAATTATCTGTCATTCTCAGAATAATAATCATTTGAAATTGGAGAAAAAATGAAAAATGCTGGTTTATTTGGTTTGTATTGTTTTAATTACAATCAAAAAAGTACGAGATATAAATAGAGATGGACTTTAAAAAAATAATTTAACTCGATGCCTTGTTTACTGGCCTCGCATGCCGATAATTTTAATATCCTTTTATTTTTTAAAATTAAATTACCATGCCTGAGCACTTGATTAGTGGGTATTGAGGTGGGGTACCGAGAGGAATGAGAGATAATACGATACGTATGGTTTTTTCTGAGAGAATCATTAGGATTCCTAATCTTTAAATCTTACGGAATCACTTCAACCCTTTTATTTGAGGCCACTTTTACACAATTTAAATCTTAGAAGACAATAATTTCTCTCACTGAAAATAACGAGTAAATGGATACAACTATATTAATGCAATTATTACGCTGTCATAATTTATAATGGAAGGGTAGAGAGGTGAGTTAAGCTTTACGGGGCTCTCGGTGCAAATATTACATATACCGGCAGAGCTACTTTAATAGGTCCCATTTAATCTTCCTCCGCCCTTCTCTTTGTGCTATATTGATTCATCAATGACATATGAATTTATTTAATTTTACAATATCAAAACGTACGGGAAAAATGGCCGGGCCACTGACCCAACTTCAACTGAAATGGAAACTAACCCTAATTCTCAATGGAATGGCAGATATCTTCATTTTTTTTAAAACCATTGTCTCTTTAATCCTTTGTTACTTATAAATTAGCTTTTCCTTTTCCCTCTGCGCTTATCTCTATTATTTCTTCAAAAAAATACTTGAATTGTTATCGATAATTGTGGTAAAATAATTTTGACCTTTTTCAGTGGGATAAAGAAGTGGTCTGATATTAAAGCAATTAACTGTTTCGTACGGGTTATTTTAATCATAAATATAATTATGTCGATTATCTTGCACTTATAAATAAATATACTGGGAAAATGTAAAAATGTAGAAAATGTGTTTGCACCGGCGGTTCCCTTTAAGTACCCAATACATTCTGGTGTTTGGGTATGAGATTATTTGTGGTAAATGAGAGCTGGGTGTGATTTGCCATCTTACTACTTATTAAATGCACGAGGCGAGCCCCTGTCCCAAGGGCCGCGAGTCCTGCTTCAGTATGAGGGGTGAACTCCTGGCGGGGCATCTGGCGACGGCAAGAAAAGACTCGCCACTTGTTTTCAACCAATTAAGAAAGCGATGCTCTCCATTCGGGAAGGAAGCGTGTCGGTTTCTCGAATGATGATGAAATTCAAATAATACTAACCCTCGCCATCGCATTCTGATAAGTCCGCATTTCTAGATAACTTATTACTTCCTTTTTCTCTCCAGAAAATGTTCGCTCCTAGTAATGAATGTCGGGGGCTCTAATTAATTTTATTATTAACGACTCTATTGAGTTGTAAACCTGTACACAGTATAATAATCATATAAAAACCCATAAACACAGCAATCTACCCGAAGGTCGGTTTAGTAGATGATGGTAGAGCTCACCCATGTACTAAGCCTGACGGCGTGTGAATATTCACACATCAGGGTAGGGGGCCCAGTTACTTTCCCTGTGCCGGTTATGGTTTCCCGTGCTTTTTGGCTAATTTAAAAATAAGGAATTTTTTTGCAGAGAGAAATGTTACCTTTTCACCTAAAGTATTGCCTGAAAGGCTCATGTGGAAGGCTTTTTCATTCCTTCCAATGATATAATAATCTCTCAATTTCCTCCTGCCTTCCCTTAAATTTATGTACGTCTAAATTTATATTGATGTCTAGACCAACCCGAATTCACGTTTTAGTTTTCATGCGCAGATAGTTTTTTCTATATGAATTCAATCTGATAATATCGCGTATTATCGGAAAACATAAGAGCATTTTTTTTCATTTTACTGTTGACTTGGTGTTCGTTTCTTCTATTGAAAATTACTACAAAAAATAGTATTTTGATGGAACATTTCTAACTTATTTTTCGGTAGTTATATATGGTCTTCATTATCAGTGTTATAAATAAATTTGATACGCCGAAGCCATATAGTATGGTGCATCAACAAATAGCTGAAATCGAATCCCGATGAATCTAGGAACACAGCCTGAGAGTGAAATCTTCTATATTTCACAAGACGTGAATTACTTTACTTTACTTCTCAAGAGACTTGAGAAGTGAGAAGTCTCCCCTTGTACCCTTGTTTCATCGCGAGTGATAGGTTAAATTAAGGTTTCTTTCTCCCTTGTAACAGGGTGGCTTGGTGAGTATTGATTGAAATTTATGCTCGGGGTTAACAAAAACTTCGGGAGAAATTTTATGAGTCAAACAAAGGACATCAAATACTCTCCGGAACTATTGGGGAATTTGGCAATTAGTTGGATTACACCTGGTTTACTCAGCGCTGAAATCGTGGCCTCAAGTTTCGCTACGATGCAGTTTTATTTGCCCATTGCTCAGACTGCTTATTTCATCCAGAAGGAAGCTTCTACTCCGAGGATATCCACAACTCTCTGCATCTGTTTCTCTTGCCTTTCCTATTCCCGATATCGCCAAGGTCACGCCTTCCAACGTCTCGTGTCACAGAGTGTACTCTATCATCTACCTATAATTATGTCTGTTATAAATAATTCACGAATCAAGCAGATGGCCTAAACTTATGATAAGACCCAAGCTTTTGCCTTGCATACAGATGACAAGTCATATGAAGGAATCTCCTTATAATTTTCCACTTCTCTCGAAGTTGTTTTCCAAGTGACGAGGTTTTTTTAGGCACAAGGACGTCGTGCTGGTTCCTTCCCCTTGAATCGTAAGCTGTATTGTTTCATGGATTTCAGAGGAAATGTTTAAAATGTATCCGGATCATATTGAAGGAATGTTTTCAAGGCTTCCAAAGCAAGGCCTCATAAGTATTGAAAACTGGAATCATTCTTTACCGTCCATTAATGAATGACGTGATTCAGCACAGTCATCCACGAACACTCAATTTGCGTTATGAATTCTGAGCTTTGCTTCTTTGCCCATCGGAGGCATATTTGTAAAAAATGAATACAGAAGTGAATGCCCGGGGTGCAAAACTCGTCGCTGGAATCATTTTTGCAGTAGGTATAAATTACGTGGAAGGGGTCAGACGAGATGCGGAGTGCGATATGCGGAGGAGGTAATGGCTCACGTTTTAAAATTACGATGACCATTTGGCAAGCGTCCATCGCTTCGGTTGGAACGGTTTTTGAAAATCTTTTTTCCAAAAAACATTTCCCCTGGTGCCCATTCCTTCCTCGGGGACGACGTCGGCCCCAAGAAGGGATTTTTTTGTTACGCGGTGAGTCCCCCGATAAAACGTTTTCCTTGCCTTCGAAGCCATGTAATTCAGCCCCTATCTCCCAGCACATATTATAAACTCCCACCAACCTATTTTTCAACTATTCGTCGATCCAAGTTGCCTCAGATAGAGGTCATCCAAGGTCGAGCAGGAGTAAAATGGCGATGGAAAGTTTTCGCCATGGATAATATCTCACGGCCTGAGCGATGATTTGAGTGCAACCCTTCGGTCTCAAACAGTCTCTTGGGAGGAGTTGACGGGAAATCTATTCAAGAAATGTTCTACGAAGTAACTTCGGTCTAGTCACCGGAAAAATCATCCCTCTCTGAAACTATAGTCATGCTGCTCTTGTTTTCCATTTCCTGTAGCCGAGATATTTTCATGAGATTTGCACTGCTGACATCCTATAAAGAGTGGGCCTCCAAGGTTTTCAACTCATCACGCTCATAACTTTGGCTCAATTTAGGTTAACTATATTTTTAAATCAAGTAAGGACAATGTAATAAATTGTTTTCTTCGAAACTGGGAAGAAAATAATTCCTTCTCCGGCAAATTTTCTTCCTCCAGCATGTATATACAAATTTGCACGTTATTTGATAGTTTTTAACGAATGTTTTTCCCTTACTCTCCCATATCCACCCTTCCCACATGGTGATTGCACCCCCTGCCACACATTTTTTTGGTAAATCATGGGGTTTAATGCTGATTTCGATGTGTTTATGTCGATTTAAGCCGATTTTAGGTGTATCTGTTGATGCAAGTGCATGTTAGTTGGTAAAAATGCCTCGAAATCCGCTCAAATGCTATGCTTAAAGTAAACAAATTATACACAAGTACATATTTTGAGATCAGAGATATTCAAAAACATTTTTTGCAGAAAGTTCTAAAAAGAAAAATAATTACAAATACCTTTGATAATATAAATTATGCGAATTTCTTCGAATAAACTGTTCTTTTTCCACTTGTTTCGTTAAATAATTTCTTTGCCTTCAAATAAACAACTGGCTAAATGGTGATGGTTAATGCAATGCAAACAACGATGAGCTTAATAACAAATGTTTTCTTTCCTTGGAATTACAAGCATAAACACTATGCCATCAATGAGAGTACAAGTCATCGATGGGTCGTGATCAACAGAGGTAGATTTGCGAGATTAATAAAAGACACCGATGACGTTGCTTTGCGACGAAACTATGGCCGTGTGAAATAAAAATTCTAATGGAATCTGCCATGTTAATCTTCCCTCATCTACGCCTAGTGCAAGATTAATGACTAATGCTCTCGCGTTGGTAGCAAACTGAGGTTATTGAAGATGAAACGGTGGCATATACGAGGAAACTAAGGACCCCTGCAGATCGCAGGCTCCTCATTCAGTCAAAATATCGGATTGGTGCAGGAATCGGAATTAGAACTGATCATTTGCAAAATCCCCAGTTTTGGAATTTTTGAGCAATAGAAGTGATGAGCAGTGCATTCGTACCTTATAAAGTAAAGGGTTCAGTATTAATTGATTTATCAAGAAATAACTTAGCAATAAAGCTAAATATTTGGGGGTATTCCTTACACCACGACTTTCATGGGGTGCACATGTCAAAGAATATGCTGATTCGCTGCAAAGAAACTCTATTTGGAATGCTTGGGATCCTTGGGAGAAATATTTTACACAGGTAACTATTGGATAAAGTCCAGATAAAATCCGCTAGATTCGTCGGGAAAAATTTTTGCGATAAAAATCGAAGTCAATTATGTGAAAAGCGTAAACCAGATGAAAGGCTGCGTACAGACCTAGTGTATTCGTATGCGCTCGCGTATATCAGTTGGCTCTTTTAAGATATATTTGCACGTGTGTTAGTAAGGATACGTTTTGCATGAATATATACGTCTGTGAAGGTGTGCACTTTAATGTTATTTTCTTAGTTTCTAATATGCGGGTTGTATTCTATATTACGCCTTTTAATGACGTAATTGCATTCTATATTACGGGTGGTGGCATACCTGTAGCATCCCCTGCCATAGCTCTTGCAGTGGCTTGGAGAGTATTGCGTACACGTTGGCGTAGAAAACGTAGTAGGACGGTGACTATCATGCATATGATGGATGATATGCGTGTCCTGAGGGAGAGAGAGATTGAGTGTAGAAGGTTTCAGAATGTTGGTGTCTCAAGCATAGGATGGATGGTACGTAGAGAGTGGTTGTATTTGGTGGTCGACAAGACTGAAGATTCTCTCCTTCGGAAAGTTCCGGGAAGAAACTCTTGATCGGCTTGGGATGTCTCTTTCATGTATTTTGGGCAGGGCATTGAAGTAAGGAGTCCAGCGCAGTGCGGAGGATGGAAGTATTTGCGTCGGAATGGCCTTGAGGGGAGCCATGATCTCGAAAAAGATTTCTCTCAGCCCGAAATTCCATGTTTTGGTCGTTGGGTATGGACTTGTTTAAAGGTGTTGGACACTTTTTTTATTTTTTGTATAATCTGCATTGTTGAGACCGATGACCATGAGAACACAATCCGTCGGTAAGATGACTTGGTCAAAATTTGTTGAGTGTTTTATTTTTCAGATTGTGCTTTCTAGAGGAGATAGATTTAGCGAACAAAGGAAATGTAGACGGATCTTTAGTATTCGATGTTTTCAGTCTAAACTTTGTGGTAAACCATTATCTCTGAAGCAAAAAATACCAATGTATCTTTCTACTAAATATTTTTTTATTCGGTACAGCTAGTTTCGACGCATCGGAGCCATCCTTGGGTATGGATTGCTCGTGCCTTGAGTTTTTATTTCCCTAATTCGAGTAAAGGTCATACATTTGTATTCTACTTTACTCACGAGGAGAAAGAATTGTCGTTTCTTTGAGAAGGACTCGATGACGCTCTATTAAACATTATAAGTGCCACTTCACCCTGTTCATAAATGATCGCTTTCATGTGTTACAGATTTGAGGGTTCTAGATTTATTTTTTACCTTCCTTTTAGTGGCGATGAAGGAGCGCTCATGAAAGATTGACACCTTCGAATCGGTTTTCACGGAGGCCTTCGGATTCTCGAGGCTTCTTCCTGGTCTCCGTGTCCGTTTTGACGAATCTTTTTGGTGGGGGCTGTGCGATTGTGCCCGTGGGTGTTCGTGCGTGCGGCATTCCGATTTGGTGGGGAAGATAACTTATACAATGCTACGTCAGAGAATAGAATTTTATGTCATGCGTATTGGAACCATAGACCTAATTAGATCTTGTCGAAATTTCCTCTGCTCAATTTTCCCATTTGGTTTTTTTAACTTAATATAGCTAAATTTTTCATTTTATAAATATAAAATATCAACTGTTATTAATTTTAAATGCTGAGAGGGCAATTTTTTGCCTTGTATGCTATTTCCAATTCGTCAAATAATCATTTAAGATATAATTTATACATATATATATATAAATTCACTGATAAGTCATAACAAACACAGAAACCAAAACACAAAAGAGGAAAAACTCACTGGTTCTCGAATTTTCGGTGGTCCAACCACCTTTCTCAAGAGGAATTAGGAACAGAACTCCTGTTGAGTTGAGTTGAGTTGAGTTCTGTTCCTAATTCCTCTTGAGAAAGGTGGTTGGACCACCGAAAATTCGAGAACCAGTGAGTTTTTCCTCTTTTGTGTTTTGGTTTCTGTGTTTGTTATGACTTATCAGTGAATTTACATTACACGTTTGTGGGTTTTCCAAAAAAGTGTATATATATATATATATATATATATACATATACATATTAGTTATATATAACTTTTGGACGGCACAATAGAACACAGAATAAAACAGATAACACGTAAAAGGACACTCACACTGTAGATGATTTAAGCTTTCGGCCTACTCCGAGGCCTTCTTCAGGTCAGACTGAGAGGTTTTGAGGGAAGAGTGCCTGGGGAGGGGAGGGGGGGCGGAAGGTTTAGGGACTGTTGGGAAAGAAATTAATTATATATATAAAGATATAAGAAATATTATATATATATATATATATATATATATATATATATATATATATTACTGGTTTATATATACCCAGCGAGACTGACTTCCAAATAATCTTGAAAAAAAAGGACAATTGACATATGTAGGATAAGAATATTCCCCGTCTGATCTCCAATGACTCCCAAGATACACTACAAATCCTAATTTACGTGTGCCTGTACATCTTTGCAGCAGACATTGCCCTCTTTGCCCATTTACTGTGGGAAACTGCCTTAAAATTGCCGAACGGGAACCGATGGGCCATATTTAACGCTAAAATATAATCCTAAACATGAATTGTTCTAGATATTTTTTACTATGTCATAACAGTTTCATATTGTTTCCTCTTGAAATTCTCTATTTAGAATTGTTGTTTTCAATGTTTTCAATCGTTCCAAGTCAATTCAATTGGTAAGAATATTTGCTAGTGTTTGAGTGTGATTTTAAGGTTTTATGTTATTCACGGAGAATCAGATCCTATCATCACCACTTTTGAAATGGGCCACTCTTTATATGGTGTGCCATTTTAGTGTGAGAATGCGTCACTATTTTTTGTTTAGTGTCATTCCTCTGGAAATCCACGTTTTATTGAAGGAAGACTATAATTACTAGCTGATGCACGTCAAAGTCTGATCTAATATTACTCGCTGGTCTTGCGCACCTTTACTTACTCATTACTATACTTACAATTGCGGCACATGACAGGATATTATATCACGCGCCCGATGTCACAATGAGGCCACCAAAAGTTTCTTGAAATTTTCTCATTTCGGTCAATAATTAGATCACCGCAAGACCAATACTTGACGAGACATATACAGCTTTTGGCGTGAGGTCCACGCTGAAAAACTCAGGGAAATTTTTTAAGGCTGAATGGCTGACAATTTGGCTTTGATGATTGTATTTGATTGCTAATTCCCTTATTTTACCTTTGTCTTCAAATTGATATACGTTGTGGCTGTTGGTTAAAGCCTTAACGCGATATGCTATTAACCGTAGCTCCCTACGTAGGTCCTGTTTTCATATTGAGGTAATTTCTCTGGATTCTCGCGGGAGCGGTATTCTATGGTATGAGAACTTAGTAGATAACATCTGGAGAACATACATGTATACTCGCTTCCCAATAAATGATCGCATTGCTTGGTCACTAGGGATCGCCTTGCTACTTACAAAATCTAGCTTGCACGATGTTGGATAGGTTTCTTGCTGCTTCCAGGGTTGCTATTATTTGTTAGATGTTGGCAAATGGGGTGCATGCGTCTATAATAAATAAGATTGTTGCGTGAATCTATGCACCACTGTGGGTGTGCGTTTGCGTTGGTTTGGAATGCGATTTCTCCCCCCATTCACGGGTGGTGATCTAACACCCCCCGCCACACGCCTTTGCGGCGGCTTGCGGGGTATTATGCAAATGTTGGGAGTTTGTTTAACTTTCGTCTACCTAAGCCGATATTCCGTTAGACTTCTGTGCTCTTAGTCTTTTTATGGTGATTTTTAAAGAAAGGACATCCCAAAAAAATAAAAGTATTCATTTTTTATGATACATTTTCGCAGAATGTATCTATTTATGTATATTATGTGATTAATAAGGGTTATCGTTACAAGTTTATTAAAAGTTGGTACTATAATGAGTAATGAAAGCAAACGACCTTAAGCAAATCTCTCGAATAATTATTAAAAAACATTTTTTCTTGCGCAAATGCCGTTTTGAGTTACTTTTCACATTTACTTACTACTATCAGAGGAGGATTAGATTGTTCTACACAGTGAGTGAAAGGAAATATCCTCTATAATACTGAGTGTTATTAAAAGCACAGACATTCCGTTATTTTTCTCGGGATTACTGTGGAAAGGGATGCATTTGCGAGGGAGTGATGGAATCAAATAGACAGCGGCATGAGAAACTTTTCTTCATTCTGTCTATAATACTATACATTAAATTATCTCGACTTTTTTGGCTAATACACTATACATTTGTGCCTTGGTAATGTTTTATCGAACTTTAGTAAGTATTAGTTGCTCATATATCCTGACCAACACCTCTTTCTTCAAAGGAGTCGGCTGCACGCCTAAAGGGATTTATATTTTTTCAAAATATCTCCAACATTGAAAAATAATGTTATATTTTTAAATAATTTTTACAATCTTTGGTTGCAGTTAATGGCCAGAATTCAAAGCCCAACTGATCATTAAGATTAAATGAACAGAAATACGCCAAAAAAATCATTACGTTGAACTCCAAATGATGGCTATCTCGGCGTTAATGCTATAGCCATAGGAGGCACCCAAAAAATCTGTGCGAAGGGACGATAAATATGCGCCCATGTGACCACGTGTGACTTGATGGAGTAGATTATTATTCGTTTATGGGGCCGTTTACATTGGTTTGCTTTTTATTATCGCGACAAGTCGACGTCCTTTTGTCACGAAATAGTGTGCCTGAATTTTTACGATACGTCGCGTACATTGTCCATGACGCGATGACGTGACACGCTCCGCGGCTTACATATCCTCTTTGCATTTTTTAAATGATGGCGATTACTTTGGCGCATAGATATTTCATATTAAGCTGCTGGGGTATTCCCTCCAAATTTTATCGGAATAAACTTCGTCAAAGAGCTTGAGGTTAACTCTAAATTCGAGTGTTTGTCACTATAGACGCTGCGAGCCACATCAAAGATACACATATGCCGGCACTAGAGGACATCATAAAGAAATATTTTTGGAATAAATTTATTTAGGGATAGGTTTTTCATTATTTGAACATGTACGCAGTGAAAATCCTAAAGAAGGGATATTTTATCGGATTTTTATCTTTTTTTAATATCTCTCCGTTATATGCAAATTACTAATAAAGTAAATTTTTTGCTGATTAACAACTTTTGAATTTAATGACCCTTATCTGACACAGCGTGTCCACAAGAGGGTTAGTTTTAGTTCAAAGCCTATCAAACATGTATCCTCATTAAATATAGCGTTTAAGCTTACTTACAGTGCTAAACAGTTTGAATGTGTTTTTAAATTCAATATCTGTTGGATCACTGCAGGCGGTATAGGAAAAATAACATGTTCCTAATGTTCTGACGTGGGAATCTCACACTCATTAGTGTTTATTACTCATGTGCTGCTCATAGAAAAATTATGAAAGTAGAATTTAAGTGTGATTCCGTAGAATGAAGTTAAGTTTGTCAAGCCAGGTTTAATCGACGTTTTTCATCCTCCAACTTTATGATGGTCACATGTTCTGTTATTTTAGGAACGGCGACCGTATTGAGTCAACGCCGGGTCCCTACGCTGCGGTAAATTACTTTTACGCTTCCTTCATACCCATGCGTGCAAAAGCCACACCATTCTTCTGCCGAGTAAGCTAAGCAAAAAGGTCCTAATTAGGAGTTGTACCTCATATCTATAATTCCTTCCTCACAGTCTTCTCTTGGAATACTTCTTTCCCCTCTCTCGCTCAAATGTTTCAAACATGCTCCTCGATTCTCTAAGGTAGCAACAGCTCTGCTGGTGAACTAGGTTTGTCTCGGCAAAAAAGTCCTTGATAAACGTGCTCTCATGTTTCCGGGCGAAAGATCGCCTATAGGGATATTAGGGAGGAAGGTGTAGAAATACTTTGAAATAGAAACCTTTTACAGGGGGTTCTCAGCGACTCAAGCAGATTACTTGTCGCTATTTTTAGCGATGTTTTCAAGAGGAAATTCTTAGAAATCAGGTAACGCGGTTGATAGTCGATTACGTGTGCTCTATAGAGGCAAAGGAAACGAACGAATGTCGGCGCGTGAAGAGTACGCCTGAACATCCCTCGTGCTGCGTGAATGTGACTTGGCCTTTCTGAGGTGTGATACCTTCTGCAATTTTATTTTAGCAAAATAAAATGTTGTAAATCAAATCGATCGCTATAGTCAAAAATTAAAAAAACATCAAGGTTGGCTTTCCTAGCTCTATCAATACTCGTGTGGACGATCGAGCACACTATTTTTGATCTAGTTTGATTTTCAATTTGGACCGATGCCCGTGTCTTGTTTTCCAGATCTACATTTTATTTCCAGTAACGGATTCATTTTCAAAATTTCGTTGATCATTGGTCAGAAAAATTCGAGTCTTCTCCCTCAGGTATTCTAGTGTCTATTCGTAATTTTTTCATTTGGAAGAAGCCATGTTTTGATCTTAGTTTCTGAAATGAATGTGAAAATTGTTGCCATTCGTCCATCTTCTCATTCACGCGGGGAGGAAATTAGAAAATAAAAAAACGATTTGAATCTGGTATTACAATTGAGGTGACCCAACCTGCCCTTGGCATTAATCAATCGGCTGCTGCAATGAATTGAGGCAAATATTAAAACCAGCACCTGGGCTCTATTTTACAAATTACCCTTCAAATGCAGATGAGTCATTGGCTATGTGATGGCCATGATAAAAACGTAAGTTTGCATGTAGAACTTTAAATGACAGGGAGTTCGTTCAATGATTCACGCTAAAACAAATTTATGCGGTACTTATAAAAATAAACGCAAAAAACAATGCACATATTTGGCATCATTATTGAAAGGGGATGTTTATGGCGTAAATGTCGAACATGTGCAGGCAGTAGGAAAGTTTGTTTCTTTTTGCATTTGATAACCTACGCTTTTCCCACATTCGCTTCTTGAATGTGTTGCAGGGGATGGTTGGATATCGCTTTTAGTTATGCAGCCGCAACTCAAGATGATGATCACTTAATAAGAATATCAGGTTAGCGTTTGAGTTTCCAATCGTTAATCGGGGGTTCAACGTAAATATCTTGTGCGAGTGAGGAGATAGAATTACTATTAGTTTTCCAAAATGTGATTTATTTCTCTTATTCTATCATTTGGTCGTCCAATGGCATATTGGCGACAAAGCCTCGGATATTACCTCTACGGCGTTACGATCGAATTAAAGTGCTTTTTCAATTCCAAACTTCTAAGTTAGTGACGTTTCTTCTACTTGTAGGGGGAGTGACTCCCATGCTACGTAGATTTCCCTGGAAATCCTACCAGAAACCTTGAATCGGGACATCTCAAACCCTCGAGTCCACTATACCGACGAGGTATTTCAATTGATAGCACCATATATATATTATAGCATTGATAGCAGGTAAACTCACCGGGAATTTCAAGTATTTTTTCAAGATTTAAATGTCAAATAATTCTCCTTTCCATCATTTTAAAGTCTAAAAACGTTTGCACGCAATTCATATACGAGTACATCCACTGTCAGTTGGGCTAGTGCAGTTGAAATCATTATTTATCAGAGAAAATAAACTGGCAACAAAATCATTAACACTTATAGACATTTGACGCGTACTTGTCCAAAAGCACGTAGTTAATTACCGACAGGCATAATTATGAGTGTCAGTTAAAATAAGAGTAATTTATCTGTCATTGTATTAAACTGCAGAAACCTCAAAAAAATAAGGCAGCAGACCTCGAACATTGCGCCTCGAGTTATTGTGCTGATATTGTTATGGGCCGGAAAGTTGGCCTAAAGGACCGCGAAGTTTTTCCAGTCAATTTCAGTTTAACGATGCGATGGACTCGATGGACCCAGAGGCGGAATTGTTGTGGCTGTGAAAATCATTTTCTCCAGTGGACCACGCGTGTTTGATAATAACATCAATGAAATTACAACAGTTTCTGGCGTAACTTGGTGGAAAATCTTCATTCTGACTTTTAATAATCAAACCACTTTACTTTTCCACATAAACTTTATCACAAAAGTTTATGTGGAAAGGTAAAGTGGTTTGATTATTAAAAGTCAGTATCAATGAAAGTGTTTGGTACACGATATTGTGAACAAAGCAACCTAACATTGATTCATGCTTCTTCAACAGACCTCCAGAATTAGATGTTCTAATGCTTCATGTACTCAAGGAATGGAACTATTTGAAACTGACGCTCTCCGGCAACGCAAAAACACACAAATACACGTATACAAAATATTCAACACACAGAAACATAAAGAAAGGACACTCACAGTATGTATTGATGTTTCGTTGTCATAAGAATATTCTGATGACGACGGTCGAGCCATCGAAACGTCAATGCATACTGTGAGTGTCCTCTCTTTATGTTTCTGTGTGTTGAATATTTTATATTCGTGTGTTTGTGTTTATATATATGTACGTATATGTATATATATATATATATATATATATATATATTTATGTATATTTATATATATATATATGAATATATGTGTATATTTATATATATATATATATATGAATATATGTGTATATATGTATATATATGTGCATATATATATGTGTGTACATATATATGAAAAATATATGTATATATATTTATTTGTTAGGTAATCTACCGGTTAAGGTAGGTTTTCGGATAGACATAACTGTCAAATAAATATTTTGTGACTCCTAAGAAAACCTACTCTACATCAGGTCCCTCTTCATCTCTGTGTACTTCCTCCCTTCATCCTATCCGACATCCCTATCCTTTTCCTACCCTTTCCTCATTTGCCCAACATCCTCCGCTCATTACCCCTTTCATCCATTTTTCCTGCCTCCATAGGATTTCTCTCAACAAACCCCTCTCCTCACCCACCATCACCAGTACTTCCTCATTTGTTTTCCTTTCGGTCCATATCACCTTCTCCATTCTTCTCCACACCCACATTTCAAAAGCCTCCAATCTACGTCTATCATCCTGCTTCAGTGACCACGTTTCCGCGCCGTACATAGCTACGCTCCATTCCAGAGTTTTAACGAGTCTTTTCGAAACCTCCTTACTCAACGTCCCTGTCATCAAATCTCTCCTCCTTGAGAAAGCCTCCTTGCCTAGCGCAATTCTTCTCCTTACGTCCCTACTACTTTGACCGAATTGGTCCAAAACACTTCTGGGATATGTTCGTCAGCTTCAAGGTCTTCACGGCCTTCTTGAAAACGCTTATATCACTCGTAAACTCTTAATTTACTCATAGCAGATTCACCATTACTTTGTTAACATTTATTACACTTTGTTTCACTTGATTTCATTTTTTAAGCTAAATTTGATACAAATTCTTTGATCCATTTCTTTCAACAAAAGAAAATCGCCGAGCTCCTAAATCACGTCTAACCATGTGGCTTTCACAGACAAACTCCACAATGAAAACAGCTGAAAGTTTTATCATGCTTCAGGGACTTCAGTAAAAAAAAGTTTGATAATCGGACTCTCCAAACCCGCAGAATGAAAAAATTCTCGTTACGTTTTGAACACACCTCGTATCCGTCTGTGTGGGTGTGAATAGCATGGTTTTTGTATGCTTTGCATGTAGTTGTATTCTATTTTACTTGTGGTCTCCTATCACCCCCCGCCTCACGCTCTAGCCGAGGTTTGCGGGATTATGTGTATGTAACGATATTCCGATTCGTGTTAAAATATGACCTAAATGAATAAATATAAAATGACCTACGTGTGCGAGTGTGATCTGAACAGTGCCTTATCAATTCAGCGATTTTAGTAATATATTTAAAAATGCTTGGAATGAACCATGAATGGGTTTAGAAAACCTACGGTTTATAGTAATATCTTTTACGGAGTCCCATGTTGCAAATTTAAGATCGGAATAAGGATATTTACCAGTGCATTATTGGCTATGTTTCCGTCTCAGTGATGATATACTATTTGAGCGTCAGTAGGGAAATTGTATCTTCAATTAGGACATTACCATTTTTAATCCAAAAAACTCTTATAATTAAGAAATTAATGCTGATTACGAGTATTCATTTACTTTTACTTGTTATTACATGTTAGTGTCTCACATTAATTCACTTTTATGGAGCACGTAACCGCGTGAACACTTCAAGGTTTTTATAATTGACGCTTTGAAGACAATTAAATTTGGCGGCGCCTGCCCTCCTTCTTACTTTCTGAAAATCTTCCGGCATATTTGATAAATAAATCATATTCATTGTCCTCCAAACCATCTGATTATTGCACCATAATTCATTCCCCGACCAATACCCTTTTCCTCTTGCCTCTTTGGAGCTTACTATGTATCACTTCTCCTCAAATGAGCCTTTATATTTTTTAACAGTTTTTCTCTCTTCCTGGCATTTCATTTGCCAATTCTTCCTCCAATATATCCAAATCATATTATTTCACTGTTTTTAAAAAATTATTTCTATTTATAACCGTCCAAATCCACGATAACTGCTGTCAGCTGATCCCAATTGTATTTTTTAAGCCCAAGGTTTTGCGCTAAGCATCGTAATACTATAAGCCATTAGTAAATCCTCATGATTGTTTTTCCTTCAACCCAGTCGCGAAAAATGCTACAAATACTACTCCATTTAAGAAAATTTATGTGGAGATATAATGATTTTCAAGAAATATACTGATTTAAAGTGCTTTCTGTCGAAAGAGACGAGCTTCGGTGTCATAAAGAGGAATATATTTCCTGCGGAAGCCAAAATTTCCGCTTTAAAAAAGCTGCGCGGTGGGAAGGAATCCACCGATCGGGGTGGCGATTTCAGATCGGCTCTCCCGAAAAGGCAAAGTGCATCCACGCAGTGGGAGACCTGTGGAGATGCTCCTGCGAGATGGGCGAGCGTGCAGCTCCAACAATGCGGGAGGGGAGGAGGCAGAGGGGAAGGAGGGGGGTGCGTGTGTATCTGGATGAATCCTTTGCTAATGGATAAAGGGTCCCTCCCCCCTTTCCGCAACACTGAGCATCGGGGACTGAACAATTACGGCGAGGGGGACGCCGGCGGCTGGGTTTGTCGTGTTGGATGGTCCCTGGGGGGAGGGGTACGGAAGGGTAACTCCTCTCTCGGGATGGAAGGGGCGGGGTCGCACTCGTGGACAGGGAGGGCCAAAGGCGGAGGGGCGGCGGTAGGGGGGGTGGGAAAAGGAGTTTGTCCTCAGCCTCGAAGAATGGACGCCAATTACCGCGATGTGATTGTCGAGATAAAATATGTACGCATTGTGGTCTCTCCTCTCGAGGTGGTCGCGAGATGACACTTCGTTTCTTCTCTTTCGGTAAACTTGTTCCGACACCACCCACCGCCCCCCCTCCCCACACCACGCAGGAAGAGAACCCCCCCCCTTCCCGATACGCCGCCCTCGCCTGGCTTTTGCTTCGGTGCACCGTTGTGAATGGTAGCTGCGAGACGAGCGTGATTGGCTGTGATTTACACGCAAAAGTTATGTCTGAGACTTGTTTTAGCGTGGATTGATTTGATTAGCGTTGCATAAGATCTGAAAAACATATGAGCTGTAATGGGCGTATATCACTATGGTCGATTGGTATCACCAAATATTCCGGTCTAAAGAGAATTGATAAGTACCACTAAGGCAGTCATTTGTATCATCCTGAACTAAGTTCAATGTAACTCAAAATAACCGTTTCACTGACACTGGATGGCATATTGACAACCCATGAATACGTTTAATTTAATGTATCACTCCGTAAAACAAAGAAATCGTCGAATGTGTTTTGTTCGGATCAATAGGACCGATAGGTCATTTGCGATTCCCGCCCAAAAATTATATTGGAGTCTTTTCCAAACACTGCAAATGAAGGCGCGAGTTATTGACTGTCTAACATTGCCAAGCGTCCCGGCCCCACACGCTGCGCGTTCCCGTTTACGGAGACACAGTTTTGACTCACGGACGGAATTGAGAGGCTGGGTCGACACCATGAGAGAATGGTGCCGCGGAGCATGTGTGCAGGAGGATTTGCAATCCCGTGCACAGTCAAGGGGCGGAGGAGTGATTCCCGCCCTTACTGGCCGCGGCGTTGATTGATTTACTTCTCAAGGAATATGTATTTATTTATGAGACCGATGAAGGCGCTCGTCCACGCGTCACCCGGGTAAATGCGGTGACGCACCTTCTGCTGTGACATCACGCTTTTCCCGTAAATAGGTCACGAAAGAGTCGATCCCAGCGGAGCATCTCATAGGGTCAGTCACGTTACTTGGCCATGGAAACAGCTTATTGTGGGCTCCATATCACTGCGCCGTGGCCTCACGTAGAAACTCCATCTAGCAAGGTCATTATGCTGGAGGAACTTCTGTAAATAGATTTAGCAGCCGCCATTCTTACTCCCTGGTGGAGGGAATTGCTCAAATTAGACTCAAGAGGATTGAATAGCAGCCAAATATAAATACGAATCGTATCATGATAAAGCAAAACACTCTAAATGTGCAAATATATCCGAAATTGTAGTGGAGACGTTAAGGTAACCTAACTATAGGACCCAAGTTTGTTTTGTTAACCTCTAGCACACTCGGGAACACTAAGGCTAAACTTATGCTGCTCATTAAATTAGGTAGGCAGTCAACTTCAGAGACCAGATGTTTTTTCCATAGTCAGATCAATTCGTTGACCTTAGAGATTCACCTGAAACATAGTTAGGTCTTACTCTTGTCATTATATTGTCAATCCATTGCAGAACAGAAGGTTGCCAAGCCAAGGACCCATAGTAAATAAACCAACGCGATTACCTATCATAGAATGAGGTAACAAGAAATTCCATAAGATTATATACTGATTCAACTCACCATCGAACTTAGGACTCTCTTTCATATATAAATCTCTAGGTTTCTGGTGAAAAACTCTCTTCCGTGTTCTTTTCCCTCCCAAGAGGGAATCATCACTCTCTGTCTCTTGGCGAGGACGAGCGTGTTTGGAGCTCGCTCCTGGCTCTAAGGGCTCGCATCGCCACGTTGGAGAGAATGGTGCGGGAGCTCCGATCAAAAATCGACGGCAGGGTGCCTTTTTGCAAGGGAATTAGTGCTCAGAGCAGGAATTAAAAAGCCTGCCAAAACAATAGGGCTGCGCGGGTTTGCCCGGATGCTGAATATGATTGAGCGAAAGCAGTTCTGCCGCGTCTCCCTTATCCCAATGAAGGAGTGTCTCCGACCTCTAGATTGGACGATTGAAGAGAGTCATTTTTCGGGGCAGGGGGAAGGTAACGCTACGGCGAGGATTTAGCTCTTCGCAGGCAGTTCCGATCCCCGTCTCCACCAGGTACGAGGTGCTGTCGGATGTCAGCACCATTGTTTCTACAACCCGTGCCCCTACTCCGAGGTCGCCGCCAAGGGAAAGACGTCAGCAAATGGGAGGGGAGGGAATTATTATCATAGGCAGTTCCAATGTCCACCGTGTAATGTCTCCCTTACGACGTAGGGTTCTACGGGAGGGCGGTGCAGGATCGTTTTCCTCATAGTGTATACCAGCAGAGCGGGGTTCCTCAGGTGACGCAGGCGGTGAAGGCGGCTGCACGTGACGTGGGTTGCTCCAAGCTGCGAATTGCAGCACATGTCGGGGGACGAACG
Organism: Hetaerina titia; assembly: GCA_037158775.1. NCBI lineage: Eukaryota > Metazoa > Arthropoda > Insecta > Odonata > Calopterygidae > Hetaerina > Hetaerina titia. The sequence goes on from CM073775.1 coordinate 102,048,549, forward strand.
AGGCCGCGCACCGAGGATCCGAAGAAATTCTACGTTCTTTGAGAAACTGAATTCGGAGGTGAAGCAGGTCGGGGCTTAGTTAGGGGTAAAGTTTCTGTAAATTCCAGCATTTTTGCAATCGTCCCACGAGGTAACCGTGATTACATAGGGTATGGAGCCGAATTGAAGGAGTAAAAAATAGTTTGGAAATTTTTTGTCGGAGAATCGGAGTGGACTTCATAGACTTACGGCCTGTCCTTGAATCAGATCCTCTTAATCAATCGGCAGTGCATTATACGAAAGAGGCATCGCAGAAGGTAACACGCTAGGTGCAGTAACACGACGAGAGCCAAGCGTAGCTGGTAGTACAGGCGTAGGCCTTCTTCTTTAGAAATCAATAATCAGGAAGTAATCTTATGAGCTTTCAGTGAAGACCTTCCGTCGAGAAATAGGCTTGTAAAAAATACTGCAGCGTGAGCCATAGTATGTTATTTAAAGTTTTTTACAATTCATTTGTGTGGGTATAAAATCAGCGACTATCTCAGTGATGAATATTTGTGACAAAAAGAAGAATAATTTCTTGGCTTTACATTTCCCAACCACCCGTTTTATGAAGGGGCTATTCTTCGAGACGGATCCGAATATTCCTCTGGCATGTGCTTCCAATTAAAAGAGTGGTATTTCCCCTAGATATTTAACTTGATCGAACATAGTAAACACTGAACCCTCAATCGAATAAAATATAACCTGTTCATAAATTCTTTTGCTTCAAAATTTCAAAAAGTCGCATTTGCAAATGCTCAGTTCTAATCCCGATTCCTTGGACAAATCTGATTTTTTGACTAAATCTTTAGAGGGTTGCCTGCAACCTGCCTGGGGTCCTTATTTCTCTGTACACCACCGCGTAAATCTATAAATAATCTGAGGTTGCTACCGACGTGTCATCATAAGCCATTAATCTCAAACATAAACCTCTGTTGAGCACAGCCCACCTGTGACTTTAGAGGCGAGGCCGATGAGACAGAGACCATTAGTTGCGTGTCCATGAAATACTCGCTGTAGAATTTCCCCTTCTTAGCCTTCGATTCTGCATGACCTGTCTTGTCATGGTGGAGATCTGTCGTATAAATGGTTTTGGTTCATTTTTATTACTTTTTCGCATAACAAGTAACTAATTTATTAGGTGAATTAACACTTTGTTTTGAATTGGGTCTTCCTCCAACATATATACACGATTGCACGTTATTTGAGGGTTTTTACTGAGTATTTTTCCCTTTTCCCTTTCTCTTCCATATCCTCCCTTATCACTTACCCTCCCCATCTGGTGCTTCCAGACGATGTTACAGAAGTCTCTAATCCAATTTATCAATTTCTTTTTGATGGCGTAGTGCTTATGTTTGCGCATCAAATTACTGTGAGGGACTCTGCTCGTATTGAAGGCTTTTTGCATGAATACAATGTAACACATATAAGCCGGTAGTTGGTGGGAATTTCACTACCACCGCCTTTCTGAATGGAAGTTATCTGATCTCTAACTTCGAGTTATTGGTGCTTAGCCTTTTTCTATTAATTTAGGAATAATACTTTCCAAAAACGGGGCAATATCTGCAGCTAATTCCTTGCAGGTAATTCTTCCGGACCTGGTGCATTGTTGGTTTTGATACTACGAAGCGGATTTTCTAATCGTTCCTTGGCCAGTGTTATGTCACTCATTAGTGCTCCGAGTGGTTGAGGGAGCTTGTTTGAGGTGTTGACTCTTAATCGCCGGCGCTCTGGAAAAACTTAACCAAAATATTTTCCTTTTCCACGCCGTCTGTAGTAAGTTTGCTGTTTTCTACCCTCATAGAATCCTCCTTGAATGTAGAGTTAGACGTTCACCGAGTATTTCTCTAACGTAATACCAAAATGACTTTGGATTTTCCTCAAGATGCTCGAGTAGCATTTTAGCTTTGAGGAGTGTGTTGAGCTTTGCGGATGACGTTTTGTTTTATCAAGACATTGTTTTAGTTTCCGTTCAGATATATTTACTAAAACCACGTCATTGCTCTTTTTAAAATATGACTGCTAGAGTCTTTGCTTTCCGGTAAATTGGATATAGTCAATGGAGATGGAAACTTGTCTCTTAACCCTGTAACTTGGAGAAACTCTCTAGGGTCATAATTCAATTATGCACAAAGTAGGTACGTGTATGTCCCGTCATTGTATTTATTAATATTTAGTCATTAATTCTTGCATACATTTTTAAAATATGTGGGCTTGCGTATGGGAAAAATGTATTTTATAGGCACACTGAAATTGACACGAGACGAAATTTTATGATTTTATAAAGTTTTAGTTTAATATTTTATTGTAGGCCTTACGTAGAGTATGCTGTATGTGTATGAGATCTTCACGAGGTAGACTTGGTTTTAGAATTATTTGGAATGCAACGTAGAGTAGCTAGGTTCGTGAAAAGTTGTTATAAACAACGTAGAATTATCAGGATACTATTGGAAAAATTCCGTAAGGCACTAAGGATGGTAGCCTCTTGTTGACCGTAGTATAATAATTTACAGGTTAAATTTACTACGTAATTATAAGAAAGGTCATTTTCCGCGGATGATAAAGACACATTGCAAACCTCGATTTACTATGCTGGATCAACCAGGAGAGAAATAGAGGAACAGATAGATTTGAAATATTTCGTACACTTTGAGATCAAAATACAAATGACTGCAATCGCGTAGGAGAAAATTAGAATTGTTAGCGTATATTTTTATTCATTTCATGCTTGTATCTCAAAGAGACCCATTTTTATAATATTATTCTCACATGATTTGAATATTCTCCCTGTTATTGAAAATTGTCCCATGTAAGTAACTTCTTTCAAGGCGACTGACTTTGTTAGAGTTCATGATCGAAGAAAAATCTATGTAGGGATGCAATGATTTTGCTGACATGGCTAGTGACCCCCCGTCACACGCCCTAATGGCGGCTTTCGGGATATTGCGTGATATTAGATGCATAAATAATTTCCGCTTTTATTAATGCATAGGTTTTTGGAATAATAAAATGCGTTCGAAAATTTCTTGGCATTATATCCCGGACAGTGGTCTGAAATATTCGCAGGTCATCTGTTACAAGGTCTTCGTGGTTGACAAAATGACTTAGCGAAGCAAAACACGAGGAATGGTCGTCCCCCGGAGAAACAGCGGCTCCCCTAGCTGATTCAGCCGCGTGGGAGGGGATGCGCTCCGGATCGACTGGCTGGCCTTCGATCGCGCACACTGCGCCGGCCACTCTTAAATGCCCCCATCGATGCCACTCCAGGACCAGATACGCCCTTTAAACGCCCCCGCCCTCCCTCTGCCTGACCCTATATTCCTAATTGCCCTAAATTGCGCGAATGATTTCAGCCTTCACGGAACTACCTGTGTGACATTAGGGATACGGAGTAATTACCATGGCTGCGTCAGCACCGGACAATTTGCACCAAAGAAGGCGCTCTTTGCAGGGCAGGGAGCGAGCGAGGCGGGATCCAGTGCTCGGTGATTTGAGCGATTGGTCCGTGGGGGTATTTGAGGGTCGAGGGTCGACTTGGTGTGAGGCCGGGCGTCCATGGTCCCCCTCGACACACTATTCCTCCATTGAAACAGGCTTGGGAAATAAGAGAGATTGTGAGTAATCAAATTAGGTTGCGACCTGTCGATCAACGCAACTAGTTCCCACTGTTCATATGGTTTATGCAGGCATTTGGTCTTCGAGATGGATCCCATATGCTCGCTGCATGCTTCACGTGGGGTCATTCTGAAGAAAAATGGCTCGCCTCTTCTTTTTATTATTTCATTATTTTTAATTGATGCACATTCAGGCTATTTTTCAGGTTATGTCCGTTTCTTATTTTACTTTTACTCCAATAATTTAGAACGTAAAAGTGAACTTTCTCCTTTTACCCACGATTTGTATTTTCTCACAATTTGCATTTTGCCTGTGTTTCCTGCAACAGAGATAGCAAGACGTAGTTCGTTTCTCTTCTGTGTTCCATGCTTTCGCTTCGCAAGGGATGACGACCTCGGGGGCCTCGCCGTCGATGGAACGACATCGCTCTTTCTTCTACTGAACCGTCTATCTGGCCTCATTCATAAATTATTCCATTGCCTCCTGGCACTTCTTGTTATTATTTCTCGTTATTACTCTTCTACATATCATTTTTTCATTCGTCCTACCTTTTTCATCCTTTTGAAACTGGTATTGAATTGCATTAGTACATGATCTGAATCTGCATATCCTCAAATGAAACGATTACTGTCACTAAAATATGGAACTCTGGGTAGTCGACCGAGTAGTTACGAACAGTATATTTGCTGTAATGTGTATGACTGATGTTGCATGTGAGTTGTCCAGTCGCCTCCCTTCCAAGTGTCTTTTCGGTGGTGTCATGTGTGTGTGGAAGTAGTGTGGCAGAAGTAGAATGGATGGTGATGCGACACCCCTTGCCACACATCCAAGCACAAGGTTTGCGGGGACGTGTGTAGATGTCGATGTACTTCAGAGAAGCCTAAGAAAATTTGCAACGTAGTAGGCTTTGTATCCTCTTTACAATTCCATCAACAGTTCAATAATACCTTACTTTGGAAATCACCTTGTCTTATTTCTTACCCTAGTTTTTCCGAAAAGCCTCCGTGGTATTTGATTAGTATTATCTTTGAATTGCTGAGTGTACCCATGAATTACTTCTGTTGAGGAGAAACAGACGGGACGATATTCGAACGCTTCGAACGAACGATATTGCGGGACGAATCCCGGGACGGGATTCGAACCCGCGACCTTTGGATTGGCAGACGAGGACGTTACCCCACCGCCACCGGGCTCAATTTCTTTTATTATATTGGGAATGTAATTTAAGACAGAATAGTACAACGAAGAAGGAGAGAAAGAAAAAAATCATGAGAGAAGGAGCATTGATCATACGCCTTGGTACGATAGAGAGCAATTTTTAAGAATATATTTGGAAAGGATATGCATTGATTAGAGTGAGATAACTGAAATTAAAGGAGCTAAGACGAAATGATTTACAATTATATTTCGTGAGAATATTAATCATTGGAATGGAATCATAATTTCGGCTATCATTCATAGAATTGAACAATAAATGAATTCTGTATGTCCTTCATATTGTTTCGGAGTGTTGTGCCATCAGACTAGGGCACGACGTTAAGGATGAAAAAGTCAATGCATAAAGAAGGCTCTTTTATTTCGGTATGTTTCACGATAAGGGCGATGGAGATTCATCCACCGAATGAAACACTTTCGGACCCTATGACGTGGAAGGAGCGATAGTCAACTGTTCGGTTGTTAATATTGCTAATTCAAAACTGGGGCACAGGGGGCAGGAAAACTTTCGGGAACTGTTCGGGTGGTATACCGCCAGGCGGACGCCAGTGAATGGAGAAGGGGGGTAACATATTACCAACATTTGCGATATTTGAAGATGAAACTGGAGGTTCGAAGAATTAAAAAAAACAAAAGAGCCTTAAAGTATTTGGAAATCTATAAAAAAACGCGCACTTATTTCATTAATTGAAATTTACTCTTTTTGTGGTATTCACTAGAGACTGCAAAGTAAAAGATAGCTTACGAATTTATTTCTTTCAGCCATATTCAGATGGTATACATTAAAACGAACCAAGATACGCCGTGCTCAGTTCATTATTTCAGTGATTTAATATCCATACCAAAAAAATCCTTTATATTTATTCGTTTCCTGGCGCATATGGTTTCTGGACCCTCATTAAAGTTCAGCAGTCGTCGTCTCCCACCCGTCGTCCCGGCCACTTCCTGCCCCCCAGGCCCTCCCCGCTCGAGCTCGGGGAAAAGTTAGGCGCCTCGGATGAACTGTGCAGGAGAGCGGCGAAGTGGGTTATTCCAGGAAGTGAGGCGGCTGGAATAAGGATTTAAGTAAGGACTGGAGCGGCCGACTCTACCGCCTTGGCCTCCACCCCCCACCCACGTCCGCCCCCACACGCGGCCCACCCAAGTCCCTACCAGCCTCCCCTCCCGAGGAGCCGGGAGGGGCGCCCAATGGGCGCGAATTGCTACTCTTGTATATGTTGCATGCACGCACTCGCTACTAGTCGCTTCCCAAATGGGGTGATTCGCTCTCCCCGCTATATATATGTGTGTGTGTGCATATATATATATATATATATATATATATATATATATATATATATATATATATATATATATATATATATATATATATATATATATATGCGGATACAAAATATTCAACGCACAAAAAAATGAAGGAAGGACATTCACAGTATGTATTGACATTTCGACGGCCCCGCCGTAGTCATCAGTATGGCGTTGTCGGGGAAGAGCGGAGAGGACATGTGCAGGAGAAGGGTGAGTGGAGGAGAGGAGAGGTAAGGGACCAATGGGAAGCGGACAAGGTGGGGGAGGGGAAATGTAGGCATCATTGGATGAAATCAGTGGGCTTGGTTCAGTCCGGGGGGTTTAAATGACTGGAGCACCCAAATATGTGCCATCTCGCGGGCTCTCACCTCTATGCTACTTGCGGAATTGGGAAGGGTTTCAGTCACTGAAACGGGGAAGCAGTCATCAAAAGACTGGTTGTGGGAAGCAGTGTGAATAGGTATGTGATAATTAAGGAAGGTGGGAGATTTGGTGGAATAGCGGTGGTTATTCATGCGGAGGGAAAGGGTGGTCGTGCATTCACCCACGTAAAAGGCAGGGCAGAAGTTACAGGAGAGGCGATATATAATGTTTTTGGAGGTGCAGGTGGCTATGGGTTGGAAGTTTGTAATAAGGGACGTGGAAGGTCTTAGGAGATGGCAGCATTTACAGCGTGGGCGGTTGCATGGTGCGGACAGGGGTGGGGAAGAGACAGGGGTGCTCGTAGGTGGTTTTATAGACTTGAAGATATCACGTAGGTTTGACGGGCGTTTAAATGAAACGGAGGGGCAATGTGGGAATAAATGTGATGTGGATTGACTATTGTTAATAATTGGGAAGAGTTCACGGATTATATGTTTAATTTTTTGGGTTCCGGGGAAGAAAGTGGTGATAAGGTTAGGGCACTTTGGGTGGTTTGGTTTGGGGAGAGTCTCTCGAGACATTGGGGGACAGAAATTCAAGTCGAGACATCCACGACTTGAATTTCTGTCCCCCAAGGTGTTTTTTGAGAGCGAGAAACAAGTGGTAGTCGCTGGGGGCTACGTTCGGGCTATAAGGACGGTTGTTAATGATATCCCAGCCGAATCATTGAGTAGGGTGGTCGTTTGATGTGACTCATGTGGACGCGCACTGTCATGATGCAAACACACTTCTTTGATGAGCCTACCCCTTCTTTTGTTTTGGATGGCTCGTCGAAGTTTTTTTTTAGTCTCGCAGCAGCTTTTTGAGTTGATTGTTGTTCCTTTCGGTATAAATCCACCAACAGAACCCCCTTGCTCTTTGAGAAAACCGTCTCCATAACTTTTCCCGCTGACTTCCCTGTCTTGAACTTTTTGGGCTTCGGTGAGGTTGGTTGACGCCATTGTTATGACTGTTCCTTCTTTTCCGGTGTTAAGTAATTTGCCCAAATTTCGTCTCTAGTTACTATCGAATCCAGAAATCAGACGAGGAATAAGTGTAAAAAGCAGTCGTCAGTTGGCTTCGCGACGCGGCGGGAGAAAGCAACGACGCCGGTATTCAAAAGCTGGATACAAGGATGCAAAAAGTGATTGATCGTAAAGCCGACTATGTAGAAAAATAGCTAAATGCTCAATATTTCTAATGATGCACGCAAAGTTCAAGTGATCCTTTGTTAATAAGGAATTATTAATGAACGAGAATGATAATGAGAACATAATATGATTGAAGTAACACAACTTTAATTGGGATGTTTAAAAACATGTAATTTGTGGTCGGTTTCAAAATGTTTCATGTAAATCTGAGGTCATAATCATCCGGACAGTTTATTCCGCAAAACCGATGGTGTCATTTCATTTCCTTGAAGTCGGAATTCAATCATGGTTATATTCACATATTATGCAATTGTATATCTGTGAACAACATTATTATTGTTATTACATTAAGGTTATCTAACAAATTTTACTCGGTGATGACCTACATTAACGCTTGTTCTTCAAACAGAATACTTGTTATATTTGCTGCAAATATGCCCAATACGATTCTACTAATTACCGAATGTATATTGATGGTAATACTTATTTTTTTATTTTGTGGTATCAAAAACCTGATTACTACTTCAATACTATGTTCTTCCTTTAGAATATGGATAATGTAAATTGATCAAAAACTGAATCTTCTCCGAGTGCCATTATTATTTTTGTCTGTTTTGGAAGTAGTCTACTTAATAGTTTATTGCACATGTACATCTGCCTTGCCCCGTTTGCCCGATGAAATCCCCGATGACCTAACCCGGGCACGGCGAGGACACCTCTCCCACGAAAACGCCAAGGCGACACGCAACGGCCACCCCCTTCCGGTAAGCGATGATCCCCGTCGCAGATTTGAAGATATCTTCCCGTTCCCCACTGGATACGACGCCCGCGCGCTGCATAAAGTCCGCCTGACAAGGCCTTAATAAATGCATCCGGGCGTTCCGAGGGCCATACATTCATTTGCGGACGGAGATTTTAAGGTGGGTCGGAGATTCCGAGGGATAGCGGAGACGAGGGAAGTTATAAGCCTCTCGGACACCTTCCGGATTGTCCGTGTTTTGGGGAGGCAAGGAAACGGTCGTATATTAAGATTGATACAAGTTGTATCACGCACGATGGCGGGTTCTCCGGGACACGCAAATAATCCCTCGGCTCCCGAATAGATCATTCAGGGTCGGTTTTGACAGTGAATGGTCCATTATGGCAGCCGGCCCTCTCCCCCAGGGATGATGATGAATGCTCTCTTGCATAGCTCGATTGTTCGGGACTATCGAGTCAGCTGCGCTCAAGGCATTGACCGAGGTGGGGGTGAGAGTGACCCGCGAATGTAATTCACGCTTTCTTTAATGTCTAGAGAACATGCCACTTCCATCGAAGACCACCTCGAGGGTGGGGCAATCCTTAATCAACCACCAACATTGCATGACACCTATTCGTTCACTCTACGCATTCCCTTCGCTCGGTTCCCTTACGCGCTAACCGCAGTCCAAGATATTCCAATTTTTATGACAAAAGACTTCGCCCTTTTCCCTGATTTCCTCAATTTTGCTGTCTCTCTTTATTTTTTCACCTCTATCAGGCATCACTAAGATCTAATGATGCTCTTCTTCTACGGAGACCGATAGGAACTCTGTGCACAACGGTCGAGCATTCCGCACCTATGGAGTGGACATGCGAGACTTGAGAAAGACATTGGCAAACGAATCAGATGGAATTCAAACCTTAATGGTGGACATTTTGTGAGAGCAACTTCGTCAGCTGGCTTAGTACCGAATACAGGCTCGAAATAACAACTTGGCGATGAATGTTTGCGCTCGGTTGCTTTTCTTTCCGAAGAAAGATTCCTCTCGTAGTCTTCTCATTTTGTGGCGCTTTGATTTGCACATGTCTCCAGGGTTAGACTATAGTGGATTGGAATAGGAGTGAGGGAAATGGAATTGGGAATGTGATTATATTAAGCGGCGGTAAGATGGATTGACGAACTTGAGAAGGTTGAAGGGATGACTTGGGAGGGGCGGGAGGAAGGGGGGGAGGGGGAAGAGAAAAACGTGAAACTTGGGAATTATTTCATTCCTTTCCGCAGGCGGCGGCGACCGGTGGCGGGGGTTGGGGATCAAAGGCGGCGAAACTTCGGCCGCCGGTCTCTCCGCCCCCTTGCGTCCCCACCCCCGCCCTCCACCTCCCTCCGCCCCACTCTTCCAGTGGCGCAAGTTGAGGGGGCGGGAGGGTTCATCTGGAAGAAGAGGGATTTCCCTTTCAGCCCCGATCCAAGCGGCGCCGTCTGTTTCCATTCATTCGCCTTTCCCATGGCTATTAGCGAGATTTTTCCTGAAAGAGACATTTTTATTTTTTTAAAGAGCAAAGGGGAGGAAGTTCTCGGGAAACTCTTTGGGGATCTATTTTTTTTTCTTCTCTTCCAACTTGAATGTTTTATTGAAAGGAAAAATATGTGCCATGGAATCTGACAAATTGATGCCCCGATCAAGATTGTTGTAAGTCAAGCATGTTAATGTATGTGCTGTGTGAACGATATAAAATTTCATGATCAACAAGCAAAAGTGAAATGCACTCTGGTTCATAATATTTTATTAGCTATGTTTTATTTGGTCTTGTTAGTACTCATCATTTAGAAATTTCATTATTTTAAAATTTTCATTGCTGTGGTAGCGTATGATATACTAAAATATAATACCTTATGTTGATGTCGTGCTGGTGAATATTCTAATAATATTGTACATGCCGACAAGCTGAAAACATCTGTTTAAGTAAACGTGTGATCTAAAACTGATAAATAATTTCTTTTTTAACAACATACTATATAATAATAGCATATAATCATTCGGATAATAGACACCGCCGTCCATCGTATGTAAAAATATTCAGTAACTAGCACAATACTCAAATCATGTGGGTATATTATAAAACTGGGTATTTATGATGCATTAGGGATATCGACAAAATATATACGCTACAAATGCTAATTATCCTCTAACGCACCTGCGACCATATCTATTTAGATCTCTAATCGCATGAGGAAAACATGACATTTTATATCAATGCGTTCTGAGTTTACGTACGTGGTCTTACCTACTATAGTAAATCGGTTCCTCTGATATGTCTTTAACATGCTCGGATAAGTGGTATGTCACAAATATACGCCGTAAATTTAACCTGTGGTTCAACCAACTGTAAACTAGTGGCCACCATCCTATGTGCCTTGCGAAATTCTTCCAATAGTATCGTGACAATGCCGCATTACTCAAAAAAACTTTGCATATACTTAGCTACTCTACGTAGCACTCGTTCTAGTTGTAAAACTAAGCCTTCCACGCGACGTTCCCATACACCCGGAGCATGCTCTAGGTGAGATCTAACTTTTACCCTCTCATTTCATTTCTCAAGTATTCTTTTTATGAAGCCTAACTTTTTGTTTGCTATTCGGAAAATTTTGCGAACGTTTTTTCCCCAGGACATGCCCTTAGTTATCGTGGCTCCCAAATATTTTTCAGTTCTACGTTTTTCATATTTGTTTCCTGAATGCTGTAAATGTTTTCGTGTTGCCATGAATCACGCACCACTCTTGGATCGCATTTAGGTAATTAGCTCATGATTCCCATCCTTCCAGAGTGGACATGTCCTCGCACGAGTATATCACTGCATTCCCAGAAAAAAGAAAACGTATATAGTACTGGTGATCTGAGAATTGATATCGTCAATGTATAAGAGGAACAACAGCAGAACGATAATCCCCCTTGTTGGGCAGCCGAGGATGCGATTACCAGGTCAGATGATAAGATATTTCTAACTACCTTTTGCTCGCGATCTGTTAAAAATTGACAAAATACAGTCTATTACACGCTTATCTATTCCTTAGTTTCTCAAGTTACTTACAGCTGCTTACTATGAGGAACTTTGTCCAATGCTTTTTTTAGCTCTAGAAACAAAGAACTCAACACCGCCGTGGCCAACTGGTTCCATTCCCAGGTGGTGAGCTTCTGTGCTGAAGGATTAAAGAAGCTAGGGCAGCATTATTAAAAGTATTTATAAGTGAATGGCGTTTATATAGAATAGTGAATTAGGGTTGTACCATTCCAAAACCGTCAATATAAAGCGATTCTAACGCAAATAATTTTTACGACAAAACTTATCTTTCGAATATAATTACAAAGCAGATATAGTTGTTCGATGGGATAACTTACTCACGGGAGATAAAGTGCACACTGAGGTTTTTCCAAAGATGTCGCGATCTACGAAAAAGATAGGCCTATTATACTGGGTAAGGGAGTATTTTTTGCAATTAATTCACAACCCATTAGCCAACGTTATGCGTTCGACGAAAATGACATGGAGAGTGTTTGGTGCAACGAAAAGGATTACAACGGCAGAAACCTATTCTTCTGCTCATTTTATAGGCCCCCAGATTGCAATATAGATTTTCTACATAAGCTCGAGGACCAAACAACTACTTAAATACTATGGTATCAATGAGCAAGCGATACATTGGATTAAAGACTTATTGTCATATCGCAAGCAAATATTAGGCATCAATAGATTGTGTTCAACAGAAGTAGATGTAACTCCGAGAGTCTCTCAGGGAAGTGTAATAGAGTAACTACTATTCTTTATATATATTGATGACTAAAGCTCACGCGTCAGTAGCACTCATTGACTTCGAAGAAGAGGACTTGGGGTATAGTGGGAAAAGAGGATTCCAGCATATTGCATGGCGATATAAACTATCATGTCAATGTAAACTGAGTGTATACTCGTAGTAACGCCTAGAAAACTTCCAACTTGTAACACTTTCCTAAATAAATAAATGTAGGAGGTGAAAGTCGTCACGTAATATTGTGGCGCCAGAATTGAAAAGGAAATAATCCGTTTTAAGAGGAAGGGGCTGATTTCTTTGGCCACAAAGTAGTCCCAGTGAAAGGGAATGTAACCGTGATGGAGAGCGAATTCTACAGGTGAAGACAAATGCGAAGCGTGGGGAAGGCCCTCTCCCGCCAAAGGAGCTTCCACAGCAGAAGTGCGGCGGCGCTGGGGGAGCGCCGTAGCGTGTGGAGGGCTCGTGGAAGTGGGAATGGACCAAAGAGAAGATTTAATTATTTCTAAATGAAATGCATGAAATTGCATTTGTGTAATCGTTTAAAATGTGTGTAATAATTTTGTAATGTGTTCTCTTTGACTCTTAATATTCTTAAACTTTTTGGAAAGACCTTCAGGCATGAGGGCTTCAAGCCTTATAGCCAATTCCGGAGGAATATAATGGTCCTAAAAATAAATGTTTTAAAACTTATTGGGATATGTACGTGTTACTTCGTTTTAGTAAAAATGTTTTGCGCGGTAGCTTTCCGAAGAGAGTAAAGGAGCTAATGAATGATTAATAACGGAGTAATTTAGCCCAGCCATGAATTGTTAACCGCGGCGGATACCGTGAACGCTACTGTGACGCTATCATCACACC
>CM073775.1:102061767-102391767 GCA_037158775.1 Hetaerina titia
AGGAGTAAATGCAGATGTCACCTCCAACAATTCGAAGGTCACTGAAACCGCAATAAATAATTTTTAATATTTTACTTAGCTTTTTATATACGTTATCATGGAGACCCATCTTATGGTCTGAAAATCAGTAGCTGAAAGGTATTCAAACTTTATCTGGAGCGAATGATGAGGTCTCAGGCGTGATGTGGTGGAAGCGTAACATATTAAAACCACAGGTATTGCAATTTTCCACTAGATATTTTATTTCGACACTACCGGTTTCGATGTTTTCACATCCTGACATGTTTGACACCTGATGATGATGTGAAAACATCGAAACCGGTAGTGTCGAAATAAAATATCTAGTGGAAAATTGCAATACCTGTGGTTTTATCTGGAGATATATGTCTACACGTTAATCCAAATCATTGGCAGAAATATTAGATACAAAATTGCATATTATTCGTCACTTAAGTGGTGGCAGTAGGGGGGGTGGTTTTAAATTTTAAATGTTCATTACAAAATTAAACTACTTCATTTCAATTGATTCGCTCATTCTTATCATGTCTTAATATATTAAAATAATATTAGTAAAATAACGCACCTGAATACTAAACACCGGAATTATTCTTTCTGGTGTTTCGTTTGTGAAATTTAACAACATTTTACTGCTGATTATCGGTATTTTATGTGGCAAATGGAAATTGCGTATTCATTATTATTCGCATTATTACTCATTGCCAATTGAGTATTTTAATTGCATGGAATATTGAGTTAACATTGAATTTAAACCTTGATTCTACGAAGTCCATTATAGCGAAATCCAACGCATTGCCCGTCGGCGGAATACGAGTGTGTGGCGTTATGGTTTGGAACCAGGACGAATGGAGAAGATTTATGTACCGATGAAAATCTATTTTGAAGCTAAGTGGCAATAAGCCACAACCTACTCAAACTAGACCCGTATTTCCTCATTTTGACTGGTATCGTATACGGCTTTTCTTCATATGATTTTTTGGGGTTCCTTTAGGTTTACCTCTTGTCTACATCTACACAATTCCCCGCAAGGGCGTGTGGCGGGGAGTGTTAGGTCACCACCCATTAACTAATATAAACAACATGCAAAACCAAATCATCATCACCTCTACACAAATATGATTTTGATCGTGCACTCGAAAAACCTTAATCACACGAAAGAAAATCCTTCATGCAACTATATTTAATAACAAAATATGAACATTCAAATCATGCCGTAGAACTATTAAAAAGCACGAGTCAATTAAATAAAAAGAATTACTATATATACAGGAAGAAACATGCAAGATATCGACAAATATAATTAGTTCCAGTTCTATTTATATACTACGCGATATTTGTTATGTCTATTATGATCTTTAATGGTTCAAGGAGAACACAACATTTTAAATTAATCCGTTCAAAAGTAAATCTTCCTCATTTTACGCTGGTGATCTAACCTACCATAGTCAGTGGCGGCCTGTAATATTCCCGTCGCATCCTCACATAAGTGACCTGCCTCAAATTTACGCAGTACATTTAACCTGTATTTAAGCCTAAGGTCAACTAGTGGATCCCATCCTAATTCTTCTATTGGTGTCATGAAAATGCTAAATACTTGTTAATAACAACTTTTCACGAACCTAACTGCTTTACGTTGCACTCGATCTAATTCCAACATTTAGCCTATTTCATGCAGATCACACATACTTGCAGCATACTCAAGGTGACTAGCTAATGTGAGATAACATAGCTCATTGACTCTTTCATTACAATTCTGGGAGCATTTCTAAGGCCATCGCTTTGTAAACACAAGCAGGGATTTGATCAGGAACTGACGATTTATCTGGACTGATAGCTTTAAGTTGGTGTTTGAGTGAAAATACTACAATTTTAGGTATGGGGGTCTGGCAGTGACTCGCATTTTTCCTGTGAATAATTATTGAAATCGTTTACAACATAGTGGTTTCATGTTTCACTTTTGTTTAAACTGTTGTCATTTTTTGCCCATTGTTATTTAGTGATAAAACTCTCTACATGTTTCTCTGAATCTGTCGTACATACTATATGACCCAAACTACTTTCGATTATAGTCCAAATATGCTCTCTCAATCTTTCATTTTTCAATTCTATTAACGCCTGGCGACACGTTTTTCTTCCTAAAGCTGTAGCTGCCTTATAGTTATGTATTACTTCATTAATTTTATTGTTAGATTCCTCATTTCGTGATGTCTTCAGTTCACTTTGGTGTTGTATCGCCTTAAGTACTTCTGCGTTGTGCCGTATATCTTCCCTCCTGTTACTTAAATTTACTAGGCATGTGCTTTTCTATTTTAGCCCGTGTGGCGTCGAGGAAAACACTCCAAAAACTCTCACTGTCTCTGTTTCTACTACTCTTCTTAAACTTAAAATAGGACTGCTGTAGGTCAAGCCTTAATCCTACGTAATTGACCAGGTCAAACAAGTACATTTTTAATGTGGGGTTCTGATTTTTCATAGTCATAAAGTTATTTTTAACTAACGCTATTCTATGGTCACTAAGTTCATCAAATGTGGCTGTATTTAGGACGACTTCGAATAAATTTGTGGATATTAGAACGTCATTCGGGGGGGGGGCATAATAGGGCTGTAGTATGCATAAATGTAGACTCTCTTTGACGGAGGGCTTTTTATGGAACACCAAACACACTTTCTATGCTACTATCAGGGAAAGATTCACTTCTGCTTTCTTGAATATCTTTAACCCCTATGAACACCCTCTCCGCCAATCCTATTTTTCCGTCGCTTCTGTAAATTCTATAGCCCCTAGGAAAAGTCTCCTCGTCTGCAATGTTTTGATATAACCAGCTCTCACTTCTTATAATTATATCGGCTTCGGTACTTAAAATCATATGGTAAAATCGGCTGTTTTGCTTTTCAAACTTTGGCGGCTGTTTGTCACTATGAATATCGGTCTTTTCTCGATCAATTCAATGTGGATTCCCTTCTCGATGCTACTTACTCTAGGGTTTACTTTTGCCTGCACATTCTCATGTGCAAAGTCTAATATTTCATTACATATGCCGCGACTCTTGTCGCAATTCTTTAGCAAATGACCAGTGTAATATTTTAAAATAAATTCTCACTCGACGACGTATTCTCTTACCTAACAATTATGCTGATCTGTCCTGATACGCTCCTGAATCTTTGCCGCTACCCTCTGTGATGCCTCGACCGTATAATGTACTCCCGAACGATTAAGAGGCTCCCGACAGGATGGAAGGATAGACCACAAGTCTATGAAGTCCACTCCAATTCTCAAGCAAAAATTTCTTTATCCATTATTTGCCTCTTCAATCCGACTCCCAACTATACCACCACGGTCAAATCGCGGGACAATTGAGCAAATTCTTACCTTTACTGGGACTTAAGACTCCTCTTCGACCCGCTTCACCTCGGAATCCAGTTCCTCGAAATAACGCAGAATTTCCTCGTGGTTTCATTCGTCCCCCGACATGAGTTAAAATTCACAGTTTGGAGCAACCCACGTCACGTGCAGCCGTCTTCATCGCCTTCATCTTCTGAGGTACCCCGCCCCCTGGAATACACCACGAGGACAATGATCCAACGTCGCCCTCCCGTTGGACCCTACGTCATAAGGGAGATATTATACGGCGGACATTGGCACTGCCTATTAAAATAATTCCCTCCCCTCCCGTTCGGTGACGTCTAGGCAGCGACCTCGGAGTATGGGTATGGGCAGTAGATACGGTAGTACTGACATCCGACAGCACCGGGTACCCGTTGGAGACGGGGTTGGAACTGCCTGCGGAGAGTCCAACCCTCGCCGCAGCGTTGCCTTCCTCTTGCCCCGAGATAATCTTCGGAGGAGAGACACTCCTTCATTGGGAAATGAGACACGCTGCTGGTCTGAGATTACCCAACCACAGTCAACGCCCGATCAAACCCGTGCAGCCGTATTTGCATGGAGGGCTTTCAAATTCCTGCCCCGAGCACCAATCATCTTGCGAGAAGACACCCGTCGACTTTTGTTCGGTACTCCCGCACCATTCTCTCCAACGTGGCGATATGAGCCCTTAGTGCTTCCCGTCCACCAGAGTTTTTGAGAATGATAACAGGGGGCCTAGGTGAAGCCATTCCAATTAAAAATAATGTTCCCACAAATAGCTAACCTGAATAGCATATGCTAAAATTTTCTGAAAGGGGTTACCTCAAAACAAATCACCCAAATCTATTTTAAGATTGGGATTGAATCTAAAGCCGACGTGGGAAAAATAGTGTTGTATCAAGATCTGCTATTCAGTGAAATAAGACAAACATCCCTCAGCAATAACCAGAGGAGCGAGACACGAACAACTACACACCACTAAGAATAACTGCCACCACCACACACAACTAGTCACAGACATGATAAAATTATATAAACGAAACAATACATACGTCAACACTATACTGCACTTCACTAAACCAGAAAGGACTAGGTAGCTGGCAGGCAGGTGGACTAAATTAGGGCGAGCTGCAAACACGTCCGTCCTCCCCAGGTGACAGGGATATGAAGTCGTTCATAATCTTTTCTTGCTTATTCTCGATTCGGTTTTATCCAAATTTTCACCTAATATATTTTGCAAGTTAAATTTTATCTTTTTTACTCAAATGATCAGAGTAACATTCTTTCCTTTCAATGTGGTTTTTTTATGTGAGATATTTCGCTCACTTTCTAAGCGTTTCAATATTTGAACGGGAGTTACCCGCAGTTGGTTTCATCAAGTCCCCGTTCTGAACTCTCGCGGGTGAGGAGCGCCAATGCTTGAACACATGATCGGCGAGGCGCTGTGTTGGCCAAAAGCATTTTGTCGCAACAGGAGTGTGATGCGAGTATCCCGCCAACTTTAAGTTGGGCAGATGCAATTCCTGGAATTTCCCACGACGCATTCGGTCGATTTCCATTAACGGGCGTTGGTTGCTACTCCTATCTGCAAGCGTACTCCTATTCCCAACGTCCCTTTTCTAAAACGACTTTTCTCGTTTGGAGAGCTTCTACGGAGTTGAATAATTCAATGGTCATCCAGATTACATGTATTAAATTAATTAATTAAAATTGGCAATTTTCCACAAAAATAAATTTTATTAATACGACCGGTTTCAATGTAACTACACCATCATCTGGTAACAGTCATTTCTCATTGTCTACTATATATGCTGAAAAGCAAGAGAGGGGAGGGTAGTGGAAAATGGGGGGGAAGAGGGAGGGGAGGTGGAACGTGGGCGACATATGAAAGGGGAGAAAAGGTGCGGGTGAGGAGAAAGGGGTGGGGGGAGGAAATTAACACAGTCCGGAAAAACCTCGTAGCTGGCTGGAAGGGTTATCTCGTTGAGGGTGGACTCTCTGTGCGGCGCCAAGCTCCTAGGGCCGTGGAGAAAGGGGATGAGACCGGGGTTTTTTCCCTCATTGCCCGCGCGCAGATATACATTCACAAAGAATGTGTGAAAAGGAGTAAAGATTGACTACCCTCCCCTCATTTGCTTTTCAGAATATATAGTAGATAATGAGAAATGACTGTTACCAGAAGATGATGTAGTTACATCGAAACCGGTCGTATTAATAAAATTTATTTTTGTTGAAAAACTGCCCATTTTAATTAATCATGATATTCCACCATGTCACGCCTGAAACGTCTCTTTTTATTAGTATTAAATTAAGTTCTGGACGATTCAAAATATCCTCATGGATTTTATTTCCAGTGGAACATAGACTTTTCAAGTTGCCATACTTTATTTTTCATGGATGGTGACCATAACGTAAGACTTCCTTCGAAAATAAGATTTTCCTGATGCTCTTTTAAGCTTGCGAAGGAAGGGTCAAATGACTAAGTTGCACAGGAAGGTGTTGGCACTGCCAGGGAATAAAGGGGGAGAATCCATGCACAATATCAATGATATGTCAGAAAAATCATTAGTTGAACGAGGAATGGTCCAGGAGAGATGGAAAGCATCCATAGAGGATCTTAACGGTAAAGATATCAGACCCGAAAGCTAAGGCATAGAGCTAGAATATGCCGTAAATGTTGGTAGTTTATTACCAGGCATAAATCTACACAATGCTCCACAAGCCGAAACAAGTACAAGTGGCAGTGAGTGTTAGGATACCATCCGTAAAACAGAATGCAACCACATGCAATACTAACAGATTCATACCGATTCACATCTACGGAGATGCAGCAATTCATGCAAAACCCATTTTAACTTACCAAAATATATATTTATACTAGGAACTGACATGCACATGCACCTACGAATGTATCAGGTGTCTACGCAGCGTTTAAACTTGCCCTCGCTTGTAATTCGAATATCTCCACTATTTATATTATGATTATGAATTCTTTCCATTTTGATTCCTGATTGTCCGATGAAAAAATGAATATTTATCTGTATTGGAGTTTATTTTCAAAACCTAATCGAATAATGTGGGGCCGGTATAATTCCCTTTGGGCCACAGTTATATCATAATTAAATGATTGATATCTTTTGTTTTTCTTTGTTATTTGGCCAATGTAATTGACTTGATAGTGTTTCTCGATTAAATAAATAAATTGAACTCGTGTGTTCTAAACCTTGCTGAAGGTCATTAGTTCATTCAGTAAAGTAGAGACAGTCACGAAAGTAAAATCAGTTAAATCCAAGTGTTACCTACATGTACATGAACAATGTCGGAAGTATAAGTCTTGCTTGTTCTCTTCGTCTCTCAAGAATCCACGCATACTGGGTTGTTGGGTAGAAAGGGCATTCATTAAATTGATATCGAATAAGTTCGTAGGGCTGGAGAACTTTCCCGCGGCGGTCTTAAGGCTTTAGCGAAAAGAAGGAAGAGTTTCGTGAGCTAAATGGTAGTATTTATGTGGAAGAAAATCTGCTGGAAGATTTCAGGGCTATTTCCTTTTCTCTAAAAGAGAAACTCGGATACATCGAGCAAATATATGTGAAGACAATAGAAATGCTAGTTTGACTTGAGAGCACGCAGCTAAAGTGGCACCTCCTCGGAAGTAGCACGCACGCACAGGGATCACTCCAGACTGACATTTCACTCTTTTTCCGAAACGGCTCACGAAAGAAATTCAAAGGGTCGTCGGGTGATGCGCGGCTTCTCTGTGTTTCTTTGAGTGCCTGGTATTCCCTCGGAAGCCCCCGAACCACATGATTAGGTCATATTGTCGTCTGGTGGACAAACAAGAAACATATATATACACTTATCTTTTAAATACGATCCCGATGCTTTTACATTTTCCCTCTGTCTTCTTACTAGTTTGCAGTGTTTCTCGAATGATCTGAGCGGGGTTTTTAGTTCTGAGGGACGGATGAGCCGGCTCGTTGTCGTGATGAAAAAATAACTCGCCGCTCCTCCAAAGTTCGGGTCGTTCGCGCCTGATTCTCTCTCTCTCTCTTAGACGTTTCATAACCCTCAGGTAACACTCCGTGTTAACTCTGTGGCCATAGTGTGGGTATTCGTGAAGCAAAACCCCCTTTGCATGGCGCAAAGCAGTCAACACCATCTTAACTTTCGAGCGAACTTATCGAGTTTTTTTGGGACAGGTAGATGAATTTGTTCACTCACTCGATGTGGGACTCATCAGTCGACGTTGATGGTCTTCCGGAGCTCTCGTCGTCTTCCACTGATTGCCGCCCCTTTTTTGAATCAGTTAAACCACACACAACACGCGTTACTTTTCATGGCATGCTCCCCATAAGCCGAGGTAATCAACTCGATAGTTTCCGTGAAGGATTTGCAGAGTTTCACGCAGAATTTCACACAACAACGCTGCTCCTTCAAAGAGCTCATTTATGCGGATCCGATATTTGGCTGTACTCCACGAACACCTATTTCTATAAACGGCTGTTACTAATCAATAAAACAAGATATCAGCAAAGTGGATAAAGATAGTTATTTGGATAGTTTTCGCAAATGCGACACTTTCAGCGGATTAAAAAATAACCACCTGAAGGCGCGCTATTAAAATATTTTTGGAACCTTTTGAACAGACATTGTATACATTGTCTAAATATACTGTGTAAAACATTACAGTACTCGGAGCAATTTTAAACATTGGAAACGTGTTTTCATAAAAAATTAAGTCGTTTTTTATCTTTCTGATCCCTAGGCACTTTGAAATAAAACGTTTCACCTACGTCTACATAAATACCCTGCGAGCCACCAAAAAAGGTGTGTGGCAGGGGGTGTAGCACCAGGAGGAAAGGGTAAGGGATGAGAGGGTTTGGGTTTATTCAAATAGGTAGGGGAAGAGGGGGAACCTGTAAGAAAAAAATATATGTGTATCCACGCGCAGTCCCTAACCTGTACGTTAATACTTATTGGAATGAACTGACTCCTGGGGGATTTCAACTACAAGCCTACCATCTAGGCTACAAGGCTAGGCAAGCCTGCCAACTAAGCCTACCGATTAGGCGGTATCACTCGTAAAAGATATTTGAATAGAGACGGCAAGTGTTTTGATATGCGAGGTCGGTAAATTAAGTAATTAGATGGCAACGTAGCGTTCGATCTGGCAGCACTGGAGGCACTTGCCTTGGAGGGGTGACAGGGGAACTCGTGATCCGGCTTCAGTACGGGATTGAACTCACTCGAGTCATTCGGTTGCCTGTAGCGATTTTTTTGTGAAAGTTTTTTCCATTTCTTCAAAAAAATGAGTAACATCAAGCAACGGTGTCATCGATCAGTGCTTCAGACTTGGGCACAGTGCAACGGAAGCTCTTGCTAAACTTCAGCAGGCCTACGTTTTTCAAGAGCCCAGGTTTTTTGGTGGTTTAAGCATTTTCAGAAGTAAGAGAGTCGATTGAAGATGAACCACGAATCGGTAGGCCTTCATCTTCAAGAACCGATGAAAATGTCGACAGAATCCGGAATCTTGTGAGTTCAGATGGTAGGTTGTGAAGCTGCGGTGGATAGATAACAAAATGTTATCAACTGTATTTGATAAAACTAATTCAGACTTGGAAATACCTACCTATACCTACGAAATAAGTACCTTATTTCACTTGCTGACAGCGAACGGTTGGGTGGATAATGCCAAAGCGGCACAATGAGGGATCGTCGCTCTACTTTTCGGTGGATGATGCTCTTGCGTTTGAGGGCGAAACGTCATGCCGAGGCGGTTTATTTTCATTTAGCAAAGAGTAACTGACTCTCGGATGAAAAGACGGTCGCAGAAGAAAAACCGTATTAATGGAGTCTAACTTGACTTTAAATATTCTCAAATGTTATTTCTTTCTCTACGTCTTTTTCCATTAACATTTTTGAATAAGTGGGAGAAACCGGTGTCCTACCTCGCTGCGTCTTCGCGGCGAGGTGCGACGACACCTTTACCGTTGAGTCGAGTGACTGCCTCGCGGCTATTGGTGGATGAGGTCTTGGCAGAGAAGCGGGCAGGGCTGATTTTTTGAAATTGTTTCATTCTGTTGAAATACATTCGAACCAATCCCAAGTTCCCGCTACAATGTGGCAGTAGAGCCCCACCCAGCCAACGCCGCGTCCCCCTCTCTTTTCTTAAGCCTGCATCCCACTTCAGCAGCCGAGAAAAAGTCCTTAGCATTGCGACGCCGATTCTTTTATATTCTCAGGCAAAGGTTAAAGTCCTTCTAACTTACCCTCGAGGTGAGTGGCCGTTCGGTGAACTTTGCAGGCATCAGTCCCACTCGCTGGGGGTCACGTGCCGTGCCGTCGCTCCTCGTCCGAACTATCACTCACTCCCTCCCTCGGGATTCAACGGAAGCACTTCTCCGACATGTCACATGCACATTGACACATGGACCTCGCGAAAACTCGCCCGTATACTACCACGTTCACTTATTTCTTAAGCCAAATCTAAATTATATTTGAAGATGGTTTTTTCGACGCAAATACTTCCAGATTCGTAAAGGTACATTTCAAGAATTATACTATCACATATTTTAAATTTCCGCTTATTTATTTTTTAAATAAATCCTAAAAATATATAATAATAATGATATTTTTGTTTTTATAGAAGCATTTTTTATAAAACTGTTTAAAATACATTAGTCATAGTTTGTACTGCTGCTATTTAAAATTATAGCATGCATGCGACTCCTCAGAATACAATTAATTACACAATTTCTCACCGAGAGATACCTTCTCATATTTCCAAGCACCGCGGTGGATTAATTTAAGCTTATTTCATCACGACTCATGAGTTTCCCACTTAACCTCCAGCTCGGTGGGGTGCGGCAACTCGTCGTTTATCTATTTTCCTCGTTCCGACTCTTCCGCTGCAGTTGCTAAAACCGACGCATAATTCTTAGCGGCTAAAATTTGGGGAAGAAACGTCTCCGAGTCGGCTCGGCCATCCCCAGCAGAGCGAGTTCAAAGCAAGTAGGGCAGATTGTCGGC
The DNA here is from genome assembly GCA_037158775.1 of Hetaerina titia. Taxonomy (NCBI): domain Eukaryota; kingdom Metazoa; phylum Arthropoda; class Insecta; order Odonata; family Calopterygidae; genus Hetaerina; species Hetaerina titia. The sequence continues at coordinate 102,072,179 of CM073775.1, forward strand.
AAAGATTTTTGCAAAAAACGCATGCAGCCACTCCCGTGACCGACATTTTCTCCTCGGGAAAGACCATTCATTCCACTTACGTTTTATCCACAAATTAATACAGCTCCTCTCCGAGGCCACCTAATTGCTGCTCATTCACCACCTTTCAGGTATGAGGTTTGGCGGGCCCCAGTTCCGTCCTGGGCTTCATTTCCCGCCGTTTCTGCTGGTTTTTGTGATAATAGAAATTTTCCCCGGGTCAGACCTCCCTTCCAACTCCGCGCAAAAAGCAAACAGGTCAGCTTCACAAATCGCGAAATCCATCGCAGCGTCCGCTTCCCGTTTCCCCGAGAACTAATCCAAACGCGAATTAGAGTGGTTCATCACCTGTTACATTTCTCTTGCTCCAAAGAGAAGGGAGAGGATTTTTTTATGTTTCAGGGCTTTTACCCGAGTCCAATGTCTTATCGTTTCCGCAAAATGGAAGAATGGGCTGAAGATATTTCAAGAGAGAGAGTATATTTCACGGTTTTTGTTGCGCCTTTGAAATACTTCACTTCTTGCTGACGTGTGGTAGGGAGAGACGAAGTACTACTGCTGAGTTGTTGATATTGATAAATGATGAATAACGAAGCTTCTTTGGTTATGTTTGAGAAGTATTAGTGCTTTGGAAAACAAATAGGGTTAAAAAAGTTATTCAATGGCTTTTATAAAATACTAGTATAGAGTTAAATTAAGGACGGTGAAATTAGTAGTTTCGCTTGGCAACAATTATCTTTCCAGCCGCTGAAATTTCTTTAGGCAGTTACATTTTTAGCAAATATCCAAACAATAAAATGTGTATCAGGAGAAGCATACGTGTAACATACGTACAACTGCTTTCTGTATGAGGTATATATCAGTACATATAACGCCATATATGCTACTTAATATGATGCCATCCTCTCTGAACTATGCCGTTTCGTTTCCTATGAATTTTTGACTAATTTTACATTATTTTGTAACGAGAAGATAATGGTCTTCACTACCGTTGATATTTATATGAATTAATGGGAGTTAATATCTACGTGCTTGCATAAGAAATAGCCCGACCATTATTTTCCCTAAAATGTGCGGTCATTACCGTGTACAACCGTCTTAACACGCATTTGAAATAATTAAACGTTAGACCGGCAAAGACAACTCTGATAGTATTGATAAAATATAATTTGCAAAATAAATCATTAAACTAATATTTAGAGAATATTTTCTCAAATAATTATAAATGGATAAGTGAATCTGGTCAGCCTCAAGAGTAAAAAGGTAAAGCAAAATTAGAATTTGTGTATGGCACCCAGTTTTACTTAAAATTATCAAATAATAATGCACCAAAATTGTCTGTTTTCCGTTTTTGATCCAGCACGCCAAAAGTCTTAGGTTCAGTCTTAAATGTCTCCTAGTTTGTGCAACTCGGTGCCACTGAGAACCAAATGCAAGCCAGCGGTACACTTCAAATCCTCTGAATCGAAGGATTTATAAAAACTTCTATCCAGAATTAATCCTTGTTTCGCCTCATACGCATCCAATTACGCCTTGATCATCCGAGCAACACATTGGTGCGAGCGTGGGTAATAATCGTAACGGAGCTGAATGTGAAGAGTACGTCGGGCTAGAAGAGCAGGACGCGCTCACCTCCTCCGTTATCCGTGCGAAGGTCTCCGTAATGACTTGTTAGTTGAGGTCGTAACATAGGTAACCAGCGGTGGAGCAAATATCCCTCGGTCCCCGTAAAGGCCCCGCATTATCCAATACGACTCGCGGAAGACGCAGTCGGCGTTACGGTCACTTACGGGCACAAGGTGGTTTGGATTCAGCGACCGTCGCCTCCGGGAGAACGAAAAATATAATGACGTCGGAATGAGGAAGTTCATTAGTGGCAGTGCAATTACTCTGCCGATTCTCGCGCGGTCGGATTCACTGATGTCATTTCAAAAATCATCCAATGGCAAATGACACAAATGGCCAAGTTCGTGAGCCCTATCCACGCTGATTGAGGGTCGGGTGATCTCGCGGCGAATCTCGGCAGAGGGGGAGCTGGCGGTCGGATGGGGCTCACTCGCGGTACACTTTGTTCATTCCGCTAACTGCTGTCCAGCACTCTATGTCTCTTGCATAAAAGGATAATCTATCTCTTTTTTGGTATTTTACTGAAACTCTGTCTTTTACTTAACTCTCAATGTTGCTGTAAACATGAAGATTTTCTCCAAGTGGGCGACTTATTTAAGGGTCTTTGTATATTTTTATTACGTGATTTGAAAGTATAAAAATTCTCATCAAGAGTACAAAATACACTGGGGAATAAATTTGTGACATCAAATGATACCATTATGCACTTGGGGGTTACTATTTCTTTGGACAACACTTCCACAAGCTCTTGTGAATTTTTTATACCGCATTTCGGGGAAAATTTTGGAAAATATTTTGGATAAGACTTTTAACTTATTAGCCCATACGCGGTTAGAGGCCAAAACATTAGGAATCACAGGTCGAATAGCAACACTGCTACACAGATTGCTGACACTGATTTTGTGGATTTTTGGCAAACCAAAAAATCTGGGCACTGATGGATTCCTTTGTATTAGGTTGCGTTTCTCCCTGGGGCTTATTATCCCCTCAAATGAGTTAATGGAAGCTTTACACTCTTACTGATATTCAGGTGTGGGGTCCTTAGTTAAAACTATTGCTTTGTTGTTCGAGATGAAATCTTCACACTTCTTTATGTAGCCACTTCTCTCCAGCACAACTACTGCATTACCTTTGTCTGCTTTGGATACAATAAGGTCTTTTTCCGAAATCGTGCCTCTGATTGACAACAAGGCTTTGTAGTATTTTGAATTTTTTAGAATTTTATTCAATGATGGCATGTTGGAAACAAAGGATTGAATCTGTGAGGCTATGCGTTCGTTCGCACCGGAGACATCTTTCCGAAGGGCTAAATATGAATCAACGGCTAGATTTTTCAAATCACGAATCGAAATGGAAATTGTCGGGCAATATTTCAGCCCTTTGTTCAGTAAACTAATATCTTTAGGTTTAAAAGAATGTTTGGAAAAATTAACCACTCTGTCTTTGAACACATATGGGGGTCATCGTCGTCATCGAAGGGTGTTTTTTTTTGGGTCAGGGCAACTAGCTTTCTGGAGATAACCTTCTTTTTCTTGAAGATGATCTCACTTGCTCTCTGGCGGACACTATCATCCAAAGTGATCCATTCAGCCCAATGGAGAGAGCTAGTCAATTCTTTATATAGTATATAGAGGTAATGAGAGATAGTCTCTCTTGACATACCATTCGTGAAGCTCTCTTTTAATCCATACTCTTTTCGCGGCTGCTTCTGCGAATCTCCCAGCCGAAGACGTGCTCTTGCACTTAATGTTCACGTACTTAGGGATGACTCCGAGGGCTAGGCCCTGGCTGATGAAGTAGATGTTTGTCGATGCAAGTCGGTATTTGATGGTCAATTTCCTGGTAAAGACTAGCCTTAACTGCGTTGCTCGCGCACATGATAAATGAAACAGTTTCTGGCGTAACTTGGTGGAAAATCTTCATATTGACAATATTAAAAAACAAACAACTTTGCTTTTCCACTTAAAATTTTTTAATAACACTTAGGTATCGTTATAGTATAAAATCATCAAGTAAAAATGCAAGTCAAACACAGTATATATATCTACATAATTACCCTGCGAGCCACCAAAAAAGGTGTGTGGCAGGGGGTGTAGCACCATAAGGGAAGGGTAAGGGATATAGGAAAGAAAGGATTGGTTGAGGTAGGAAGAGGGGGCCTACGAGTCTATGGTTTAAGGCGGAGAAGGAGGATTGGTAACATTGAAAAATTAGCAGGCTGGGAGGAGGGGGTCAATACAATGTTTCAAAAAGCCCGCCTGACGTCGGATTAGTTGGCAGAGGATTAGAGGAATCATTGTTGTGAACGGGGAGAACGGCACTTGGTAACTAGTCTGTTGACTCGGCAGCGGAGTGCTCCATTGTTGAAATAGTTTTACTTGGTCTCAGGTGAGTTGGCAGGGGGTGAGGGAAAAGACAATAACGGGGAACGTGAAGGGTAAAGAAAACCATTGGTCAAACCTTTTTCCCCGTATTTCGTGTGTTGAAGGATTTCTAATTGCTCCAGCGCATCGAGACGGCGGCCTTTCTTCTCAAAGTGCACAATTTCGGGGCTGAAATCGCTGCTGTGGCCACAATCTCACAGATGTTTGGCGAAGAGTGACGCGGAGATATTATTTTTAAGGCAAGCACGGTGCTCCTTTATTCTTGTTTCCAATCTCCTCCCCGTCTGACCTATGTATATCCGGTCGCCTTCGTGTGTCATAACATGTTGCTTAAATTGGTTTTATTGTAAAAGGCCGGCCTCACCCTTTCCTTTGGGAGGATTCTTTGTACTTTTAACGACAAGTGGCCAAGAAAAGGGAATCTCTGCCACTTTGGCTGGTTTTCTGGGTGTGTGGGAGAACTGTACATGGATAACTTTGCTAAACGGGATAGTTTCTTGTGGTAAAGTTTATCAATTAAATCTTCTCTATATCCATTGTTCACTGCAATTTGTTCAATGATGTTTAGTTCTTTAAGGGTGTTCTCTTTGGACAAAGGAATAGAAAATATTCTGTGCATCATGGCGTGAAAGGTCGATAATTTTTGAGAGAAAAAGTGCCTAGAATTATGGTGTATGACATGGTCTGTATGACACTGTTTTCTGAAAATAGAAAAATCAAATCAATTGTTCTTAATGGTAATATTCAAGTCTAGAAGTTGAGGGACCCATCCGCTTCTAATTCCTTGGTAAAATTCATGTTTATTTCTGGAATTGAGAAAATTCAAAAAACTGTCTAATTGCCTGTCAGAACCCGTCCAGACACAGAAAACATCGTCAACATACCAGCCGAGGATATTTTTGATGAGGGGATTCTCTGAGAAAAACATTAATTGCTCAAAATTGTTCAAGAAAATGTCTACTAGTAGTGGGGAAAGCGGAGAGCCTATTGCTAAGCCGTCTTGTTGTTGGCATATTTTGCCGCTAAACACGAAAATGTTTTGTTCTACACACACTTTTAAGGAGAAGCACAATTCAAATATAACCGGGGTTGGAACCCTTGCTTTAACAAGGGTAACTTCCGCAAGATTCAGAGCTTCTGATCTTGGAACCCTGGGGAATAATTTTGTGATTTTACCTGATGATGTTATACGAGGGTCATCCGGAAAGTAGTACCCGTTCGTGAAATAAAGACACAAAAGTAAATATTAACAAACATAAAAAATTTTATTTGAAAGAGGATACTTTAAACTACTTCTCAACATAATCTCCAAGCAAATTAAGGCATTTGTCATAACGTGTGACAAGTTTCTGTATTCCTGCTGCATAGTCCTTCGCCGCCAGCTCATTGAGATACAGGGTCACTCCTTCTTTAAGTTCTTCATCGCGGTCAAATCTTTTTCCTGCCAAAAAGTCTTTAAGCTTTGTAAAGAGATGAAAATCTGAAGGGGCCAAGTCCGGGCTATACGGTGGATGGTCGAAAGTTTCCCATTTGAATTGCTGCAAAAGTTTTTGTGTTATCCCAGCTGCATGAGGCCTGGCATTGTCATGAACGAGAATGACACCAGTAGACAATAGACCTCGCCGCCGATTTTGTATTGCCCGCCGTAATTTCTTTAATGTTTCACAATACGCATTGGCATTAATAGTGTCTCCACGGGCCATAAAATCAATAAGCAATACACCTCGTCGATCCCAGAAAATGGTTGCCATGAGTTTCCTGGTGGACAGAACTGTCTTGAATTTTTTTGGTTTGTTTGGTGAATGAGCATGATGCCACTCCATTGACTGTCGTTTACTCTCAGGTGATGCATAACAAACCCATGTCCGTCACCAGTAATTATGCGAGTCAAGAAAGAGTCTCCTTCATCAGAATAACGTCCCAAAAACGTCAGTGCTGCAGCCATACGCTTGGTTTTGTGCTCATCTGTAAGCATGCGAGGGACCCATCTTGCACAAATTTTTGCATAATGCAGATGGTGTTTAACAATTTCATGAACAATTGTTCGAGAAACATTGGGAAAATGCTCACAGATGTCATCAATTGTGACGCGCCGATCGTTCCTCACGAATTCGTCAACTGAGCTCACCAGTTGGTCTGTAATGACAGACGGTCTCCCCGAACGCTCATCGTCGTGTGTGTTCCCCCTCCCCATGTTGAAGTTGCGACACCACCGCCGAACAGACGACTCGTCCATTACATTGTCTCCATACACCTCCTTTAATTGGCGATGAATATCACATGGGCGAACGTTTCTTGCATTGAGGAATTTAATCACTGCCCTCACTTCACAACTGGCGGCGTTCTCAATTTTTTTAAACATTGTAAACAATCACAGAAACAACACAGGCAATGCTAGCGTCACGCAACTTGGCTCAGAGAAGGCAGACAAGCCACTGAAGCTATCTGACCTCGTCCAGCGGCTACTCGCGTCGTCAGCACTTCATGCGGCACGAACGGGTACTACTTTCCGGATGACCCTCGTACTAAAACGAAACCTAGGTCGTAATAATAAAAAAAATTAAGTGGAAAAGCAAAGTTGTTTGTTTTTGAATATTATCAATTTCAAGGCCTGTTTCTCTACCTTCTCACATTCAATGGAAGAGAGATTCAATCTCTGGAGGGATTCCATTTCACCTGCCATTTCTTTTATTCTTGCCTTAAGCGCACCTGGCCGCATTCCTTTAGGTTATGCCCAACCGTTTAGCATGAACGCTCATAAGGGAGCGAAATGGAAGGCAAAAGTTTCCCATAGCGACGTTGCATGCACTGTTATTATTGGAGGACCCTGAATGTGAAGGCTACGTCATTAGTGGCCCTGTTCTTCCCCTAAAATTACTAATGGCTGAATGGAGGGGGATACAACTTCTTTTGTTTTTTCTCCACTTGCAAATATTAAGCTCATGATATCACCTCCAATCGTTATTCCCTTTTCCATGAATAATTTTGCCCGTTAATTGCATTCTCAATCCCTTTTTTATTTTTCCTCTAAAATTTGACCATTTTCCATGTCCTCCCTTTCGCAATGATATTGGGACTAGAGTAATGGAACAGTGAGTCTTAAGAACATGTATATTCTGGATTCGTGCTCAACTATCAAGGAGTTCGAAAGATGCAGGACCACAGACTATTGATCCGGGCTATAATAATGTATTTAGAATGCGGAAACGTCCAAAATTATGAAGGGGGGGCGGCTGGCCGGCTCTGGCCTCTTGCATTTTCCTCCCGTGACCATTTGTATCTTTTAAAGTGACACTCTTTTGGGCTCCCTTCTACCTTCAACTGTTTTTTCAAGACAGAATTTCCCAGCCACGGTTCGTGAAGCAATGTCTCTATAACCCGTTCAAATATTTTCCCGGCGATCTTAAATGCATTAAATTAACGAGTGCAACGTGTTTAACAAACTGCTGATGATGATTCAGAAAGTCGATGTAATTATTAACGTAAAACTACAGACTAAATTTCATAGCAGTCCGACCACAAGATGGGAAGAACGCACTCGTCGAGTGGTTTGGGTCACAATCATTCTTGTCAAATTGCGTCGAATCGACCCGGTGCTTAAACTGCGGCAGCCACTCGTATCGATGCACGCATGACCTCGGGTCGTGACGCCTACTTTGGAAGCGATTCTTCCAACTCCATAATGGTCCGAATGACGTTTGCGAAGACAAAGGTTAGACGTTTATGGAGGACAGTAAGAGAGGGTGCTTGCTTACTCATTTTACGATTTGGTCTCCAAATACGTAAAATTTAGAGCAATCCACTCTTTCTTTTGCTAGTTCGTGGTGTCTAGAGCTCGCATTTGTGGCTCTTTGTTTTCTAATTTGAGGGATGATGAATATAGGCTTCCCTATAACTGTCTCGACACGATCCCACCCTGCCCGAGTGATACCTCGGACGACTGCCGTCGACGGACGCCACACCGTCAAACGGCGACGCCAAATGCCACGCCCCCCGCAAAAGGGACCAGAGCTTGCAGCTTGTTACTCTCCATTGATATTGATCCTTGCCAGTTCTCTTTTTCTCACATTTTCTTGTTTCCTTGAAAACCGGGAAGTTCTTAATTTCCATAAAACAATTTCAACTCTACGTTCCACTGGCCATGCTGTTTCATCCCCTAAATTTCAAAGTTTAGGAGACCCTTTAAAATATTTTCGCAGGTGAATCGAAATGTATTGCGGATTTTGTGGCTACTTATATTATTTTACATCCCATAATCCTAATGGCAATCTTTCTCCGAAGCAAAGCATAGAATTACCTTCACTGATTAATCAACCATGTTTTACGAGTACATTAAGCATCAGCAGCGGTAAAACGAATTCATTTGTGCATCGTTTCTTCCACTTCAAAATGTATGTTTTCCAGCAGTGATGGAAATATGGCGAATGAGGACAAGGGTGCTCCCTTACGCATTTCACGACCCAACGCAGAACGATGCAGGTGAGGGTTGCTCCCTGTCCTCCACTCCACAGCGCTGGTTTTTTCATGATGGGATATGTGCTCGCGAGCCTAAATGTGAATGAGTAACACTGCGGCCACCGGAATCGGAAATAAAAAACCCGGTTATTTATTAGGAAAGCATGTTGATGGTATTCTTGGGAAAATGATTGGTTCTCGGCACTGTATGACTGCTTCGATCCCCGGAGTGATGGCGCATGGCGTTGAGTACTTCACTACAACATTCGAACCTATAGTATGTCTCCACTTCATGAGTTCTGGTAGGGTGTTTTTTTTTAAATTTGAGGCCAGGAAGCTGTGTTACACTTTCCAGGTTTTTCCGTCCCTTAAAAGCTTACTAGCTTTAATATAAAAATTCTGTAGGAGGGTATCAATCATTTATCATCCAACTTTTACAATCGACCTACCGTGTAGTACACAACAGTAGTAAGGTTTAGTGTTTATCCACGTAAAGTTGTATGCATTCTAATTAACCCGTATTGAACTAATTCCGTATAGGGAATTTTTTGATCCGATATCATGGCTGATCATATTGGCATTAAAATTGCATAACATCATTCTTACTCAGTGTTCCTTACCATACATTTCTCGCAAACATTACACCTGAAGCCTTCGATGGCAAGTGTTGTTCACAGGAGAGAGGAGTGCGATCATTTTTCTGCATGACCTAATTAGAATGTCTTTAAATAATGTAGGGCTCCATACAGTATTGCTTGCTCTGTCTTTTCCCCTTCCAACTTTGTCTCCCTGCTGTGAGGGGATCCTCCCTCTACCTGCAGCGTTCGGTCATATTCCCTATCCGTGTCCTTGGGGAGGAGACCGTTCTATGTTACATGTCCATGTGATAGTGGAATTTAACCATCTTACTTTCCAATTCTAGCTTGAACGTTATTGGATTAATTTTTTACTGTATCATTAGGTTCAATTATTTGTTAGATGATAATATATGTATTTGCATGTGTGTAGAATTAAAGGATTTTTGCATGAGTGTATCTGCCACTGTGGGTGTAGTTTTGCATATATATGTTGATTTTGAATGTGGTTTTGTTCTTTCTACGGATGGTGACCTAACACCCCCCGCCACGCGCCCTTGCGGCAATTTGCAGGGTATTATAGAGATGTAGAGGTATAGATTTTGCTGTTGTTCTGCATACGAGGATTGACCAAGTCTCATTAGTCCATGCGCCCTACTTGTAGTGATAATATTTATTATCATTTCCTGTGGTCCATAGTTATTGCTCAAGCAAAAATCACCCTCAAGTGAATTAGAGAGCAGAAAATTATATGCGTATAACTTAAGCCGTGTGCAAACTCATCAGTTGAGCGCCAAAACCCCACATACTAGTACATTGGAATGGCGCCTTTTTGAAGGATGATCAAACTATTTAGGCAGCAAGGGGGCGCGATGGGTTTTTAAGTTTGTTTCATTATAAGTAGGTGTAGCAGCTTAATCCGGCAGCAGCGTCTCCCCTTCCCTAACCCAAACTGATCATCCACCAAGTAATCACTTGCCCTGCTCTCCATCCTTTAGTGGATGATCCTAAAAACGACTTTGGCTGCGTGAGAAATGGAACTTATTTTTCTCCAGTCCCATAGAAAGCTCCCTTTCCCTTTTTTGGAATGGGACCTAATACTAACCTGACTAATTCTCGAGGTCCATGTTCTCCCTCATGAATTTTACGAATTAGTTCATAAAAACTCTTCTTGACTAATCTTTCCATTAATTTGTTTCAGTTTTTTCCAGAAATCTAGAGTAGCTGGTGTTTATATTTTGTCGCTCCACTTTCCTTTCTCTCGTGGGTTAAGTGCAGAGTTTTCAGTTCTTGCTATTTTACATATTGGTATGCCCGCAGAGATCGCCGCATGACGTGTTACAAAACTGTTGAATACCATACTCGTTTTTTGACTTCCATACATCTTCTTCCGCCACCCTAGTTTTAATTTCCGATTGCTCAAATTTACAGTGTACTCTACGTACATGCATCCTAAATGGATGCATGCATGTCGTACGTGGTGAGGAAATAAAATAAGAGGCATATAAAAATTTGGATATATGAATGGAAGTCGACGGGGAATTTATAAAACCAATGAGATTAGCAGATGACTATGATTTAACCATGTGATAAGAATATATCTGAATAAAACACAGATTATACGGTTTCCGAGAAAGAGAACGGTTAAGTTAAAATAGGAGCACATAAACTTGAGCCGGTGAAACAGTTTTCGTATCGACGAAGTGTTTTGGACCAAAATGGTCAAAGTCGTAGGGGCATAAGACGAAAAATCGCGTGAGCCAAAGAGGCTTTCACAAGGAGGGAATTGATGGCATGGACGTTGAGTAAGGGTGATACAAAATGGATTGTCAAAACTTTGGTATGAAGCGTAGTTATGTACAGTGCGGAAACATGGTCATTGAAGCAGGATGACAGGTGTAGATCGTAGGCTTTTGAGATGTGGGTCTGGAGAAGGTGAAATGGACCGAAAGGAAAACAAATGAGAAAGTACTAGGTGTGGTGGACGAGGAGAGGGGATTGTTGGGGATATCCTATGTAGGCAGGAAAAATGGATGGAGGGCGTATTGATCGGCAGTGAGATGTAGAAGACTGTGATAGAGGGCAAACAAAGAAAGGGCAGGAACAGGATAGGGATGTTGGACGGAATTAAGGGAGGAAGGAAGTTCACAGAAATGAAAGACGACCAGCTTAATTTCTCTTCGCGAGGAATTCTTTTGTTTGTTCTTCATAATTTCCTCCTTTTTATCTTCCTAGAACATAAAAAATAGAAAATTTCATGCAAAAAAGGAAAAATATGAACAGGTTGAATTATTGAACTTTGATAGTTCTAAAAACACAAACTCATTCCTCTATAACTTGACAAATCATATCTGTATACCATCTTATTATTCTTGCATATAATCTGCGTGTATTTTGAATGCACGATTTCAAAATACATCCGAATGCATTCGTAACTATGCCATCTGTCAATTTCTTATTCATAGCTGCATTGATTACACTAATATTGTGAAGGTGTTCAACTCCAAGCCGTCTTTTCAATATGCACCTCACACGAAGGCACCCTAAAGCTTGCTCCCAAATTTCTGACCAGTTTGGACGCAGCATCGGGATGCACGCCGCCTTGCATGCGCCATTTGGACGCGTCGCCGTGCGCATGCGCGTGTTAACTCCTGGCGAATGGCGCGGACGACTACGACCCGACGCCCTCTCATCTTCTTTTCATGTAAAGCTCAACGGGTAGGGACACATTATTTTCGGGAAATTTTCACAGTCGGCGGTTGGATTAAAAACGTGAGGGGAATACTTGTGGGATAATTTGGAATGAGTTTGAAGGTTATCGAAACCGCTTGAAAGAAATGTAAACCAGGTCAGAATGATTTGGAACGGATTCTCTCTGGCTCCATCGCAGCCTCTTCCATTCGATCCGCCGTTTTCATCGGCAGACGAACATTTTGGTCGAAGACGCTCCATTCATTTCCTTTACTTGGGAATGCTGGTTGAGGTATCGCGAATGTTACCAACCATGGACAAGGGGAGAACAAATTTGGCGTCAAGACGAATTGGAAAGAGCGGTGTCCATTCATCCGCTATGAAAATTCTTGATGGCGAATTAATTTACACTGATGCGCTCTTCGCATCCATTCGCTTCGAAATAATGCAAAGTTACTTCCAATCAAACAAGCAAGTTTTTATTACATTATTTTAATATGCTCAATTTCTACTTTGATTTCTTCTTGAATTTTGTTTTTAGACGCATAGGCCAAACTGCGTCACATTTTAGAGTGATTGCAAACTCTTAGCGCTGTTTCCTAGCATCATGTCGTAATTAAGATAGATCAAGCAGGTCAAGTACACATGCAGGTCATCATGTTATGGGTGGTAGGCAAACGCAGGAGGAATGAAAAAATGAGAAAGCTCTGGTACAATTCGAGACAGTCATGATGCACAGAATAACACACATACCTCTAGATAGATAGCAGTGCAATTAGAAAGACATTTAGACGATTGGGAGAGAGTGTGTGGGGCGGAGGCTATTAATGTGAATTCATCCGGCAAGGAATAAAAGAAAGAAATTAAAAAAGTGAATAATCGAGAAATCTATTTTTGCACGGGTATGACATCCGGTAAGAGAGATATGTATAGGGTGGAGAAGAATGATGGATCGTTGAATTAATGTGGACTTTATTTTCAGAGATTTGGGATAAGAGATTGCGGAGATTAACGCATCGATAATCACTCTGTTTTTTCCTAGCTAACAGTTTCTGATAACACTTCTTAAAACTTACCCAATCAAAAAAATGTTTCCTTGGATCCTTTTCATTGCGTCTCTGATGGGCGGGTAGGAAAGGGTGAATGTGTTCTGTGTGCAAAGGGGGAAGAATAAGTAGTGGAAGAATGCAAATATTGACAGCAAACGGAGGAGAGCATTGAGAACTTCTGCAGAGCATTTCTTGGGTTGACAGTCCATGATAATGACGATAATGCAACATGATATTGAAAAATATAAGTTTATAGACGGGTGGTGGGACAATTTATTCATCCGCATACAATTTGTCATCCTTGTCCTGGGTTTTGGCTTGTCGAGCCCTTATGATGACTTGGTGAGTTGATGCCTTGGTCATGGGTGTTGTGGTATCTGTGGATGAATTATTAGTTTTCTGTGTCGCTTGTTACTATTTCCGCATCCTCCTTATTCCATCTCCGCTTCCCTCTGGCCTCCCTTTCCCCCTCCATAACCTCCTCCTTCACCCCTCTCCCACCACATGTTCTCCGCTCCGCTTTCTCCCCCTCAACATACCCCTCCTTCACCCCTCCCCCACTACCTGTTTCTCCCCTCTCCCTCGACCCCTTCTCTTTCTGCACCACGTACCCTTTTCCTCAGTCATATCTTATTTTCCGAAGAAGACGGAGCTCGAGTCCGTCGAAATTATCAAGATATTATTGTGAGTGTTCTTTTTATGTGTTCTCGTGCTGTGTGTTACTGTCTAAGTTATATATATATATATATTATTATTATTAGGTAATCTACCGGTTAAGGTAGGTTTTTGGATGGACACAATTATCAAATAAACATTTTGTGACTCCCCACCTAGCAAACTAATCTATATTAGGTCCCTCTTCATCTCGGTGTACTTCTTTCCTCCCTTCATCCCGTCAAAAATCCCTATCCTGTTCCTACCCTTACCTCGCTTGCCCAACATTCTCCCCTCTATTACCCTCTTCAACATTCCACTACCGCTCAATACGCCTTTCATCCATTTTTCCTGCCTCCATAGGATTTTTCTCCTTTCACAAACCCCTCTCCTCCCCCACCATTTCTAGTACTTCCTCATTTGTTTTCCTTTCGGTCCATTTCACCTTCTCCATTCTTCTCCACACCCACATTTCAAAAGCCTCCAATCTACGTCTATCCTCCTGCTTCAGCGACCACGTTTCCGCGCCGTACATAGCTACGCTCCATATCAGAGTTTTTACGAGTCTTGTTTTAACATCCCTACTCAACGTCCCCGTCATCAACTCCCTCCTCCTTGAGAAAGCCTCCTTGCCTAGCGCAATTCTTCTCCTTAAGTCCCTACCACTTTGACCGTGTTGGTCCAAAACACTTCCGAGATATGTAAACTGTTCTACCTGTTCTATTTTTTCCCCGCCTATTTTAATATTTAGCTTAGCATTTTTCTTTCTGGAAATCGCATAACCTTTGTTTTATTAATATTTATTCTCATCCCATACTTATCGCACTGAACCTCCAATTCACTCAGCAATGCTTGCAACTCCTTGGCTGACTGAGCAACTAATGCTTGGTCATCAGCAAACCAAACCGATTTTACATATTCCCCTCCGACTTTCATTCCAACTTCCAGTTCTTCCCATGCCTCTTTAATCATTTCATCTACATATACGTTGAACAGTACCGGTGACAATGAGCAACCCTGCCTTACACCTCTTCCTAACACTGCCCATCCAGACTCACCGTTCCCCACTCGCACCTGAGCAGTCTGAGACATGTACAGGTTGCGGATCAGCCTCCTGTCCCTCCAATCCATTCCTATTTTCTGCAATACACGCATTAATTTTTCCCAATTAACTCTATCAAACGATTTTTCGAAATCTACAAAACAGGCAAAAACGTCCTGATTGTATTCTATATTCCTCTCGACTAGTGATCTCATTACTGCAATGGCATCACGCGTACCTCTCCCCTTCCTAAACCCAAACTGATCATCCCCTAAGTAATCATTTGCCTTAGTCTCTATCCTTTGTTGATGATCCTGAGAATAACTTTAGCTGCGTGGGATATCAAACTTATTGTTCTGTAATCCTCACATGACATAGCCTTTACTTTTTGCAGAATAGGAACTAACACCGATCTCACAAAATCTTCCGGCCAGATTCCTTCTTTAGAGTTACTACGAATCAGTCTATATAGGGCCTTCTTCCCGCATTTTCCTGAACTTTTCAACAGTTCTACAGGTATGTTGTCCACCCCCATGGTCTTTTTTGCTTTCATCTCCTTAATGCCCTTTCTATTTTATCGTCGAGTATGCCTGGACCTAAGCTATCTTCTTCTACGTCATGTTCCTTTTCTATGTCTAACCTTGTCGGCCTTTTACATACAGTGTTTCTATATATTCCTTCCATCTCTCTTGGATTTTTCCTGGTTCAGCTATTATCTTACCCCATTTATCTGTAACTGTTAGCACAGATCTTGCCTTCCTACTTCCCGATAATAACATAACCTTGCTGTATAGAGCACCAATTTCACCCTTCTTCTGTAAACTTTCCATATCCTCGCATTGCGTTTTCCACCATTCTTCTTTTGCTTTATTTGTGGCCCTTCTAAATTTATTGTTTAACTCTTTGTACTTCATTTTGCCTAACTCTGTGTTTACATTTTTCCATCTTCTTCTCTCATCCATCTTTCCAATCATCTCATCCGTTACCCATGGTTTCCTTATCCTTTTCCCGTTAACGGTTCCTATAGTGTCTTTAGAGGCTTCCAATATCTCTTTCTTGACACATTCCCATTTTTCTTCGATAGTACTCAGTTGTTTACCGTCATCCATCATTTTCTCTAAAGCCTGCTGATACTCCTTCCTCCTTAATCCATTTAATGCTTCTAAATTCCATTTCCCTACCCGCCGCCCTTGCCTTATCTTCTTGAAACGAACATTACATTTCATAACAACTAAATTGTGGTCAGAGTCCGCATCCGCTCCTGGGAAACTGTGCGAATTTATCACACTGTTCCTAAACCTGTGCCTAACCAAAATATAATCTAACTGATACCTTTCTGAGTCACCTGACATTTTCCATGTATACCTACGCCTTTTGTGGTGTCTAAACCATGTGTTAGTGATGACTAACCCCTGTCTCCTGCAGAATTCAATTGCTTTCTCCCCGCGTTCATTCCTCGTGCCTAACCCATAGTCCCCCACCTCACCACCATATCTTCCTTCGCCTACTGTCGCATTCCAATCCCCCATCACTATCAAATGTTTCCCTGCAAGAACACTCGCGATGATATCCTCTAACTCATCATACATCCTATCGACTTCTTCCTCCTTGTGGTTGCTCGGTGGCATGTATATCTGAACAATGACCAAGTTCGTCGGCTCTGCTTTAACCTCTACGAGTAAAATTCTATCTGTAGCTTGCTCTATGTTGACTACGCTTCTTCCTACCCCTTTATTTAAAATTACGGCAACCCCTCGTTGGCTCTCGTCCCCGCCGCTGTATATCTTTCTATAATTTTCACTCCAGTAATCCTCGCTTTCCTTCCATCTCACCTCGCAGAGACCTAAAACATCTATATTACCTCTTTCCATCTCTCGCTTAATATTTTCTAATTTGCCTCTCCTCAACATTGTCCTGACGTTTCAGGTACCTATTCTAACTACTTTCGCCTTCTTCTGAGTCTTCTGCCCTGCTGCAGTTACTTCTTCCCTGCAAGGGTTTCGTGGGATGACGACCGCGGAAGCCTTGCCTCTCCCGCTGCCGGACACGACACACGGCCTCTTGGGCCGAGTCCCGTAGTTGCCAGGACTCATATTATCTATAGTGCCCATCATTATATTCTTGGGAATCATAATTGAGGTGGTTTCCCGTTGCCTTCCTCAATATTGTTTTTAACTTGACACCATCACTTAATGGCCGCCCCACTGGGGCCAGACGCCATTGCAGCCGCCTTACTGAGGAGCAGACGCTACGTGGACTACCTTTCGTCTGGCTCCTAACCTTCGACCTATCTGGCATGGGTGACCCTCCAGGAGTAATTATTATTACTCCCGCCAGCACAGCTCTAGGGGTCATCGGAACACACAAGCCCTTCCACCACGTCAAGGTTGTAGTCCATGGGAGGGATATATATATATATATATATATATATATATATATATATATATATATATATATATATATATATTTATTTATATATATATATATATATATATTATATGCCCTAATCTTATCATAACTTTATTCCCCGAGGCTCACAAAATTAAACATTTAATCCTTCGCCTCTTCCCAATTATTAACAACAGCTAATCGATATCACTTTTATTCCCACATTGTCCCTCCGTTTCGTTTAAACACCCGTGAAACTAGTGAGACATCCTCAAGTCGAAAAAACCACCTACGAGCACCCCTGTCTCTTACCCACCCCTGTCCGCACTATGCGACCACCCATGTTACAAGTGCTGCCATCTCCTAAGACCCTCCACCTCCCTTACTACCGAATCCCTCCCCAACGCCACCTGCACCTCAAAAAAACATTATAAATCGTCTCTCCTGCAACTTCTGCCCTGCCTTCTACGTGGTTGAATCCACCACCACCCTTTCCCTCCGCATGAACAACCACCGCTATTCCACCAAATCTCCCATCTTCCTTAATTATTCCGTTCCTACTGACACTTCTTCCTACGACCAATCTTTCGATGACTGCTTCTGTTTCGGTGATTGAAACCCTTCCCAAATGTGCATGTAGCATAGAAGTGGGGCGAGATGGCGTATATCTGGGGTGCTCCAGTCATTGAAACCCCCCGGCCTGAACCATGCCCACTGAATGCATCCAATAGCTTCCTACATTTCCCCTCCCCCCCTTGCCCGTTTCCTATTGGTCCCTTACCTCTCCTCCCCTCACCCTTCCCCCGGAAATGTCCTCTCCGCTCTTCCCCGAGAACGCCATTCTGATGACGACGGTCGGGTCGTCGTTATCAGAATGTTGTTGTAGATATAGGTCACCTTACGGTTAAACATGAACTCATAGACCCCACCAAAAACTCGTGGATTGCTCGATTGAGTAAATAAAAATTACCATATCAATAAAATCTTCATAAAAAACTAACATACTTATTCATAAAAGTATACTTATATGCTTAAATATACTATTATTATGTATACTGGATGCGTTTTTAGTATTGACGAGTTTTTGGACACGCAAAGTAAAATGTGAAACATTTTAACATATTTAATTAAGCTGTGACAGAAATAATGCTATTAAAATTGCAAAATGAAAGTAATTCTGTCTGAATAATAGAAAAATATTTTCTTAAGTATTTCTTGTCTCAAAAACTGATGCAATCATTTGAAAAATATATAATCTCCCAATTTTGGTTAGATCAGCAAATTAAAATTTCAACTATATACTGAGAGTGTCCTTTCTTTTGTCCCTGTGTTTTGAATATATATATATATATATATATATATATATATGTGTGTGTGTGTGTGTGTGTTACGTGTTACTGTAAGCAAAGGTAGAAGTTGAAGGCTTGAGCTTTGGATAGGTAGTTGTGACATTGGGTGTGTCACAGGGAAACACACTAGTCCTATTGACTTAATGTACATTGAAGATATGACTTCCCCGCATAAATATGAGAATCAGGATATTTTAGGACGACACGGTGATATGTAGAGAGATAAAATTGTCAGTTGATCACGGATTAATCTCCCGAGATTTATAAAGTATTCTTCATTGGTGAAAAGAATGGCACTTTGGAGTAATCTTGAAAAAAATAAAATAATAATATTTTTGGAAAAAATGAATGTGAATGAAACATGCGGGTAATTGGACGTTATCGAAATGCAGTATTTGGAGCAAATAATACTTGGGCTTCACCTGTACAAAGTGCTCATCATGACGCGAGCACGTTGGGAAGGTTCGTGGAGTTGAGAAAGTAACAGAGAGTTGTCATTTTGCACTGTTCAGGTAGCAATAGGGACATGGGATAAGTACATGTTTGGGACCCACGGTAGGAGTTGATTAGGGAGATGGGCAAAGGAGGACTGACGCGTTTGAGAATAAATGCTACGATAAGGAGGCGAACGTAACGCAGCTATTGAAGGAATTAGGTCGGGAAAATCTCCGAGCAGGAGTGGGAGAACTTACGAAGGTCCCTCAATTAACTTATGGCCCCTCATTATATCGACAGATTGTTCCAATCGGATAAAATAAAAGAGATTGGCACGGAGCACCAATAATAGACTCCTCCTTTCCTCGTACGATTCACTATCACAACAAAAACGATGATAAAAAATGAGAAAACTACGAAAGGGGAACCCAGTTACGAAGCAATGACCTCGATTACATCGACCGAGAGAGTGAAAGCTGGTGCTCTAACATCCCATGCCACACACCAACCGGTGGAAGCTTGAACGGTACGGCGTAGATATACGCAGGCGGCCAGTTGGTCTCTCAGAAATTGGTAAATGCTTTCCGAAGTTGTACATTTTTATGGCGGTCTTAATCAAAGAGAATATTCAACGAGACGTGGAAGAGTGGATGCGTATAAAGTGCTAGTTAATCAAGGAAGGAAAGAGGAAAGGAGACGAAGAAAATAAGTCACAAGGAAAGAGATCTACATGTGCGCTGGAAAGGAGAATCCATACATTAAATGGTGAATAAGATTTTAACCGTAAAACACTTCTAGAAAACTTCAATATATCTTTTTAAATGGAGGTATAAATATTAGTGTATCTATGCATCATTTCTAAAAAAGTTGAAAAAAGTGATGACTTTGAAAATCTTTCCGTTTGTTAATGTATAGTGCATTTTGCTTACGTAATACAAAGGAAACAACATTAAGGTACTTGAGAAAGAGTATCAGGGAAGGTATTTAGTATAGGGAAATCATATCGCGAACTTAGAATAGTTATATTCGATATATTTGGTTTTGGTTTCACCATTTTTCCTTTAAAAAATGTAAAGGTTGAATAACGATAAGGTGGAAGTGAAAACTGGCTGCATGAGGAGGTATGAAAGATTTCTAATGTTTTTCCGGTAACAGAAGAAATTGGAGCTATGCTATTAACTAATAATTACGAAACCCATGGTGGTGATGATGGAGTTAAATATAGGTGCGTGAACTGATCACATTTTCAATTTTAACCAATTTGGCGGCTTAAAATTACACTGTACGAAATTAGTAGCCACATGTCATTGTAGAACGAACAGAGTTTTTATATGAACTCGACAGAAACATTACAATATTTTTTACGCAGTTACTTGCGTTGTTATAGCGAGGCAATTGTAACACATTATCTTAGAATCATTCGTTGGAATAGTTCTGATTCCTTCCACGGACACCGCGCCTGGTTATGTATTCTGTTTGATGCACTTTATTTAATGCTAAAACGTTGAAATATTAAAAATTCCTTTGAAATAAATGCGATCTTAGTGTGGTAAACCTTAAGACCATCATCTTCATTCCCATTTCTTCAGAATCCTGAGAAGCTATATCTACTCGGTCCGACAGAGTTTGCGTGTGCAGAAGCCCCGTCTAACGATATTCAATGGGTTTTAACCATTCGACCATTGGGTGAGAATCCTGGAGAGTCTTTGCCTCAGCTGAAGTCTGCATGCTCAAAGGAGAAGTAATCATTCAATTTTGCATTACGATTATAAAATTCTGGAAAGAAAAATTTTTTTCCAGAGTAATTGCCGCTTACTTAATATGCTAGTCGTGAGCCATCCCCTTCTGGGCTTCCCTTGATCTGAGTTACTACCATCGCTTCACTCCTCGTCTTCCAAGCCTCAATACACGTTAGAGGTAAAAGATAGAAGATGTCTTTATTTTGGCGAAATTGAGATCCAATTGAGACCATTCTTCCATTTAACCTATCAACATTTACTTCCAAGCAATTCACCGCAAGCCGCCGCAGAAGTATGTGGCGGGGGGTATTAGGTCATCACCCATAAACTAGAAAAAACCACATCTTATATCAACTCATGTTACCTCTACAAAAAATATTAGTTTCTTCATGCGCTCGGCTAATCTTAATCAGACACAAAAGAAAGCTATCACATGCAACAACATATAATAAGCAAATACGTATATTCAGATCATGCTGTAAAACTATTGAAGATATGTGTCTATTAAATAAAAGTAACATATGAGAAGAAACCTCCAAGATATCGACAAATATATACCAGTTCTATACGAATTTTAATTATCTCCTAATCCATTTCTCATCAATGACCATTTCAAGAATGGGGTCATGGGTGCAATCTGGCAGTGACTCGCATTTTTCCTGTGAATAATTGCTGAAATCGTTTACAACATAGTGGTTTCATGTTTCACTTTTGTTTAAACTGTTGTCATTTTTTGCCCATTGTTATTTAGTGATAAAACTCTCTACATGTTTCTCTGAATCTGTCGTACATACTATATGACCCAAACTACTTTCGATTATAGTCCAAATATTCTCTCTCAATCTTTCATTTTTCAATTCTATTAACGCCTGGCGACACGTTTTTCTTCCTAAAGCTGTAGCTGCCTTATAGTTATGTATTACTTCATTAATTTTATTGTTAGATTCCTCATTTCGTGATGTCTTCAGTTCACTTTGGTGTTGTATCGCCTTAAGTACTTCTGCGTTGTGCCGTATATCTTCCCTCCTGTTACTTAAATTTACTAGGCATGTGCTTTTCTATTTTAGCCCGTGTGGCGTCGAGGAAAACACTCCAAAAACTCTCACTGTCTCTGTTTCTACTACTCTTCTTAAACTTAAAATAGGACTGCTGTAGGTCACGCCTTAATCCTACGTAATTGACCAGGTCAAACAAGTACATTTTTAATGTGGGGTTCTGATTTTTCATAGTCATAAAGTTATTTTTAACTAACGCTATTCTATGGTCACTAAGTTCATCAAATATGGCTGTATTTAGGACGAATTCGAATAAATTTGTGGATATAAGAACGGCATTAAATAATGTAGGGCTCTTTACAGTATTCCGTGTTTTAAAATTTCCCCTTCAATCACTCGTCTCTCTGTGGGGGGGGGATCCTCCCGCTAACTGCAGCGTGGGGTCACATAACCTGACTGTGTCCCTGGAGAAGGAAGCTGTTGTACGTTGCATACCCATGTGGTAGCGGAATTATGCCTTCTTCCTTTTCAAATTCTAGCTTGCACGGTATTGGGTGAAATTTTACTACATCCTAAGGTTCAATTTTTTGTAAGTTGTTAGTGTATGTACTGGCATGCGTGCAATTGGAAAGAATTTGTGCATGAACGTATTCGCCGTTGCGGTTTTAGGTTTGCATGAATGGGTTGATTTCACATGTGGTTTTGTTCTGTTTTACGGGTGTTGACCTAACACGCCGCACGCCCTTGCGGCACGGCTTACGTGGCACATGGAGATGTATTTAGGACGACATTGGATAAATTTGTGGCTACTAGATCAAGTATTTTGATTCCTCTAGTGGGCGATAGTACTAGTTGGTTTAACGAGTGTGATGTGAAAACACGAAGCAAAGACTCGAATGACTCCTTGTCCTGTGACCTTCTGCTGCTATGAAACTATATATTTCCCAGTCTGTGGATGGAAGATTTAAATCCCCTCCGATTATAATTTGTCTAATGTGTAAATGGGTATTCAAACTAGCGACCACTTTTCAGTTCTAAAATTGATATTTCTCTGAAATCCTTCGGGGGGGGGGGACTGTAGTATGCATAAATGTAGACTCTCTTTGACGGAGGGCTTTTTATGGAACACCAAACACACTTTCTATGCTACTATCAGGGAAAGATTCACTTCTGCTTTCTTGAATATCTTTAACCCCTATGAATACCCTCTCCGCCAATCCTATTTTTCCGTCGCTTCTGTAAATTCTATAGCCCATAGGAAAAGTCTCCTTGTCTGCAATGTTTCGATATCACCAGCTCTCGCTTCTTATAATTATATCGGCTTCGGTACTTAAAATCATACGGTAAAATCGGCTGTTTTGCTTTTCAAACTTTGGCGGCCGTTTGTCACTATGAATATCGGTCTTTTCTCGATCAATTCATTGTGGATTCCCTTCTCGATGCTACTTACTCTAGGGTTTACCTTTACCTGCACATTCTCATGTGCAAAGTCTAATATTTCATTACATATGCCGCGACTCTTGTCGCAATTCTTTAGCAAATGACCATTGTAATATTTTTTAAATAAATTCTCACTCAACGTCGTATTCTCTTGCCTAACAGTTATGCTAATCTGTCCTGATACACTCCTGGATCCTTCTCGCTATCTCCTCAACTCACCCTCCTATGCATATTATATTGGCCATTGACTTTTAAGGAGACGTATTTTCAATACCAACAGGGTTCGTCCGGAAAATAAGTGTGCTGAGCTCAGGAAAAAAAATTATTACACTTTTACATATCTTAAGCTAATATTCCTCAAAATAGGACCCTTGTGAGTCGATACACTTGTTCCAGCGCCGTTCCCATTCCTGGAACGCTCCCGCGAAGGCATCATCGGGAACCTCTCGAAGACACGTCGTCACGGCCTCATTGACGGCGTCCAAAGTCCCGTATCGCGTTCCTTTCAAGCTCCTCTTTATCTTCGGGAACAGAAAGAAGTCCGGTGGTGCCAAGTCCGGGCTGTAGGGCGGGTGCGGCAGCGTTGCCACGCCGTGCTTGGCCAAGAAGTCCGACACGACAAGCGCGGTGTGAGACGGCGCATTGCCGTGATGCAGCCGCCAGATTCTTTTGATCGCTGGCCGGACGCGGGCGACTCGTTTTCGGAGCCTGCCGAGCACTTGGACGTAAAATGCAGCATTTACAGTTTGTCGTTCAGGTACAAATTCGTAGTGGACGACTCCCCTTTTGTCAAAAATCCGGAAAAAATCAGTACACTTATCCTCCGGACGAACCCTGTATACAAGTGAAGACACTTAAATACGTATGGACAGACAGATATGCATTACGCAAAATATACACATTTAAACAAATATATACATGGTTAAAAAACCATAAACACACTAATCAACTCGCAAGTTGGTTTCGTAGGTGACTGTTCACCCAGTACTAAGCCCTGTACGGCGTGTGAATATTCACACATCAGGGTAGAGGTTCCAGTTGCTTTACCTGTACCGGATATAGTTTTACATGAAAATCTGGTGCCCGAAAAATATCATAGCTTGGGGGCACTGTAGGTACTCGGAAAGGCTTCCCCGAGAATCTCACCCGGCCCCTTCGGTCAGCAGTCCAACGCTCTCCCCCCTGGAATAACCATTTATTTTAATGCACCTACACCCATACACAAAGTAAATTAAAGTGGAGAAAGAAAACAACAAAGTAGGAAAAGTTTTGTGGGAAAACCTAGGTATAGCGTGGCGTTGCTTACCTAAATAGACCACAACGGAAATATTTCGGACCCTCCGCTAGATATTCCGGTTCGATGTTGTTTCGAAGTAGCACTCTTATTTATAAAATATTTTTATGTCCTTAAAAATCTGAGGAAAGAAATTACCCTATGTGTAGAGAAAAAAACCTTTGGGAAAAATGCAAATGCGCACAATATCCCTTCTCGTATGTATAAGTGCTCAGCATCCGAGAGCGTCCTCTTTCCAACATAAAAATTCCAGTTTTAAATATTTGATAAAACGGAAACCTATTTTCCGACCCCCAGAGGAGAGTGGGTACATTCAGAGTTCAAGCAAAAGGTGATGTTGAGTCGGATTTTCAGATGAACGAAGAAAGGCGTAGAATGGTGATTTGCACCCTCCCCCCCCGTGTGCTCATCAGCCGTGGTGATCAGTTCACTGTATTTGCTGCTCCTTACAAATGATTTTAGAAAATGTTCACGGTTAAAGGGAGCGCCGTCTTACCATGCATCTAGGGAGATACTCTTTGATAAAGCTCTCCGATCAATACGTCCATCACTATTGGTTAAATAACTTTGATGGAGATTTCTAAACCTCCGTAGCCCGGGAGAAAATATTTTGCGCGGGTTCGCTTCGAGGAGGGAAGGCGAGCAGTTTGAAAGTCACCGCACCCCTCTCAAGCACTCCACCGATCACACCTCCGATCAAAGCCATTCCATCCCCCTCTCCCGTGACAATACTCTCACGAGGGGGTTCACGCCGGGAGGGGGAGGCATAGTTCCGTCATTCTCCGACCGTGCAATTGTTGGGAGGAATGTCTATCAAATCGAACGACGTTTGACATTTCTGATTCCGTTTCATGCACCCCTTACACCCGCACGGCGCACACACGCACGCACTCACATACACACACACCAACACGCAAACTCGTCAGAGCGCGGTTTGAATTCCCATGACAACGGCGGTGGAGTTTTCTTTTTTTTTTCTAATTCATTTCGTGAACTTCTTTTTTTCCCAGCGAGCAAAATATCGCCATCAATGCCATTTCAGCGATCGAAGCAATGACATGACCCATATACGCACACACGCACAAGGACACACAAACAAGCTACGACGGCAAGCACCGTATATTAACCCCCCCCCGTACTACATTGGCCGGTGCCCCTCCTGCTGCTGCTGTGGTCTCTTGCCGCTGCCAGTGGTCAGATGAGCGACATGGGAGGGGCGTGCGGCGGCGGGAGGGAAGCAAGGCGCCCCCCCTCCCCCGGGTGGGAGAGGAAGGGTTGGGGGAGATGACAGAGAGGGGACAAAGGGAAAGGAAGTTCGAATTCGGGGCAAGGTGTTAGGACGAGTCACCGATCGCATCGTCTCTTATGACAGCAGAGAACGGCGTGATTCAGCTCCTTCAGTATTTAATGGCGATAATCACTCGACATAGCGACAGTACTTTCAGCTCTAAATGTACATTTTAAAAATCAATCACCGATTCAAGTTTCATCTCTTTCAGCTCGCGTTTCTTTACCCCCAATGAACTCCGTATACGTGAAGGCATTCCACTGAAGAGAGGAGTATTTGCAAAAAAAGGAAAATAATCATTTGTTTTACATCATAGCTTTTTATGAGGGATGTGGGTTTCAACGGCAGCTATTTAATTGAAATTTTTTAGGAAAGAATGTAAGTAGTACTACAAAAGAACGGTATTATTCTATTGATTCTGATGAATATAAATATGATGTGAATTTGAAGCAGAAAAGGCTTTAAAACGATTTCAATTAGAAGCTGAGCGGAGAAAGAGCCATTGAATAATTAGAGTGATAGATGCGCAGGTAAATTACTAATCTAGAGGATCTCCAATAGAACTACTGCAAGAAGACATTTTTTCTTCCAGACTCGTCTACATCCAACGATAAATTATGCCCGCCACGTTTCCGTTCTGAATACTTTCTATGACCTTTCATTCCATTCAACCTCATTAATTTTTTTCTACCCAAATCTCGTTTACCTGACTTCTTCACTTCTTTCTTAGTGTTTAACATTCTCATGCAAGATAATGAGGACCCAAGATGGAACAACAGAGAGGTACGACGACGTTAAAGGGGGCTGGGAAAAATTCTGGACACACAACTTGTGAAAATACTAAGCATATTCGAAATGTAAGGACCGTTTCTTATATTTAAATATTGGCGGGCAGTGCAACGATGCACAAATGCACTTAATTTCATACCTTTCTCCAGTTTCCCTATGCTTCGTTTATCATTCCTCCAGTATGCCTATGCTTCTTTTATTATTGCCTCCAGGTATTGGCCGAAGAGCAGGGACGATATTAGACACATCTGCCTTAATCATTTTCGTAGTATCACCCATTCCGACAGATCATCCGCCGTGCGAATCCTTTTATCCATGACTAGGCCTTAAGCTCTCTTACTCCCTGGCTAGAACTCCCCATCCCGACATTTTAATCGACATCCGAAGCTGTGCAGTCTTGAGACATGTACAAGTTCTGGTTAAGTTATCTATATCTTCAGTGACAATTACATATTTTCATTATTTATCATCCGTTTACTTCTTTTCAAATTCATGAAGCACACAAATACATCCATATTCCTCCCCACTAATGGCTTCAAAATATTCTTGCGGCGTCCCAATTATCCATCACTTTCTAAATCCATTCTGATCTAAAAATACTCATTTGCTCTATTTTTCTCTCCTTGCTCTATACCTCTGTTGATGTTCTTATGTAATACCTTTCCCGCACGTCAAATGAAACTCTTATTTTAGAGTCCTCGCAGAATGTTATTTTTCACTATATTGATATGGACTGTGGCCTAACCAAGCCTTCTGGGCTAATTCTTTTCTCTTCAATGATACGAATGAGACCATAGGAATCATTCAACATATTCATGAGACAATGATCATTCTCCATGACGTTTTTTTATGTCCGGGCTAGTATTATTTGTCGAGAACTATCCTCATCGGTATTATAATAATTTTTTGTAACCAAACTTATTTTTTTTGCGCATGGCTCTTTGATGTGTTCATTATTCTCGTCAGTCTCTTTTCTTTGATTAATATTGCATCCTTTGTATCTCTAGTTGTTTAAACTGAAATTCCTTTCTTCCCTTCTATCGAATAAAATGACACAAAATGTCCTTCAGCCCAGTCATTTGTTTTACAATAACTAATTCTTTATCTCCACTTATTTTCACCCTCCCTTAATAAAATTCAAAATTCCTATTCTTTTCTTCACCGCACCTCGTGCTCCTATCATTCTGCCTACCATTACTTTATCCAGCACCCTATCTTATGGCCTCTCGCCATCTCCTCCGTCCATTTGCTCTGCTTTCTACAAATTTCTCCCACAATATCTTTCTATTTCACTACCAACATCTTCATTTGTTTTCCTTCCCATCCGTTTAATTTTTTCCATTCTTCTACACACCCTCACGTCAAAGACCTTCAGTCTATGCTTTATCCCCCTGCCTCGGCCATCAAGTTTCTGAACCATAAAATACTGCGCTCTACTTTTTAGATCTTCTCTACTTGCAAGAATTCATTTTAACTTTGGGATTAATTATCATTTTTTGCGATAGATAATGATGGTGTTTTCTCGTGGCCTTCCTTAATAGTGGTTTTATACCGCGGCATCATCAACGAAACGAGAGACCCACTGGGGTCAGATGCTTTTGCTGCCTAACACAAGCTCGCGAAGGAGGGCCCTTGTAACCCCCAGGGAAGTACTATTTTCAGGAATATTGACCACCCATATTTCAGACAGCAGACATTTATGGATCTCGGTCCCTTTTTCAAATTACCCCTCGAAAAATCCTTTTCTCACCCGCGCCATCAACGCGAACAAACGGAGCCCCCCTCCATTGCCACGCCCCCCTCTGGCCTTTTTTTTGGACCGGCTGTACAGATGGCTTTGCCCATGTCTTCCTCGCGACTGGAAGCTAGACCATATAACTCCCATCTATTAAGGCGGGAACGGGGATAAACCAACCAATTACCAACACATTTCTATGAAATCGATCTCTTGTAAAATATTAGAACACATTAATGTCAGTAATATAATGAGGTTTATTGATAGTAGGAAAATAGTAAGCCACAACTAGCACGAATTTAGGAAGAGCAGGTCTTGCGAAAAACAATAGGGTCTTTTTAGTCACGGAATAATTAGATCGAGAGAAAACAACACATAAGTCGATGCAGTATTCCTAGATTTCAAAAACGCCTTTGGTAAATTCCCGCACGATAAATTGTTACACGAATTTAAATGCTATGGAATCAATGAAAAAATTATTAATTAGAATAGAGACTTTTTGTCAAACCGCAAACAAATAGTAGTCATCGATGGGTTGTGCTCAGCGGAAAGAGTAGTAACTTCGGGCGTCACGCAGGGAAGTGTAATAGGGCCTCTTCTGTTCTTAATATACATTAATCACTTAAGCGCACACGTTAGTAGCATTCTAAGGTTATTTGTTGACGACACGGTGGTATGCAGGAAAATAAGGAGCTACTCTCTAGAGACTTAGAAACAATCTCGGATTGGTGCAAGAAATGGGGATTAATGCTTAATATAGACGAATGTGCAGTTTTGAAATTTCGGAACAAAGGAAGCGGCGAATCGGATATAAACTCAGAAATAGAAGGTTCAGTGCTAACTACGGTCATTCAAGAAGTATTTGGGGGTAGTTCTAACGCCACACCTTTCATGAGAAGCACATATCAGGACCATATGCAGATCCGCCTTAAAGAAAGCTTTAAAGAAAGGCTTCATTAAACGGGTGGTGGGGAAATTTAATGAGAAAGCTTAAGAAAGGTGTTGTTTTGCTCTAGTTAGACCTCATGTGGAATCATACCGCATGTATTTGGGATCCTTGGGAGAAAATTTAGCAAAAAGAATCAGATAAAGTCCAGAAAATCCACCAAATTTATTAAAAATTTTTATAATAAGAATAAGAGTGTGACAGACCTCTTAGGGGATTTAGGCTTGGAGCCACTTGAAATACGAAGAGATCAAGCGAGACTTAAACTTTTAGAAAGGTTCAGAACCAACTAGTTAAACGATGACACTAAAGGAATTATAATGGCCCCACACTACTTAGGTTGATCAGACCACAAAGATAAAATAAGGGGGATAGATTCTTGTACAGATAGACACAAATACTCAATCCTTCCCCGAACAATCCGGAATCATAATAGTAAGAAACCGAAGTCCTTTTAGAAACATTAAAAACATTTAATTTTCAAGTCAGAACAAAGTTTAACATTTGCAAAGACATCGGGTATATTTCTAGGGGAATGTGTATGTTATTTGGTAGTTTGTGTGTTTGCATGTGTGTGTGGGGTGTAAGGGTTTTTGCATGAAGCTGTACCTTTTTGTTTGTGGATTGTTTTTAGCTGTTTCATGCGGGTTTTTCTTAATTACGGGTGGTGCCCTAACACCCCCCGCCACACGCCCTTGCTGCGACTTGCAGGGTATTAAGTACGTAGATGTAGATGAAGACTTAGAGCGATTGATTATATTTCCACATTACGCAGTGTTTTTCTCTTTTGTCTAGAGAGAACGGATCAATGGGATGTGAGGGACAAACCAAATCAAAAGGAGAACAGGGATTTCCAAGCGCCCCCTCACCTGATTGCTATCTGACGAATCCCTTGGATTGATATGGCAGTTATGCAGACGAATTGACGCCGAGGGCTTTAGTCAAGTTCATTATTCTGCTGAAGGGAGTTTTGCAGTATTAGGGAGCGAACTATTTCTCATCTATGAACTCCACGTTGTCCGCCGAGTGAGGGGTACATCGTCGCTTGGGAGATGCGCCCACGGGGGACGGGGGCGCCTGCTCGCCCCTTTCGCGTCTTGTCTCGAGCGGGGGTCAGGCGCTGGAAGGGTGGATGATGTGGACGGGGGAGGAAAATAAAGCGGATTCAAGAGAGAAGGGATCGGAACGAGGAAGAGGGTTAATGATGCTACAGGAAATTTGAGTGATATGATTGAATTCAAGCTGGATTCGAGGGAAGGAAGCGATTGGCAAGGGGTGGAAGTGGCCTCATCTCTGGAACAAGTGTGCATGGAGACACAGTTATACTTATCAGTGGGACATCAGTGGTCATTTTGGGTGATCATTTAGATATGAACAGTGTCGACAAAATTTCAATTTATACGCTAGACTTTAACATTATTATTTCATTTTTAGCAAAACTATTTAATGAAAATTATTTAAATAAATTGTAATTACCCAATTCACTTTACTGAAAGCTAAGAAAACTAAAACTATTTCCAATTGACTAAATAAATAGTCACGAGTGTGTTTCATCAGTATCACTAGTTCCGTCTATTGTTTTACCTCCCTTTTTCCGTTTTCTCTCCCGACTTCCTGTAACACTGACGTGGTGGAAATGATTTATTGTTCCCATGTCCCATAGAGTTTAGCTGGAGTGAACTACTGCCCCTAGTAGGGCCATCCATGCCAAACATGTTTAACGAAAGAAGAACTTACTTTAATTTTAGTTATGAATTATACCGTAAAATAATTTAAATGATCTAGATCATGAAGATTGCAGAACCATGCAATGCGGTATCTAAATGAGTTATATTTCTATGAGCGCATGAGAGGAGCAGCAGGCAACAAGAAAGACAATGAAAAGGGGGTAGATGAGATGGTGACAACATATCAGACTACCTAAAATGAACAATTACTACCTAAGATAAACAAACACAAATGAAAAATATTTTTCTCCACTGGCATAGTAGGATAGTGTTATTTTGATCCGTTATCGTTTGTGGGAAAAATATTACCTTAAATTTATGTGCTATAAATATGATTTGGTTGGCACTAATTTTGCTGTCATTGAGTATGACCTTGACATGACATTGAGTCATCGTAATATGACCCCCCGGGTCATATTACGATGAGGTTAATAATGCATTTTCAATGTCACTGCTAAATAGAAGTCCTTCTTAATAATGCAAGAGATGTATTCTGTAATTTGACCTTCGCTCCGTGCGTGAATCCCAGCCTAGCCCCTCTAATAATGTTGATGCTTTACTCAGTGTATCATAAGAACATTGTACGAATCTAGCTTTTCTATGCTGCTTTGGATCAAGTTCGGCAATCAATCCAACTTCATGAGAATCCCATGTACAATTGTAGTAAATCAAATTAGTCTTAACCAACGGAAGATAACAATGTTTCTTCAATCTTCTCGTCACATTTGCTTCCTGGGCTACATACTATATTCCCCGGATATGTACTACTTTGGAGAGGTCGTGAGTAAGGGCCTTATGCCTTAGTATTGAATGGAGTCTACATTTTAAGTTTCGGTATTTATGATACGGTAGGTGTTCGGAGAGGAACTGCTTTTCTTTCAAAAAATCATCATTACATATCTATTTTTTAAGTTTAATTCTAACTTTCATGTGTCGCGTTAAATGTAGTGTTAAATTTAGGACATATATTATTACTATTTTATGCTCAGAATTGCAGATATCTCAGTAGGCTCGTCCCCGTCGGCAAATAAGCGAATGTTATTATTTACTACTGAGTTAGTTTCTTTGACGCTAAGAAGAAATAAAAGAGGTCCAGTAACACTTTCCTGAGGAGCATCTTAAGTGGCAGCATTAGTTCACGTCATGTAATGACTGTCCTTTTTATGCAAACATTTAAAAAGTCTATATTACACCATAGGGTATCTATGTCACAGGTTGTTACGGTGAATACACTTTGAGACACTTTATGGACGGCTGTATTGAAGTTTATGAAAACCGCATCGATAGGAAATTTTTTATCCCCCTAATCCAAATTATCATAAGTAAAAGGACAAGTTTAGTCTCACAGGATCTGTTCTATCGGAACCGGTGCTGAATTTTCATCGAAGGTTGTTCGAATATCGAGGTGCCTCATTATCAAACTAACAGTTATACGAGTTTCTCGTATGTTTCATGATCTTGTACCAAATGTATGAGCGGCTGTAGGTCAACAATTATTTGGTGCCTCCCTGTCTCCGCTTTTAAATATCTGTTAATTCTGTCATTTCCAATCACTGGGAATCGTATGACTTATTATGAACGTTTTAAATATGATCCCTAAATACGCTACACTTTTTATGCTAATTATTTAAATGTGCGAGCTGGAATTTGTTCAGACCCGAAGGATTCGTATGAGTTGATATTTTTTACATGAAACTATATGACATTTCAATTTGGGCATCGAATGACGGAACCGATTTGGTAAGCTATCATGCGCGTTCGGGAAGAAATCGGTAAAAACGATATGAATGCCTTTTGATTCTCGTTTAAGTTTTCAGATACTTTTTTTGCTTTTGAATTTTCTTAAGGCTTTACAACATTCCTTCTAGCCATTCAATCTAGACATCTTATGATCTAAATGATTTCGCTCCTTTCCCTTCTAGGGATAACCCACCTTATTTTTTCATCTTGGACTGACATGACCTTCTAATTTTCAAAGATTTTCTAAATTCCTCGTTGATCTTCCGTGCGGCATACTGACTCATAGTTGACCTCCATGCCCGTCCGCCCTGACTCAGTCTCTTGGTTTCTTCACACTCTCTTCCAATCTTAACAATGTCCAGCACCGTGCACTCTTTCTCCCTTTCGTCCTCTCTTCCCTTCCGTCATTCCCTCCAAAATAGTGTTCAGCGAGCACTCAAGCAACGTCCTCACCAATTCATCCTTCTTTTCCTGATGTTCTCTACGGCTAGTCTAGTATGTCTATCCTAGTGTGTCTCTGCTCCGAACATCACCCTCTAGATTTAACATTTTGCAAATCTCTTCATTATTTCCTTTTCAAAAGGTTCACACATTAGTCTTATCTTATTAAATTTCTCTTTTACAATAGCTGTTCTTGATTTGATTTACCTGGAGCTGGACGTGTCTTCAGTGATGAAAAATGCCTCAAGTTCTCTAATTTTTCGATCGGTTTACCTTCCGATGTGATAATTATCCTTTTACCTTTACCTCCCATTATCATACTCTGAGTGCATCTCTTGGTTGTTAAAATTTCATATATTTTACATTTTTCGTTAAGGTCTGCTAACGTCTCTATGACTATTTGTTTACTATCTGCCACCGCAATTATATCATCGTCAAACATGATGGAATCCAATATTTTCCCTACTATGTTAGCTCCTTCACTTCCTTCAAAGCTGTTGTCTCTTATTATCTTTCCCAAATATAATATATTACCTTTTCCAATGCTTGTATATATTATTTACGGTCACTTACTTAAGTATCACAAATAAATAATTCATTGGCATCTTCATTCTGTCCACGGAGTCAAATTAACTTTGGGTTATTCATTGTCATTATTGTTCATTTTTTTAGCCCTTTCTGCACGGTATCCTCTTTCACCTGTTCTTTTAACTTATTAGCGTACTTAAAGGGTATGACAGCAGAGGCATGCATGAACTGGAGATAGAAATGAAATTCTGTAAATAGGGGAAGGGTTTATTGCCGTTTCCTATGTTGTGTTTATGTTTGGAGAAGCAAAGAAACTTGATTTTTTCCAGTTCGTGCACATCAAAAATCAACACTAACTAAGCTGAAAACTCCAAAATCAGGACTCATCAGACTCATCAGTGACCTTCAATGATCTGCATGTTCATTGTGTTCGTGTTGTCGTTCATTACTAGTACCCGCCCTCATCGGTTTCTTCAAGACATAGATCCTGAACCAGTAACGTAAATGACGTTACTGACAAATCCCGTTATTTTGTACCACTAGGACTCTGAAGAACGCCACACCAACATGGATTTTATGAAATTAATGCGCATGATTTTATTGTGACACGACTATCAATGGCAGCTCGGTAAAACAAATCGGGAAATGTGGTGGGGGTCTGCCCTTCCAACGCAGCCGGTTGCCAGTTTGCTCCGAGTAGTCTGAGCGGAAAGATTTGCCTCCGCGTGAAGCGTGTTTTTCGACTTTGTAACTCAGCGCGATGAGGCTTTCGCTTGACAATGACAATGTTCCCAGCCACACGTCCATCATCGTTACCAGTTTCCTGGCCCGGGTCACTACCCCCGTTATCCCCCAGCCCCCTTGGTTGTCCCGACATGGCTCCGTTCGACCTTTTATGTTTCCCCGACTGAAGAGAGAGCTGAAAGGGAAGTAAGTATTGGGAGACCACGGAAAACCTCCAAAGTCATGTTACAACGTTCCTAGGAGACAGTCCCGTAGAGAGGAGTTTCAGGGTGCCTCCTTAGGCGTGACAGGCACGTCTTCGCAAGTGTATTATTGATGCAGCGGAGGAGAGTATTTCCAAGAGTTTTAAGCATTTTTACAAGTACGATCAACAAATCTATTTTCCCAGAGAATGCGCTTTACACTTTTGGGTGGGCCCTGTATTTATCCTGGTGTTTGCATCAAACCTTTCGTTTATATCCGACTTGTTTCTTTTAGAAGAGGTTGTCGGTGGTCATCATGTGTCCTTGTGGCTTGGATATTTGAGGTTAGAGTTTGGGTCCATGGGTAGTTAGAAGGGCAACGTTTGGTCTTCTATATTTTCTCAGTGCCTCTTGGTTATAATCCCAGAGGTTACCTAGCAACGGGTTGGTTGTATGGGGCAGATTTTAGGCGCATTGATTTACTACTTCGGCCATGTTTGGAAGGATTGGTCTTACGTTCAGGCTCTTTCTGATATCTTCGATCCTGATGAACCAGAGAGCGGCTAGCTATTTTCTCATTATTTTTTTCCGTGGCTTGAATATTTTGTAGACGCGTTTTGGCAGCGAGGAGTGAGGCTTGGGATGCGTGGAGAAAGTAAGAGGCGAATTAATGGATGGAAGAATAGTCTTCTAATTTAATAGTTATTTAAAACTTTTTACCCCGGCATAGCACATTTGCCTTTAATAAAAATGTATCTTCTTTAGGAGCAGGGATTAAGTTCCCAGATCTATAGGTTGGTTCTCTCTATATTGCTCAAAGAAAAAATTACCACAGGAATAGGTAACTAAACTCGATTTACAATACCTCTCACAGACTTCCTCTTTCCCCTTTCAAGGCTTGACTTCTTATTTAACATTGATGAAATCGGGTCTCAGGTTTCCAATGAACTTCGTCTATTTGCTTATATAGGGAAATATTCAGCCATGAAGGTATAGTATCATTAGCTAACGACCAAAATGCAATTTGTAAGTAGTGCGAGGCATTGAAGCTAAAATTAAATTGTAATAAATGTTTCGATTAATTTTTTGAGGAAAAGCATTTCACCCAAATGCACATAAACTATACAGACACGCGTGGAATCGGTAAAATACTTGGCTGTAACAATAACTAAGGATATTCCCCGGGGAATACTCATTCGTGAAAGCAGAGCAGTAATAGTGATGTATTTAAACGCAATGCGTGACAACATTGGTCAAAGGGCCATTCTTGTTAGTCGTACCCGACGACACACCGTTGTTTGGAGACATGTTTACATTGATTTCATCACTTCGAAAATGCGTCCTCTTTGTATAAGTAGTACTTCAAATCCTTTTTAGTAATATTTCATAATTTTTACTTTAGATAAGTCTTATTTTAATTGACTAGTATTATCTTTCACAAACAATTTTGTGGAATCAGTAGGAAATAAATGTGGGGATTTTAATGCTTTCCCATATGCCTCGTTACTCTACGCAAACGGTCAATTTAAAAAAATGGCCGTTAAATGCATAAATTTACTTACATTTTCTTCCAAATGCTAACAGAAATAAGTGTAAACCTTTTCAACGTAAAATAACCCTTTAACTGTGGTGATGCATCAAGAAAGATTTTTTCTCGGCATTTAAAAGAGTTGAACATTAATTGAAAGCCGCGAAAAATGGAATTTGCGTTTAGTCGAGCGACTTTTAACGCGATGAGTACAACGAATTGCTGACAAACAGCGGAAATGACAAAGCAGCAGTATTTAATTAATGGAATCCTTCTTCTTCTGATTCACAGGCTACACAGGAAAAAGGAGGACATTGCTCCGGCATGGGTTGCTGATATCGACTGAAGTGTGGTTGAGAGACCGTTGTGGAGAAAAATGCTAATGCTGGAGAAGAAGGTAGCATTGGCGACGGGGACTGATATGGGATGGTACCTTGGGCTATGGACCAAACATAGCCGGAAAATTTCAGGAAGAGTCGAGAGAAGAATTGAGTGATGAGTTTATCGGGTCCATGACCTCAGTTTCTGGTAGGAGGGACGGTTTTGAGGACCCCGGTGACTTCTTCCGTGAATTCTGGGAGGGCGTTTTCCGGTCAAGAGACCGCAGAAGGTTACCATAGAGAAGATGCTACACGATTTAATTAAGGTAAGCCCTCTCAAATAAGTTTTTCCTTTCTTAAATGTACATGTGACGCTAATGAGAATCTAGATTTATAAATTTCACCTACTTCAAAACAGAAAAAATCGCGGGTCGTTTTGTGGTAGCCACCATTGAGTAAACATTGATTCTCCTCATAAACCTCCTTAATAAATCATCTGATTGTGTCAAAAAGCATATAAAGGATTATTGCAATAAGCAGCTTAGGAGAGGGACGATTGGTATTTTTGTACAAATTGTTGATGCAGCGTTCATCCAAAGCCTATCTTAACTGTTAAAATACCAGCAGTAATAGAAATCCATGTATACATACATACATACGTATATATATATATATATATATATATATATATATATATATATATATATATATATATATATATATATAGATGATGCGGAAGTACTCACGAGAGCAATATAACTTTTGGACGGCACAATAGAACACAGAATAAAACAGATAACACGTAAAAGACACTCACACTGTAGATGATTTAAGCTTTCGGCCTACTCCGAGGCCTTCTTCAGGTCAGTCTGACCTTCTTCAGGTGTCCTTTTACGTGTTCTTGAGTGTCCTTTTACGTGTTATCTGTTTTATTCTGTGTTCTATTGTGCCGTCCAAAAGTTATATATATATATATATATATATTATTTACAGCGGGTCGCGGTGGTCTAGTGGGTAGAGCGTTGGACTACTGACCGGAGGGTCCCAGGTTCGATTCCCGGGCAAGGCACTTGGGCACCTGCAGCTCCACCCAAGCTAGTTGATTTTTCGGGTACCAGATCTTTCTGGGAAACCATAACCGGCACAGGGAAAGGAACTGGCCCCCCTACCCTGATGTGTGAATATTCACAC
Organism: Hetaerina titia; assembly: GCA_037158775.1. NCBI lineage: Eukaryota > Metazoa > Arthropoda > Insecta > Odonata > Calopterygidae > Hetaerina > Hetaerina titia. Next base: position 102,109,472 of record CM073775.1, read on the forward strand.
GCCGTCGGGCTTGGTACATGGGTGAGCTCTACCATCACCTACTAAACCGACCTTCGGGTTGATTACTGTGTTTATGGTTTATATTATTTACACATGTATATATAGTATATGCACACACAAAAAAATGCGTATACATGCGCGTATGTGAATGTACATAATTACATATAATTTATACGGTCTACATTTCTTGCATCAGCTGACAATATAGTAGATGTCCAGCAAATAATAGAGTACGTCCTTTGTAGCTCCTGTGAAAAAGTGAGGCCAAAGATACAACAGGCATCTGCATGCTGAGCAGCCTAAAATTAATATTCGAACTATAGAACCAAGAAGAGAAAGAAGTGCACGTTAGTCAATCCCAACAAATGAGAAGCAGTTAGCTCAACAGTTGCATTGCTTGTGTTGGCTACATATCTAGTTTACTCAAACTGCAATATATGCTGCAAAAGTACAATTATATCTCGCAGTTATTGCCCGTAAATTTAATTACATGCAATCAAATGTGAATTAAATAACGAAACTAAAATTGAAGCCCTAACATGCATATCATTTTTGTCATAATACTTTTGTTATTCCGGTTCAATGTCCAGGTGCATGGCACAGGTATGCCATGCTCTTGGATCCACAGCACGGTTAGAGTAATCACAATTCTGCATTGATCGTTTCCCGAGGAATCCCCCCGCGTCGAACCAAAGCGCCGGACCGTAGCACTCACCCCATCGGCATCGGCTAATTGTCGGCGGCGCGGCGTCCTCTCGCCCCGGACGCACGCTGCCCTCTCTGGATTGGCGCCTCCCAAATCTTTCTCAGTGCCATGGCTAGCAGTCGAGCGTGAGGACTATGAAGTAGGTGCGGAGGTGCAGAGAAGAAGGAGGTGCTTTTGGGAATAATTATATCTTATCTGGTAAAGGCAAGAAGCCCTTTCCAGATTATGGGTGCGATAAAACTGTCACTTTGTGGGTCCGAAGTCATGCGGAACATACGGCAGAGCTTTTAGCATTGATTAATACCGTGTCAGTTGATTTTTTTCAGTATTGGTTAAAATTTCGTAGTTCTTGAACCCTGGTGATCCTTGAAGAGTTTTTAATTTATCAAGATCGGTTCTGAAATGCAAGAAATCATTATTTTCAATATTGAATGTCGGTACAATCAGTTGCTACCCAATTGAGTATATAAACTGTTGGGAGACTATGTTTTTGTGCATATTTTTAGAATAATATTGACGCAACTCTGTGCAAAATCTTATCAATTGCAAAAGAAAGGGAAAAGTATGACAAATGTTTCAGTCGTTGCCCATATATATGGTCTTTCCCAAATATAAGTAGGATAAATCCAGGACAAAATATTTGTTGCAGATCGAAGTACAAATTCCTGAATTTCTTTGAATAGCTCCTTACTTTAGGGCATACTAGGCCCCCTGCCAGTCGCGGTAGGCTTCTCGGAAGGCGTCAACGGAAACCTCGTTCAGGTGCCTTGTCGCAACCTCTTTGACGTTGACCAGAATTCCAAAATGGGTGCCTTTCAAGCTCATTTTTATTCTTGGAAATAAAAATAAGTCCGGGGGTGCCACATCAGTCCTGTGGGGCGGATGGGGCAGCGTCCAAGCCATTAGACGCGAGATTGTCACACGAGTAGCCTTCTGACCTTTTGACCCGCACCTTGGGGGCCATTTTGGCACGCGCCTCTCTTATGGCTATAAAAAAAGAGACCAGAAGTGTGGGAAGCCGTCAATAGGTGGCGCTGGAGGAGGAGTTAATGATCAATTGGACTTGGCGTCAGGCTGATGAAGTCTACAGAAAAGGACAAAGAAATGTGGAGTAAGATTTGGGGAGTAGAACTTAAAGGGAAAAACAAATGGCATGACCTTCGAGCTAAACCAAGGGACATTAACGGTTGAGTAAAGAGATGCGTCAGGGGGGGAACAGCCTTGAGAGAGCAAAGGAAAACATTGGAGAGGAAAGGAAGTTTGCTATTGAAGCCAGTTTGTTATTATTCTTCTCATTCGAAAAGTAATTGGAAATGTTTATTGAAATCTTAATGCAAGGTATTTTTGTAAATTTTGATGAAAGTTTAAAATGAAAATGTATAGCGGTCGTTCCAGCGTAATGAAACTAGAATTCCTCGTGGAATAATGTGGCAAATTCCGTCATGCTCACTAGAAATACAAATCAAACATCGGTGTCCGAGATTCGTTTGTTGGCGAAATAATATTATTGCAAGAACTGTACAATAAAGAGTGATTTTGCATCCTGTTCATATTACTCTTATGTTATGAACAAAATTTTACTTTGTTCATATTGTTATCTTGATGAGTATTTTGTGCGTGGTAGAGTTTTATTTGATTATGCTCTTGCATTTCGTCAGCGGCAACCGTTTCAAATGAAAACATGTTGAGTCACGCCACAATGCTTCCTGTGATCAAGTAACTCTCTCCACGAAGATGGTTCTTCACGTTGAGAAACAGAAAAATATCGCACGGGAGTCGGTCTACACTTCAGAGGGAGTAAAATATACAATTCACATACATTTTGTCAGAGAATCGCAATTCCTTGTCGGGTTTTGCGTAATTATACTGCTCATGTGTACATTTTCCGTTAAAAATTGTTGGTGGCTCACATGAAAATTTCTGTATTTATTTCAGTCCTCTAAAGTCATCTAAACGATATGCTCATGATTGCTTCGATGCTAACGTTGCTCACGTGAAAGCCGCGACCTCAGTTCTGAATCCAACCTCATTTGAAATCCATTATTTCCCTTCTTTGGATATTTCAAATCAACGTCCAGCTATGCTATCGGGATTGACTACCTTTATTAAAACTGCTTGCAAAAATACATACGATCCGTGTAACGAATTGGCAAAAGCGAAACCTCAATGCAGAATCCCGTGTTACCGCCATCTTCACCCTAGAGAGCTGATCATATTTCAAGTTTCAACGACTGTCGTTGATTCAATACTAAAATCAGATCAATTAAACTTAAATCGCATGTAAATCGCACTTTAAATTAAGAATATAACATCATATAAAATGTTTACATGATTCGAGTATATTTTCATTACATGTCCGTTTTCACTATATCCATTTAACTTATATACTGAAGAGGCTACGGAGGCAATGAAGGGGAAGACGAATGGTATATGGATGGATGGAAGAAGGATACCCTGCATTAGGTTTGCAAATGATATTAATACCCTGGCAGAATCAGTCAAAGATATGAATAGAATTCTCAAAACCCTGTCCAAAGCTTTGGAAAGAAGAGTACATTTGTGTATAGGTAACATAACTGGGATTTGCATGTGATTTTATTCTAGTTTACGGTTGGTGACCTGCCACCACACACCTCCGCGGCGGCTTGCAGGGAATTTGCAGACTTTCTCTCAATAGACGACTCGCCCGTGCATGCTGCCCTAACACATTCAGCAGAAAGCCTTTAATGGCTTTTTTCCGTCCACCCGTGCTGGGGCATCCAGGTAAACCCCGGATCCTTATCCTCTACGCCCCCTCCCGTTCGTTACTCCTCAAGATCAGAGGCGTAGAGTGGGGCGGAACTGCAATTACAACCGTATGACCCCTCGGGTGCGGGTAAGTTTTCCCAAGTGTAGAGGTGTGCACGGCGGCGTATCGGCGACGCGTCGCTCTCCGGGAAACTTTCGTTTGCCAATCGGCCCGGCACTGCTTTGCCTCGCCTCGTCGCTCGTCCGAGGGTGTTTGGTGACCTGCTGCGTCTAATGGCGCCGGGCGCCCTCCTTACCGCTCCTGCTTCCGTTAAACACCCTTGGTTTAATCCACGCTTTTAGCCCGCACACTCCCCCTGGGCCTCCTCCGACTCCCAGTGCCCGGTAGGACCCATAGTTTGGAACCGCCCGCCCGGGCGACCACCACGCCCCGCCGCCTCCAGCCGTGCATCGCCCGGTAAATAGGCCGAGTGCCTTTGCTCCAGCGGCACACACAAACACGCGCGCGCACCCCATTGTGAACGAACCCGAACGCCATTCGGCAGCGCCCTACTAACCTACAACTAATCTGTAGGCTTGATTTCTTTTAATAATCTCCGAAAGTGTGAAGGGAATTCTTAATATTCGGATAGGGAAATCCAAAATTGGAAGACGCTGGAATCGAAGTGACTGGAGTGGAGGGATGGATGATTAGATCCAAGGGCCCGCATCCCTTCACCCCGCATCCATTGCCAAGGGCGACGCACGCTCTTCTTTCGCCCTCTCCCGTTAGTGCCCCGTCGGAAGCCATTACACCGTGAAACTCGAAAGGTACAGGAACCATTCTCTTTTGGGGCTTGTGACTTAAATCGTTAAAATTTCTTATTTGTCAACAAAGAATTGCCAAAACAGTGTAGTGGCTCCATTCCTTTGGAATTTAAATGTTAATGAATACCTTTTTGGGGTTTCTAATGTAAAATTGATGGAATAAATAAGCATGGAAGCTCAAGCACAAGAAAGTTAACGCTTTTTTAATGCTGCCATGTAGAGCGATGGATGTTAACATGCATTTTTTTAACACGCATTCGAATTGTTCAATATTTTCTCCAGAATATTAGAGTTTAGTTCACGGAGTTCATCCAAGGATACTACTTGGTGGTACGTTGAATTGCTATCGATTGAAATGGCATTTCTCTTCTTTTTTTATCCATTAAAGTTTGTCTACTGAGTTTTCCTGATGCATAAATGCAATAAATGTCTGATTGGAAATATATAAAACAAGAGAGTGTACGAAATATTCGCCATGGTGAAACGCCCCATTTTATATGAAAACGTACTGATACAAGTTTTTATCGTTGCGATTGCAACGATTTCTTCCACGAACACATTTCATTTTGTGCCTGTTGGGTCGAGTGCAGTATTACATATCAAAATACGATTCGTTTACGAAAGACTAACTCGTTCTATTTCACTTTAATAATATACCACGTGAAGCTTTCCAATCGACATCATTTCACTCCATTACTTTTGATATGGAGAAGTGCCGGTTCTAAGGCTTTTCGTAAGAACTCACGAAATTCGCCTTAAATGGTATTTTATTTGGTAAACTATCACTTAAGGAAGGTTTTTGGATGGACACAACTATCAAATACACATTTTGTAACTCCAAACAAAACCCAATTCAGCAACCTAATCCACATCAGGTCCCTCTTCATCTCTGTGTACTTCTTCCCTCCCTTCATCCCGTCCAACATCCCCATCCTGTTCCTGCCCTTTTCTCGCTTGCCCAACATTCTCCCCTCTATTACCTTCTTCAACTTTCCACTACCGCTCAATACGCCTTTCATCCATTTTTCCTGCCTCCATAGTATTTCTCTCAACAAACCCCTCTCCTCACCCACCATCTCTAGTACTTCCTCATTTGTTTTACTTTTGGTCCATTTCACCTTCTCCATTCTTCTCCACACCCACATTTTAAAAGCGTCTAGTCTACGTCTATCCTACTGCTTCAGCGACCACGTTTCCGCGCCGTAATATAGCTACGCTCCATATCAGTGTTTTTACGAGTCTTGTCTTAACATCCCTACTCAACATCCCCGTCATCAACTCCCTCCTCCTTGAGAAAGCCTCCTTGCCTAGCGCAATTCTTCTCCTTACGTCCCTACTACTTTGACCGTATTGGTCCAAAACACTTCCGAGATAGGTAAAATGTTCGACCTGCTCTATCCTTTCCCCTCCTATTTTAATGTTTAGCTTAACCTTTTTCTTTCTGGAAAATCACATAACCTTTGTTTAATTAATATTGATTCTCATCCCATATTTATCGCACTGAACCTCCAATTCACTCAGCAATGCTTGCAACCCTTTACCTGACTGAGGAACTAATGCTTGGTCATCAGCAAACCTAACCGATTTTACGAATTCCCCTCCGACTTTCATTCCTACCTCCAGTTCTTCCCATGCCTCTTTAATCATTTCATCCACATATACGTTGAACAGCACCGGTGATAATGAGCAACCCTGCCTTACACCTCTTCCTAACACTGCCCATCCAGACTCACCGTTACCCACTCCCACCTGAGTAGTCTGAGACATGTACAGGTTGCGGATCAGTCTCCTGTCCCTCCAATCCATTCCTATTTTCTGGAGTACACGCATTAAGTTGGCCCAATTCACTCTATCAAACGCTTTTTCGAAATCTACGTAACAGGCAAAAACGTCCTGATTGTATTCTATATTCCTCTGGACTAATGATCTCATTACTGCAATGGCATCACGCGTACCTCTTCCTTTCCTGAACCCAAACTGATCATCCCCTAAGTAATCATTTCCCTTAGTCTCTATCCTTTTGTTGATGATCCTGAGAATAACTTTAGCTGCGTGGGATATCAAACTTATTGTTCGGTAATCCTCACGTGACGTAGACTTTGCCTTTTTTTGGAATAGGAACTAACACCGATCTCGCAAAATCTTCCGGCCAGATTCCTTCCTCATAGATACTACGAATCAGTCCATATATGGCCTTCTTTCCACCTTTTCCTAACCATTTCAACATTTCTACAGGAATGTTATCCACCCCCACGGCCTTATTTGCTTTCATTTCCTTTAATGCCCTTTCTATTTCATCGTCGAGTATGCCTGGACCTAAGCTATCTTCTTCTACGTCATGTTCCTTTTCTATGTCTAACCTTGTCGGCCTATGTTCTTTACCATACAGTGTTTCTATATATTCCTTCCATCTCTCTTGGATTTTTCCGGGTTCAACTATTATCTTACCCCATTTATCTTTAACTGTTAGCACAGATCTTGCCTTCCTACTTCCCGATAATAACATAACCTTGCTGTATAGAGCACCAATTTCACCCTTCTTCTGTAAACTTTTCATATTCTCGCATTTCGTTTTCCACCATTCATCCTTTGCTTTATTTGTGGCCCTTCTCAATTTATTGTTTAACTCTTTGTACTTCTGTTTGCCTAACTCTGTGTTTACATTTTTCCATCTTCTTCTCTCATCCATCTTTGCAATCATCTCATCCGTTACCCATGGTTTCCTTAAATGTTATCGTTCAGATAACATTTGTCTATTTTGTATAGTTTTCTGGAATTCTTTGAAGTCATGTTCGTGGACATGAGCCTTTGTGCCATTCTACCTTTCATTTTAACTTGGAAATAATTAATTTTGCTTTTGACGGCCAATTGCACGGCGGCCACGGTGGGTCGCTAAAGCTAATCAACGCTAATGACTTACGTGTTAAGTTTGTCGTGAAGAAATGATTGCCTGATAAAAACAGACCTTAAAACGTAAAAGTTAGAACTAAAAATTATTGCGTGATTTTTGTCGTAGCCTACGCAATAAATAATAGTTACGTGGTATTTTTGAGCATTTTTATTTATCACGATCGATCACTACGACAGTTTAGTTTTTAAAAAAATTAACTGAATTATTCCGTTTTAATACCGAGCAGTTTTGGTAATTTATTTTGATCAAATCGTAGACAACTTGGGATGAAGCATTTCATTCTTTGAAAACATGAAAAGAGCATTCAAATTGGAAGGGTCACCGATTAGAGACTTGATAGTATCACCAATTCTCCTGATAACTTCGGGCCTTAGACTCAAAAAGTTATTTCTTGGTATACAATATATTATTTAGATTTTCGGATAAAATACATATCTGATGGCCAGATGAATATTTCACTCGATCGCCCCCGTCGTTGGCAAAACACTGCTCAGTTTAAATTATTATAATTGATTATCAAACCGAAAGAGATCTGAAATGACAGTCTTCAATACCCTTAGAGGTATGAACAGCCTAAGTGTTTGAAATTGGCTTTATTAACATCGTGGACTGTGGCGCGTCGCGCACGACTACGAATGCCTGTGACATTGTATGTACGGTATTTCGTCATAACATCTTGTTCCTTTAAAGCCCCAAAAATTTCAGAGTGTAAGAGGACGTCTCGGTAGCTTAAATGGTTAAAGCACTCGGCCGGATATCGAGGGATCCGGGTTCGAATCCCGGTCAAGGCGAATGATTTTTACTCTCTGAAATGGTTGCATTATAATGCACACATAGCGGGTGACTCCGTTAAAGTTACTGTTGCAGTTTCTTGAAACAAGCTGATGACGTTTTCTGTCAAATTGACTTTGATAGCCACGCAAAATGCGATTAATTAACAACTTAACGACCACTAAAAGAACATGCAGCGCCATATCCGTGCACCATGCAAGTTATTCTAAGTCTATGAAAATATCATCTCTCGTCGGTGCATTTCTGTGGTTCGTCATTTCGACCGTAAGTGATCTCTTTTCTTTCACGGTTCCAACTCGCAAGCCACAAACGGTTGCCCCAATCACATTTCTGGGAGGTCAAAGGGTGTGGAACTCGTGGAGAGGATAACGCTAAGGGGACCCGCGGTCGGATGCGCAGGGGCCTCCTCCGGTTGTCAAATCGCGAAACGGTGCGATAGGCCCGGAAGAAAGGGTTCGATGCTCGCGAGACGCATTCCAATATGCCGGATCAACGCATGGCGCGGCCCGCGGTTAATGGCGCGTGCCGAGCAGCCAGCCCACTGGTGCGGGAGCGATGAATGGCCACCTCGCCCCATTCGAGCCTTGGTGCTCGCCAATCCGTTTCCCGGTCCTCCTCTCACTCCAGGGTTGGCGTGGTCGTGGGCCGGCGCAAGGACCACTCCAGCCCGCCGCAAACACTTCCTCCTCGCAGGTGACCCCGCCGGACCCAGGTGGGGCACGCAGTATTGAAATCGCCCTTCCGGCATTGGGTCCCCTTTCAATTACTCCTTCTACGTCCCATCCTGCGGGAGTGATGCTGCGGCCCTTTGTCCTTCAGCGAGGAGGGGGCCTCGAGAAAGACCTCGTCGAGGGCCCGCGATATATTAAGGGGGTGGTGGCTCGGAGGGGAAGGCCTTTGTACCGACCCCCGTCTCGTTCCCACTTTCTCGCACTTTTTTCTAATATTGCTTCGCTTAGAAGCAATGACCGCGTTACATCCAAATTTCAATATCTTCCGAGAATAGAAATGTAGCTGTTTTTTTATTTGGGGCGAGAATGAGACATTTTGGTCCTCCATTCCACTTCAACCCTTTCTACAGTGAGGAATACGTGTATATGAAAAAATATTGCAAGCGATGCACAATAACAGTATCGATGTAAACATTTGAGGACGACATATTACTTTGGTGGAAGAAGTTTTCAAGGAAGAAAAACTGGATAAATGAAGAGTGATGCATCCTCCAATTTTTTTCTAACTGATGTCTTTATTTATGTGGAGTGTCTCATAAGCTCTGGCGTATCAATTGAAAATGTTTTGAGCAAATTTATACCTTTCTGTGGCGATTTTACAACTTTTTCTAACGAGTGCTAAGCAAATATATTGCCTACTTTTATATGAATCACGTTGTCACGGGTAGAATGTTACAGTGACGCGGAAAAGAATAAAACGTATGGTGACAGTATTTGGAAATACGCAAACGATTGTTCGATATTGTTCTATGCCTACGCAAAATGTCTTTGTGAGAAAAGTTAAAGATTAGGATATAGTCGTTCATGGCAAAATCCAGCCCGGGGAAGCATCGGTACGAGAAGAAAAGTGAAAGCCAATCCAATGAGAATATGACTTGGTTTCAATTTTCTGTGCACAAAGTTTTATGAATTTAATTTTCAACACTTCCTTCGTGGCCAGGTAATTGGGATACAATGAAAATGCTACAGAGAGTGATGTATTGTATTTATCTGCGCTTTTTCACAGGCGAGAGATAACTGGTTTACACGGAAAAAGAAACCTGGCATGAGCAAGGAAATAGTTTCAACGACGACTCATTTGGCACATCGAAAACTGTGATATGAAAAAATATAATGAAATCATTATTGCAATTACTTTTCTCGTTGAATGGTATAAATATTTGGGAATATGCTATAAGAATAGAGAGTGACGTTCACACTGCTTAAAATTCAGTTCGACTCAGCCATTTCTCGGTTACTTAAGAATCAGGGTGGTTCATGCTTCTTGCACGGGAGAGAGCAAAGGTGCACTTATCGAATCGAATGCAAGTTGAATCTTTTGGTCACATGATGTGGCCGCGAACGACATTTTGTCGGTAGTTTTACTGTGGCGAAGGATAACATATTTAAGATTGTACTTCGTATCGACTCTATATATTCCATCAGACCTTATTATTTGATGTAATAGAGAGGGCGTGTAGAGTTTCCATCGTTAGTTCAAGAAATACATTTGAGTTTCTTGAATGCATTGGTTGAATATTGTTTTAAAAGGCAATGATGTCGAAAAATCGCCGTAGTTAGATCAAAGATACTTGCGATAAAGCGATATGCAAGTTGCTTGTACAGTTGCTAGTTAACTACGACGCAACGTGGGGTTTATGGAGAACAGTTATTAATTCTTTCCATTCCATTTTCTTCAGTGATTCTTTAGTGAATTAAATTGCATGTGATTTATGGACGTGACAGCCCTTTCCACCACGTCAATTTTGTCATCTACAGACATGAAACTTTCTTCTCTCGATTACAAAAATTAAATGAGATACTATATCTTCAGTAAGGTGATTCATTATTTCGACTGGGATGTCTTTTGGAATTGCGTCTTGCTTTATTATTTCGAACTTTCTTTCAATCCCTTGTTGGAACATCAAGTAACACTTCATGAGGTCTTAGGTGATTGGGTGACAGCTTGTTGAATTACAATTTTTCCTGCAAGGGATATTGCTTTATCTATCATTTTCAAAATAAATAAAATGCGTTTTATTGCAACGTCATTTTTTGAGTATGAAATACTCCGGAACTTGTACTAATACCTTCCAAAATCCATATAAGTTTTCTTAAAAAAAAATACATATATATATATATATATATGTATGTTACTCTTTTTATTTATTATTTTCGCCAACTTATTTTCCATTCCTACAAATCTAACTTTGTCTGATGCCTTTACTTATGTGAAGCGTCTCATAAGTTCTGAGGCATTAGTCGAATATGTTTGGAGTTGTTGAGAATTTGAAATTGTCAGAGAATTGGGATATTCGTTCAATGGACTTGAAGAGAATATCGGTTTTGGCGTCAGTAGTTCTGCAGAGTAAACACGTTAAGAGCTTCAATGATTATAATTTTTGGACACAGTACAGTTTATATCACTCTCATCGCATTCATTACGATAAAAACCGTGTTGTGAATTAATGCGATGGAAGTCCTCCACCTAATAGATTAAGGATATCTCTTCTATTTATCATGAAACCTTTCGAAAAAAACTGTTTGCTGCATCCACAGCAAGCAAACTTCCGGTTTTAATGATGACGCCAGCCTTTGTTTATTCAGAGATATTCTGCATCCGATCTTTTATTTATATACTTTGGAAATGTAATGCAATAATATTTTTTCTGTCCAGCATCTATTTTATTTGGTCGTGGAATTGAATTTCGTATATTAAGGACAACGTTATTATCTATTTTTCCCAAAGAAGCAATTACTCGGTCTGGTCGGTGTTAATTAATGTTTTTTTCATATTCATTTCCCCTGGAGAAAACCTCTGCACTGCCTGCTACGCTGGACTCTCGCCAGCGGTGAGCTCATGTCTTCCGACAATACCCTCTTCGTCACCTCGTTGATAAATAATTGTCCGTGCGATTGATATCTTATTCGAGAATCTGAGAATGTGATAGGCTGGAGCATGTTAAAGTGTACAGCGTTGCAGTACGCCTTGCAGCACGGTTGCACGGGATATTCTCCGCGTCATATTTTTTTAAATAGCGAGAGAACCTAGTCCCGCGAATTCAACTGGGCCGAATACGCGGTGAGGAGTGTGGTTTGTTGACCCGGGGAAGTGGAACAGACGGAGGTGTCCGCCGCCTCTGACCGCGCAGGGCACCGTCCATTCAAAGCGAAGAAGTCACACGGCATGCTGTGCTGGGGTGCTGTTCGCAACAAGGACCCCCTCTCACCCAGCGCGGTCACCCGATGCAACATCATCCATCTGTGCACCGGTTTCCTCTGGACCTCTCCGGATACTTCCACAACCTGCCTCACGGGGCGAGGGGAGCGTCCAGCCGCCGGCCAGCCATTAGGGTGATTGGCGATTTTATCTTTCGACCATTTCGAGTCGAAGTGGGACGCGTTGGATACTTCTATCCCATGCGATACCTTGTATCGTTTTCCTGAATTCAGTGTCCCTCTATTTCTCTTTCTTATGTCGCGTATTGAAACTCTAGTAATATCCCCTCAATGTCAACATTTTAATCATGCAATCTGACTTAATCTAGTTGGTTCAAGTACCATCCAAGTAATACGTCAATGGAAAGTACTGAACGGGACTATAATGTTGGGAAAGTGGGGTAGGCTGAGGGAAAGATAAAGAAATGAAGTCATGATATCTGGAGATAAAAATTGCATAATTTAGAAATAGTTTACTCTATTGGTGGTAATACCTAGTTTAGTATCGTCATCTCTATGCATCCATCAATATTCTACCAGTGCCGCTAGTGCACTGCTTATAGCATCAGTATCCATTTGACGACATAAATGTCGTGATGTCATTTAATCCCATCCTAGTTTTCCCAATAACCTTTTGCGTTTGAACTACTATTAAACAAAAAAAATCTTCCTAGATGGATCTACTGCGAAAAGTTACCCAGGCAAACAAGATTTCAAAAACTCGATGCGTATCGATGATAACGTAAATCGAACGTGAAATACGAGCGCTCACAATTTTTCATTTCCCCCTTCCTCTCCCAAACCGCTCCATGCCACCCCTGCCAACCCTCCCCCTCCCAATGCTAAAACCCTCCCCTTTCATCCCCTTTCTTCATCCTTCTCCTCAATTCCTTCTGTCCGCAGAAGAAGGTGGCCGCGTCACTGAACATTTCGGAGTACGACTGAGGGTCATTCCTTGTTCCCATCTATGTTTATGTATTTGTGTCGCCCAACTTTTTTTATCTTTTGTTTGGGTATCTTGCTTCTTAGTTGGATTTATTAAGCACATCCGTGAGACTTCCTGGATCCAAACTGATCATCCCCTAAGTAATACTAAATAATTAATAGTAAGTATTAATTTGCTCTGCTGCTAATTCACTTTTCGATTATTCTGGGGACCATGTCAGCCGCTTGCGAAATCAAACTGTAGCTCTTGCGTAATGCAGCCTTTTCCTTTTCTGGAGTACGACTAAAATCATCCGATCAAATCTTTGGCCAAATATCTCCCTTAAAAATGCTACGAATGAGTCCACTCGTCTCCTTACATTTCTTGGCAATTTTGCACACTGCCTTTCACACCTGCGGTCGAATGTAGTGTACGAGTATGCTCGAAGAAGTATCTTTTCACGGCATTTAAAGTTTTTTCTTCATTCAAGTCCTCTCTTTTCCATGTTTTCTCCTCTGGAGTCTGTCTTACTATTTATTGATATTAAATCGCTAACGGAATCCTCGTACGCAAGTATTTTCGTACGATTTCTTGAGAGCCTCCTTGAGGAATTACTGTTCCTTAATCCATCCTGTGTCATAACATTATCCAACTGAATCTGTCTTATATATCTGAATCCCTGGACACGGTTCACGTGCATATGCCTACACGGATTGTTGTGTTTAAACCAGATACCCATGAAGATTACACCCAGCCTCCAGCAGTACACCCCGTGGACCGAAGTTGCTCTTTCCTTAGTGTTCTCCTCCCACCCGTCACCTCGCTCAAATCTCTCTTTAACAAGCAAACCGAGAGGTGCCATTATTTTCACTACTCGTTGATGTGTCGTATCTATTTCTTCCCCCTCTATGAAAAAACAAATTTGAGCTTCTAAACTACGAATTCTACACTAGAAAAATAAGGGCAACATACTTGATATTTGAGAACAACTTTCAATAGTACAGTTAAATGTGAATGTTTTGTTAAATGACAATATTGTTATGAGCCACTCTCTTAAGAATTCCGTTTCCACAGCAAAAAGTAAAACTCCTTCCCTCCAACTGACTCTTCCCTCCGCGGACTTTCCCATCCAACCACCCCCTACCCTCATCTCACAGTTTGGTGCCGAACAACCCTTGCCCGATAATGTCCTTAGAATCCCTTACACCTCATCCTGCCTCTGCCCCTTCCATGTCCCCTTCCCGCATCTACCCTCTTTCCTACAGCCAAGGTACCAGCTACCTAACATCGTCCTCTCTATAATAACCACAAGTGCTCTTCCTTCCCCCCTCTTTTTACCTCCCCATTTCTATTGTCCCCCCCCCTCTCCAGTATTTTCCTTTAGTTTCTTAATTGTCTCTAGATTTTTACATCTCTCCCCTCGCCCGAATAAAGACGTTTATCTATGCATCCATTCCCCATATGTCCCTGCCTACCTTTCTCCTATTCCTCACTTCTTCCCGCTCCCTTTCCTCAAACATGTATAAACACGATTTAGTCGCTATTTGACATGTCTTCTACCTGATAATGGTTCTCTTGACCGAAGCCCGCAATAAGTTACCAATAACCTTATGGAAAAATGCAAACATGCTTTTCTTATAATGGCAAACTTCCAATCCATCTCGCCTGAATCTTAAGCGGATAAAATGATACTTCCAATCCATCTCGCCTGAATCTGTTGAATGCATTCCCCAGCTGTGTTTATTTTTTGTTATTTAGTCCTGAATAATGACCAACAGCGTTTTCTCAGCTTTTAAGTCTGTCATTGGTTTAATAAAACCGCCTACTTCATTTTTATCTTTTTTACTATTTACTTTTAACTTTTTTTATATTTTTAACTATTCGTTCAATGCTGGTGCCAATCCTTACTGGCCCTTTTTCCTCCTCTGGATATGACTGTTTTTTTTCGCTCCATTTATCCTCGCTATCCTTTCATCTCAGTTCACGGAGACCTAAAGGATCTGCATTTCCTATCACCAGATCCATCGTGTATGTTTTCAAATTTTCCCGCCTTCAACTTCGTCCCAATTTCAATGGGTTCCATCTTCTTCTCCTTTTCTGCCGTTGATTCTGCTTTTCACGTCTTTGGTGTGATTACTGGGGCAAAATTCGTGCCTTTCCGCTGCCGGGCGACACACACGGCATCCGATTGGGCTCAGTTCCACAGTTGTCAGGACTCGCTGTCAGGCTTTTACGCATCATAAATCCGTACTTTCAATAACTGAGGTGATTACCCATTCCCACCATCTTTAATTTGTTTAACGTGACACCATCACAAAATTAGTCGGGTCTGGGATCAAACGGTCTTACTACCGTAATAGGAAGAATATAGACATAAAATCGACCAATTTTCATAAATATCTGTGTTGTAATAGTCACCAACCATTCCACACTAAACGACACATCTCCGATTCACTTTATACTAGAGGGCATCGTATTTGCAACCACACCTTGCGAAAAAGGGTACTTTGACGACATTGCCGCCACTTAAATGAAATCACAGTGTTTTTTACATCGTATAAAGAAGAAAGTCCCTCCTCTTTCCTTTAATTACTATCCACACCCCAAAAGTATGACACCCAATATATGGACCACCTACTTCCCTGGAAAACACCAGTTGAAATTTATTAAGAAAGATTATGTCCAATACTATAAATAGTTATTCTACTACTCCTCCGAATCGAAATCCACCACCTGCTTAGTCCTCGAATAACCCTATGCATTATTCATACGGCCCGCAAAACTTATGAAATACCCTAATATAAGGTAGCCATCCTTTGTCGAGCCCTCGTCCTGACCCTCTCTCGGTCGCCATGCATCTTTCCTTGCTCGTTTTCGTCCGTCCCGCCTCCCTTCCGCCCCACACGGTCTCTAAAATGTCATCGCATCCTCATTGGCAACATTCGTCCTGCCTTCTGCACTGTATTCAACTTCACCCTCCCTCCGCATAAATAATCATCGCCTTTCTAACAAACCTGCATCCCCATCCACTCTCTTTGTTTCTGTGCATTCTGCCTCCCAAAGGTTATGTTTTGATCGCTGCTTCCCTCCTTCCGTCCCAGGATCCCTTTCCAAATGGGCCAATGACATGGAGTCCGCGTGCATCTGGCCCCGCATGCCCAACCGACCCCGCTCTCCCAAAAAAATATATTACTCTTCCCCCATCGCACCGTTTCCCCTCCCCCCAACCCATTTCCTCCTCGCCATTCACGTCTCTTCTTTCGACAAAAGCAGAAAGGTTTTCGCCGAGATCGTCTATTAAATGTCTGAACTTTTCGGTGTATTTTGTATAAAGTAACCTCGAGTTTTTACTAACTCTCTTAGAATTTTTAATTCAATATTATACATATTTATAGAGCGTTCTAATTTCGAAGATATATATTTATGTATATATAAATATAAATAAATAAATATATATATACATATTATTATTATTAGGTAATATATCGGTTAAGGTAGGTTTTTGGATGGACACAACTATCAAATAAATATTTTGTAACTCCAAACAAAACCCAATCCAGCAACCTAAACTACATCAGGTCCCTCTTAATCTCTGTGTACTTCCTTCCTCCCTTCATCCCGTCCAACACCCCTATCCTGTTCCTACCCTTTCCTCGCTTGCCCAACATTCTCCCCTCTATTACCTTCTTCAACATTCCACTACCGCTCAATACGCCTTTCATCCATTTTTCCTGCCTCCATAGGATTTCTCTCAACAAACCCCTCTCCTCACCCACCATCTCCAGTACTTCCTCATTTGTTTTCCTTTTGGTCCATTTCACCTTCTCCATTCTTCTCCACACCCACATTTCAAAAGCCTCCAATCTACGTCTATCCTCCTGCTTCAGTGACCACGTTTCCGCACCGTACATAGCTACGCTCCATATCAGAGTTTTTACGAGTCTTGTCTTAACATCTCTACTCAACGTCCCCGTCATCAACTCCCTCCTCCTTGATAAAGCCTCCTTGCCTAGCGCAATTCTTCTCCTTACGTCCCTACCACTTTGACCGTATTGGTTCAAAACACTTCCGAGATATGTAAACTGTTCTACCTGTTCTATTTTTTCCCCGCCTATTTTAATATTTAGCTTAGCCTTTTTCTTCCTGGAAAATCGCATAACCTTTGTTTTATTAATATTAATTCTCGTCCTATATTTAACGCACTGAACCTCCAATTCACTCAGCAATGTTTGCAACCCCTTGGCTGACTGAGTAACTAATGCTTGGTCATCCAATAAAACCTAACCGATTTTACGAATTCCCCGCCTACTTTCATTCCTATCTCCAGTTTTTCCCAAGCCTCTTTAATCGTTTCCTCCACATATACGTTGAACAGCACCGGTGATAATGGACAACCCTGCCTTACACCTCTTCCTAACACTATGCATAATACCTTCGAAATAGAACGCTCTTCGCGACGCACAAATACGTAAAAGCACTGATATAGATTTTTAAAACTTAGAAACACCAAGAAAATACACTCGAATATGCAGTTGCGACGTTTCGACACCACGGCCGTCATTATCAGAATGCGTTCTCGGGAGAAGAGTGGAGAGGATATATGTGGGGGATGGGAGAGGGGAGGAGAGGTAAGGGACGACAAAATACATATTCTAACGAGGGGGTGGGAGGGGATATGTAGGCGGTTATTGGATGGATTCAGGGGGGTTGATTCAATTCGGGATATTTAAATGACTGGAGCACCCCAGACATGCGCCATCTCGCGTGTTCCCACCTCGATGCTACATGCACATTTGGGAAGGGTTTCAATCACCGAAACAGAGCAGCAGTCATCGAAAGATTGGTCTTAGGAAGAAGTGTCAGTAGGAATGGGATAATTAAGGAAGATGGGAGATTTGGTGGAATAGCGGTGGTTGTTCATGCGGAAGGAAAGGGTGGTGGTGCATTCAACCACGTAGAAGGCAGGGTAGAAGTTACAGGAGAGGCGATGTATAATGTTTTTTAAGGTGCGGGTGGCGTCAGGGTGCGGACTGGAGTAAAGAAATGACAGGGGCGCCCGTAGGTGGTTTGGTAAGGTTTGGCCCGTAGGTAAGTTTGACGGGCGTTTAAAAGAAAAAGAGGGACAATGTGGGAATCAAAGTTATGTTGACTGACTATTATGAATAATTGAGAAGAGTTCTCGGATTATATGTTTAATTTTTTGGGTTCCGGGGAAGAAAGTGTTGATACGGTTTGGGCATTTTGGGCGGTTGGTTTGGAGAGAGGAGCGTATTGGGTTGACGGTTTGAGAATTTTAGCACTAAGTAGTTTTTCAGGATACTGGGTTTCCTGAGAGAGTCATGTAATGGGTCTATGTATTCATGTTGGCAGGGGATGTTGATGCAAAGACGGAGGCCGCGGACTGAAAATGAGAAAGGGACGGAGCCTTTTGTATGTGATGGGTAGCAGCTCTTGATAGGATATATATCTCCTTATCTACTATTGTAATGTCATATGCTAAGTATATTATTGTAATCGCCAATCACCTCACCTTGGTTCTTTTGGTACCCAATTCTTGCACTTCTTTAATTATTTCTTCTACATCTACATATATAATACCCTGTAAGGCACCGGTAAGTGGTGTGGCAGGGGGTGCAATATAATGTAAACCACGAATGTCAAAGATAATGGCTTGTTTGCGTAGATCATGCCAAGTCAATTAACTCCTCTTGCTGCTGGGCGTTTCATGGACCCCTAATGCCTTTCTCTATTATGTGGCTTTCTTCTATATCTCCTTCGCTCTCCTTAGGGTCTTCCATTTTACTCATCAAATGCTTATCGACTACTTCGTTTGTTATATTTTATTTCCCTCGATTTTCTACGACAACCTTCATTTCTTCTATTTTTTTCTCGATGGTCAAATTCTCTTCTGCTTGCTTCATTTTTGATATGCTATTGTCCCATCACGGTCATTTTCTGAACCCACAATTGGCTCCCCATTACCCCCAGGTTGTGAGAGCGGTTTATTTATGCGCCGGGTTTGCTTCCATACAGCATGCAGTCAATTTGGCACCTTACCCTAGTCTCGGGTATCTTCCATGCGTATCGTATCTAATATGGCTGGCAGAGGTTGCTTGTGTTTGCCATGTTTCCTAAGGACAGACTCTCCCACGACGATTCGTTCTATCAGTCCGAATTGCCCCATGCTCTTAGTTCCAGTTTCCCATTGCAAACACGCTTTACTTCCCTTTTACTGATCCCAGAACCTCTTCCAGGTGTTCACATACTTCTTCTTCTTTTACATGAGTGGCTTGACGTTAGAAAGGGACATTAGCTTAGAGAAACTTATGCCATGGCAATTTTGTGACAATTAAGGCGAAAGCAACGCTCAAACAATTGATGGACAAATATTGATATAGTGGAAGAAGCTATGGGAGTAACGGTAAAGAAAATGGTGTGAAAATGTATTTTTCAATATTCATGTATCACTACATATTTAAATAATGAATAATTTTTAACAACTCTTGTGTCTAAATAAAAAGAATATATTTTTTGTAAAAATAGACTGTCAGTCTAAGTTAGATTTCCGAAGAACGCTGATCTTAGCTCTTTGAAACTTCTAAAAAAACAGTTAAATAAGCACAAAATAACGAAAAAGCATTAAATAAGGCATTTTTAACTCTGCATTTTTTCCATCACCATTAATTCCATGCATCATGTGCATTTACTTTATTTTTCTATTTTTTGCACAAAATTGCGTCCTCAATCGCAGTCTTCAATACATCTTTTATTCGGAATCCGCCTAGAATAACCATTTTTTGACCTGTCTAAATTTACCCCAACCTCATTTACGAGTAGTCTTCCCCTTTCAACTCAATCATCCTTTGCTTTTGTATCTTTCCTTATTCGTATTTCCGTTATTTTCCACCGCCACACTTCAATGCTGCAATTCCCTGTTTATTCACTTACCAAGATGAATTTGCACTTTTCCCCGAAAGCTCATTCGTATTTAGATCATAATCCGTAAGCATAGATCATAATAAAGTAATAACTAACTGCAAAACATCATTTTGAAGAGGAATAGCGTTGAATAAATTGAATATGGAAGAATTGAACTGGGGGAAAGAGCGTCTTCTAGGATACATTGGGAAATGTGTGCGATTTCTCGTAAAAGAGAAAAGAGACGGTCACGTTTAAAAAATAAGATATCGAAATCCGCAAGCAAGGTACTGGGAACAACAGCATAAAAGAAGTGACTAGAAAATCATATATTAAGGATAATAAGATAAACAATCTAAATGAGAAATGAGAATGGAAGAATGATAACTCAACATAAAAGTACAAATAGCATACAAGTATCTACATCTATACGGTACCCGACAAGTTGCCGCAAGGGCGCGTGGTGGGGGGTGTTAGACCACCACCCATAATTAAGAATAAAACCGCAAAACCCACAAATTCGTGCCAATCTCGTATGTCCACAAATGCGTATATATTCATTCAAAAACCTTTACAACTCACACACATGCAGATACATATACTAACACACACATACACCTACGAATATAGCTTATGTATACGCAACGTTTAATCTTGTCCTGACCTAAAAGTTAAGCGCCTTTAATATTTCAATAGTAACTTTGGTTTCCCCTCCCATGGACTACAACCTTGTCGTGGTGGAAGGGCTTGTGTGTTCCGATGACCCCTAGAGCTGTGCTGGCGGGAGTAATAATAATTACTCCTGGAAGGGTCACCCATGCCAGATAGGTCGAAGGTTAGGAGCCAGACGAAAGGTAGTCCACGCAGCGTCTGTTCCTCAGTGAGGCGGCTGCAATGGCGTCTGACCCCAGTGGGGCGGCCATTAAGTGATGGTGTCACGTTAAAAACACTATTGAGGAAGGCAACGGGAAACCACCTCAATTATGATTCCCAAGAATATTATGATGGCACTATAGATAATATGAGTCCTGGCAACTACGGGACACGGCCCAAGAGGCCGTGTGTCGTGCCCGGCAGCGGGAGAGGCAAGGCTCCCGCGGTCGTCATCCCACGAAACCCTTGCAGGGAAGAAATAACTTCAGCAGGACAGAAGACTCAGAAGAAGGCGAAAGTAGTTAGAATAGGAACCTGGAACGTCAGGACAATGTTGAGGAGAGGCAAATTAGAAAATATTAAGCGAGAGATGGAAAGAGGTAACATAGATGTTTTAGGCCTCTGCGAGGTGAGATGGAAGGATAGCGGGGATTACTGGAGTGACAATTATAGAGTAATATACAGCGGCGGGGATGAGAGCCAACGAGGGGTTGCCGTAATTTTAAATAAAGGGGTAGGAAGAAGCGTAGTCAACATAGAGCAAGCGACAGATAGAATTTTACTCGTAGAGATTAAAGGAGAGCCGACGAACTTGGTCATTATTCAGATATACATGCCACCGAGCAACCACAAGGAGGAAGAAGTCGATAGGATGTATGATGAGTTAGAGGATATCATCGCGAGTGTTCCTGCAGGGAAACATTTGATAGTGATGGGGGATTGGAATGCGACGGTAGGCGAAGGAAGAGATGGTGGTGAGGTGGGGGACTATGGGTTAGGCACGAGGAATGAACGCGGGGAGAAAGCAATTGAATTCTGCAGGAGACAGGGGTTAGTCATCACTAACACATGGTTTAGACACCACAAAAGGCGTAGGTATACATGGAAAATGCCAGGTGACTCAGAAAGGTATCAGTTAGATTATATTATGGTTAGGCACAGGTTTAGGAACAGTGTGATAAATTCGCACAGTTTCCCAGGAGCGGATGCGGACTCTGACCACAATTTAGTTGTTATGAAATGTAATGTTCGTTTCAAGAAGATAAGGCAAGGGCGGCGGGTTAAAAAATGGAATTTAGAAGCAGTAAATGAATTAACGAGGAAGGGGTATCAGGAGGCTGTAGAGAAAATGATGGATGACGGTAAAGAACTGAGTGCTATCGAAGAAAAATGGGGATGTATCAAGAAAGGGATATTGGAAGCCGCTAAAGACACTATAGGAACCGTTAACGGGAAAAGGATAAGGAAACCATGGGTAACGGATGAGATGATTGCGAAGATGGATGAGAGAAGAAGATGGAAAAATGTAAACACAGAGTTAGGCAAAATGAAGTACAAAGAGTTAAACAATAAATTGAGAAGGGCCACAAATAAAGCAAAAGAAGAATGGTGGAAAACGCAATGCGAGGATATGGAAAGTTTACAGAAGAAGGGTGAAATTGGTGCTCTATACAGCAAGGTTAAGTTATTATCGGGAAGTAAGAAGGCAAGAGCTGTGCTAACAGTTAAAGATAAATGGGGTAAGATAATAGTTGAACCAGGAAAAATCCAAGAGAGATGGAAGGAATATATAGAAACACTGTATGGTAAAGAACTTAGGCCGACAAGGTTAGACATAGAAAAGGAACATGACGTAGAAGAAGATAGCTTAGGTCCAGGCATACTCGACGATGAAATAGAAAGGGCATTAAAGGAGATGAAAGCAAATAAGGCTGTGGGGGTGGACAATATTCCTGTAGAAATGTTGAAATGGTTAGGGAAAGGTGGAAAGAAGGCCATATATGGACTGATTCGTAGTATCTATGAGGAAGGAATCTGGCCGGAAGATTTTGTGAGATCGGTGTTAGTTCCTATTCCAAAAAAGGCAAAGGCTTCGTCATGTGAGGATTACAGAACAATAAGTTTGATATCCCACGCAGCTAAAATTATTCTCAGGATCATCAACAAAAGGATAGAGAGTAAGGCAAATGATTACTTAGGGGATGATCAGTTTGGGTTCAGGAAAGGAAGAGGTACGCGTGATGCCATTGCAGTAATGAGATCACTAGTCGAGAGGAATATAGAATACAATCAGGACGTTTTTGCCTGTTTTGTAGATTTCGAAAAAGCGTTTGATAGAGTGAATTGGGAAAAATTAATGCGTGTATTGCAGAAAATAGGAATGGATTGGAGGGACAGGAGACTGATCCGCAACCTGTACATGTCTCAGACTGCTCAGGTGCGAGTGGGGAACGGAGAGTCTGGATGGGCAGTGTTAGGAAGAGGTGTAAGGCAGGGTTGCCCATTGTCACCGGTACTGTTCAACGTATATGTAGAGGAAATGATTAAAGAGGCATGGGAAGAACTGGAGGTAGGAATGAAAGTCGGAGGGGAACTCGTAAAATCGGTTAGGTTTGCTGATGACCAAGCATTAGTTGCTCAGTCAGCCAAGGGGTTGCAAGCATTGTTGAGTGAATTGGAGGTTCAGTGCGATAAATATGGGATGAGAATCAATATTAATAAAACAAAGGTTATGCGATTTTCCAGAAAGAAAAAGGCTAAGCTAAATATTAAAATAGGCGGGGAAAGAATAGAGCAGGTAGAGCAGTTTACATATCTCGGAAGTGTTTTGGACCAATACGGTCAAAGTGGTAGGGACGTAAGGAGAAGAATTGCGCTAGGCAAGGAGGCTTTCTCAAGGCGGAGGGAGTTGATGACGGGGACGTTGAGTAGGGATGTTAAGACAAGACTCGTAAAAACTCTGATATGGAGCGTAGCTATGTACGGCGCGGAAACGTGGTCACTGAAGCAGGAGGATAGACGTAGATTGGAGGCTTTTGAAATGTGGGTGTGGAGAAGAATGGAGAAGGTGAAATGGACCGAAAGGAAAACAAATGAGGAAGTACTAGAAATGGTGGGTGAGGAGAGGGGTTTGTTGAGAGAAATCCTATGGAGGCAGGAAAAATGGATGAAAGGCGTATTGAGCGGTAGTGGAATGTTGAAGAGGGTAATAGAGGGGAGAATGTTGGGCAAGCGAGGTAAGGGTAGGAACAGGTTAGGGATGTTGGACGGGATGAAGGGAGGAAAGAAGTACACCGAGATGAAGAGGGACCTGACATAGATTAGTTTGCTAGGTGGGGAGTCACAAAATGTTTATTTGATAGTTGTGTCCATCCAAAAACCTACCTTAACCGGTAGATTACCTAATAATAAACTTTGGTTTCTTACTACTATGATTCCGATTGTTCTGGAAAAGAATGAGTATTTGAATCTATCTGTATTGGAATCTATCTCCCTTATTTTATCTTTGTGGTCTGATCTACCTAAGTAGTGTGGGGCATTATAATTCCTTTAGTGTCATCGTTAAAATAGTTGGTTCTGAACATTTCTAAAAATCCAAGTCTCGCTTGTTCTCTTCGTATCTCAGTGGCTCCCAGCCTAAATCCCCTAAGAGACCTGTTACACTTGTGTTCTTTTTATAACAATTTTTAACGAATCTGGCGGATTTTCTCTGAATTTTATCTAATTATTTTTACCAGATTTTCTCCCAAGGATCCCAAATACTGGCGGTTTATTCCTAATGTGGTCTAGTTAGAGCAAAATAACACCTCTCTTTAACTTTCTTATTGCATTTCTCCTCCGCCCTTTTATTGAGGCCCAGTTTCTTTAAAGTGGATCCGCTCATTGTCCTGATATGTGCTCCCCATGAAAGGCGTGGTGTTAAAACTAACCCCCAATATTTAACTTGATCGCCCGTAGTTAGCACTGAACACTCTATTTTATAATTTGTGCCCTTTTCGCCTCTTAATTTGGTCCAAAATTTCACAACTGCGCATTTGTCTGCAGTATATTAAGCACGAATCCCCCTTCCTTGCTCCAATCCCATCTTCCGCTTACTTATGTTAAAAATAAGAGCTAAATGTGGATATTCCTATCTTCTCTTCTCCCTAAAACACAGCCCCTCCAAGCGCTCCATTTCATATCCGCACCTATGCAGCCTGAGACCTTTGAAGGTTCTGGGTAAGTTTTCTACCCCTACATCCAATCTTCTGCAAAGTTTTGGTTGCCATAGATTACTCCGTTGAGAATCTTCTCAAAATCTACCAAACATACATATCCATCCTGGTTGTACTTTATTTCTAATACTTAAACGTACCTACATTTTTCTAAACCGAATCTGATCTTCGTTGGAGTACTTAGCCTTAGCTTAGTTCAACTTTTCGGTGATTACCTAAAGCAATACCGTAGTATTGTATCAAATTGGGTTTTCACGTATAGCATTAATTTTAGATCTCGATTAATATTCAAATGCACTTCATACTCGTTTGTGCTAATGATGAAAAATCTCAATCTAAATTACTCTCCTTAATAATATTTTTAAATACGGGTGTCCGTGCCCTGTGGATTTCCTAGCGTTCCCTCCCTATTCGTGGAGTATAAAACTTTACCGAGAATGCTTGTCTTCCTCATTTTTTGAAATTAAAAAGGAAAACACCCGAAAACAATAAATATCGTGAATCGCACGAGTCAACGAGTTTTATAAAAACAAGATACGTTCATTTACCATGGCGATGCAATAATAATGGAATTTAGAGATATTAACAGTGACACTCGTACCGTTTGATGTCGCCTACATATGGAAGACGAATGGCTTCGGCTCCGTGCCAAATCTATCTCCTAGCGACCGCCGCCCATTCCTGCACGTTACGTGCGCCATCCGTGCGTATGCTTCCCAGTGCCATCGTTTGGCGCTTGGGATTACCGCGGTGAAAAATCCCACTTTTTTGCAGCTGACCGAGAGGGTTCATTCGTTCACGCGGGCGGATGTTTTGAAATGCTGGCGCCTCTGCATCGCCGTTCCCTCTGCGGTTAGCCGGCGTTGAACGCTGCTTCAGGAATTCATGAGTTTGACTCGAGGGCTCAATGAATGAATTTTCGTCAGTAGATGTGCGAGCATTACGAATCTGGAGAGACCTATGTGATGGCCTAATCCTTAATAGATATTCGTGAATATTTTATTCTTATCGTGGTGGTCCTTCATTGAATAAATTCTTCCTCTTAATAATGCTCCCCGTCGCTGTTGAATTATAACAGTGTACATTACGGGTTTTTTCAAAGCTGATGTATTGGGATGCTGGAATTTTTGTTTATCAACGATGTATGATTGAAAGAATACAACATAAATTCAGTGAATAATAATGAGATATTTGTAAGTTTCCACAATATAATTAATTGTTTCATGCGTTACTTTTTGGAATTGTTCCATGACGAATAATTTCAAAAGAAAACACATCCACATAAAAATTAACTTTAATGCGACCCACATTTCAATTCGGTGCAGCATTACCAGACCTAATGATGCTGCACCGCAGTGAAATCTAGGTCGCATTAAAGTTTATTTTTATGTGGATTTACTGTTTTATCTTTACATTATTTAGCTGCCACAACCTACACTAATAAACCAATAAGACTGCGGCCCATTTTAAGTCAAGTTTTTTCCCATATCGTCGATGTTGTGCGCTAAAAATAGCGCAACGTTCAGAGTAAAGCACTTACTCGTTGCCCCCCGTAGTTTGGAGCAATAGAGCTTTATAGTAATTATTTCTGGAAATTCAGCATTGATTGATAATTGCGAGTAACCACTTTGAACCTAAGACGCTTGAGGAAAAACAGGAATATTTTGGAAGGTTTATTTACATGATAAATTGGAAAGCAAGGCAAATAAATGTTTACTGATTTCAACGAAGTGTGCTGTTTGGAAATGTGTTATCCGCATTCAGTAGAATGGCATGTGAACTCGATGAGAGAGAAGTAATAACAAATATGCTGGTTTAACTTTAGTTTAATCTTACATATGTTGCTCAAAAGCCTGCCATTTCAATAAAAACATCATGCGAAACTGGAATTCTTCAAGGTGAAGTATACGCACACTTCATTTGTGGATAATTCAAACTCAAATTATGACTAGCCATCTCATCAATCACTGTCTAAATTAACGGAAAATTCAGCAGTTAAGTGCTAATACGTTTATTATCATATTTTGTAATATTATGGCATATGTTGTCACAGGCTCTAAAAATTAAAAGTTGAATTATACTTGAGCAGAGATGAAGTAATAACCCACCCACGTGGCTGCAAGCATTCATTCAGACACTCGAAAAACGTGTTTTATGGAAACATTTTTTGTTATCCTAACATTTTGTAAACCTGAGTCACTCTTTAATGCCAAACAGAACTTCTCTTAAAACCGCAGAATTTCATTTGTCTTTTCCATCATAAGATAATATAATGATAAGAATTAGTAATTTTGTTGCCGCAACTATGTTACCCGTGAATTTAATTCCTTTATGATGTACGAAGGGAATCGTAGAGTGTAGTCGTGTGATATGATACTTCGTGAGCGAGAATTTGAACCATATTTCATTAGCATTATTAAATTCCGATATATTGCATTTCCCCCGTGGAGATTTGATTTTGTCATTGTAATTAGTTGGGGTAATTTTTATGTTTCAGAGTTTGTATGAATTTTTCATGCATTTACAACTTCAGCGCAAAACTTATTTTCAACTAAACTTATTTTATGCCATCACTCAAGAAGAAACTATACTCTTGAAAAATATCTCCGCGAAAATATGCTAACGCTGAAGCTTACCCGTTGAGGGTTGAAAGCAAAATTTTAACAATGTAAATTAATAAATTTCAACTTCCTTTATTATATTCATTATTTTCGTGAATAAAACGCGGAGGAGCGCGATGAATGGAATTCTAAACCCACAAAGTCCTAAACAAAAGAAAGGAAAACCCTCTCAAAGCAGCATCTGTAATAATTTGACCCCTTCGCTGCCTCCACTGTTTTGTCATAGCATGTCATTGTTCTTTTTTTTTGAAAAATTTGACTCCCTGGATTATTAATTTATAAAAAAACCAAAGCAACTTGTACTACAAGCAGCGCTCATTGACCCGTGAAACCTCGCTTAGTGGAGAAAGCGTTTTAATTGCTTTTTCGAGTAAATTAATTAACCTTCGGCGCTGCGGCGTACGCACGCATCTCCCGCTGCCGTCTCTCTGCATTTGACCACCGAGACAAAATTCCTCCGGACCCGAGAGAGCCTCCCTCCATACCCTCCTCTTCCGCACCCTAATCCAGCTCCCTTCCCTAACCTTTCCCTGCCTCTCTGCCCTCTTCTCTTCAAATCAAATCTTCGTCCCCGCGTGCGTAGTTCTCTCGAACCGAGGAAGTTTGTCACCGGCGAGCAGGCGATTTGCACCTCTCGACGAGGCTGAGTGGACGCACACGTTTGGACATTTAACACTTTGAAAAATACTTGTGTGCCAAATACTTATTGCGTGAATTTCAACTTTGGGAAATTGAATGAGTGAAGTAATAATAATTTATATAACTTTCACTTAGTTTTAAACAGTAGTGTTCTCAATATGACCAACGTTAATTAACATCATTACTAAATTTATTTTAATGAAGAATTTGATGAATGAAAAAGTGATTATATTAAAGATAAATTGACGAGGAATGCCATATTCCACATCGGATGTAATCCAATTCATACGCGCTTGTTTAACCGGACTTAAACCTGCTCATGTCCAGAGTCGTTCTCTTACAAGCACATCCAACATCGCCAACCAACCAATTCCTTCCTTCACTTTCAGATTTTTAACACTGTTAAGTTTGATTTGTTCAGCGTAATAGTTAAATGGTCTGCAACAGACAACTACATCAAAGTCTCTGCAGTTTCTGCAAAAATATTTCAATTGATATTATTACGTAAGATTTGTTAGAAGGAACTTTGCATAACAACCTTTTGAGTCAATACACGAAAATCGAGATAGTAAATGCGGCAACTGTTACACCATACGTATCTGTATTTAATATATCATAAAATAAAAAAAATTGCGTTAAACACGCATTGAAATCGTGTATGTAACCCACTCCACCGACGGTGGCATTCTAGTGTATGCTTCCCTCTCCAAGCCGTTGACGGTATAACTTTCGTATCATAGAGCCTTTCCATTTCGGCCGCTCTCGTCGACACCCGTTGTCTCCCATGAATTCATTCAAAGCACAAATGGCCTGGGACACATTATTTACTTTGCTCTAGGAACTATTGCGTTTTTAAAATTTTGGTTTTATTATTTTTTCTAACTAAGCTTCAATTAAAATTATTCGGTTTTTCATTTATTATATGCATGTTTGATATGGCATGATTTTGAATGATTAACGAAATGATATTTAATTTTGCTCTAGTTTTTTTTAGCTGGTCATTTCTCTTGCCCTATAATTTGTTGCCTTTGAAATTAAATTTTAAATATATTTTTAAGCTATGAACGTTCCGTCTTTGGCACTGTGCTAGTATTCAAACCCTCAAAAATTTTCAAATGGCAAATATCTAGTACTTTATCGTATAACTAAAAATAATTAAACATTCCATTTTTTCTTTGGGACAAATTTACTTCGAAAATAACTGCCATAGATGAAGTTATATATGAACAACGATTTTGTTGCTTGGAAAATTCAATATTATGATACTAATTGAACCTTCTCGCATTTGCTATTGCCTCCTGCCTTCCTCCAGTGAGGGTTGCCCATTGATCAGTGGAGAGGATGCTTCTGACTCATATGGGGAGTCCAGGTAGATAATGTGGCAAGGGAGGCATTTAGAGTACTTCGTTGGGTAATGAGAAAGTTAAAAGGAAGTAGCGTATCCACAAAAGAAAAAGCATATAAGGAACTGGTTAGCTCTATCTAAGAATACCCTAAGATATTTCTGACTCATTTTTTACTCGTATGTTTGATCCATGGATCAGTGGGTAATGATGATATAGTAAAACGAGAGTAGGGTTCATGAGTATCGTCTTTTTCTTACCTTGCAATTGGTTGCTAGTTTGATAACAACTTGTCAACGAATTTAGTATTTCTGGGAATTGTGTAACTGCTAAGAAGTATTTCCCGTCATCTCATAAGTCTTCGTGGATTCCTGTCACGTCGGTCCATATCGAGGGACAGCCTTCTTGTTGGCGCCTCTGCTCGAGTCTTCTTGGTCGGAGTGTCGCTGAAATATGATATCACGTCACTTGGATGTGTACACTGTAACCAATTTGCTTCTGCTTAAAAGCAAAGGTACTCAGAATTTATGTGCCACAAGTCCCGAGTACAAATAAGTAAGGAAGCCACTGCAAATTCTGAGCCAAGGTGCAACCAATTTTGTGATGCCAAATTTCAATGTTCAATCAGTATACCGAGTACCGCTTATGTATTGCTTATTGCTAATGCTGTAATGTCATACATCTACATCTACATAAATACCCTGCTAGCCACCAAAAAAGGTGTGGCAGGGGGTGTAGCACCATAAGGGAAGGGTAAGGGATGAGGGGGTTGGGGTTATCAATTAGGTGAGGAAAGTTGGGGGGAACCTGTATGAAAAAATATATATTTTTTTATATACATACATACATGCATATACATATATATATGTATATACATACATACATTCACGTACATACACAAAACATATATATATATATGTTTGTGTCCTCGTGTGTCCTTATGTGTATATCCTCGCGCAGTCCCTAACCTGTACGTAAATTCTTATTGTAATGAACTAACTCCTGGGAAATTTCGACTACAATCATTCTGGTCCCTTATCGTTCTTCGAAAAAATGAAATTTTAAACCTGTCAGTCTTGCAGTCTATCTCTCTAATCTTATGTTCGTGATCCCTTCGACCGTAATACGTTGGGGTTCGTATTATCCTTGGTGTCATCGGAAAAGGGCCCATCTTTAAATATTTTTAATAAGTTTAATCTATATTGTAAACGCCGCTGTGTAAGAGAATCCCAACCTAAATTGTCTAGCAAAGTGGATACGCTGCTGAGTTGGTCATAACAATGTTTGACAAATCCAGCCCCCCTCCGCTGAACTCGATCTAATTCCGAAATCAAATTTATATTTTGAGCATCCCATGTACTGGCAGCATACTCTAGGTGGGGCGTGACCAAGGCAAGGAAACATCGTTCTTTCACCTTTTCGTCGCATTTACCTAGGACTCTTTTCACAAATCCAAATTTTTTATTAGCAGACCGCATATTTCTCGTATGTGTTTTCCCCAGGACAGATCGTGAGTAATTGTTACACCCAAGTATTTAAAGGAATCTACCCTCGCGGTTTTGGTTTGTTTCACTTTGTAACTATAAGGGAGGGAATTACTCTTTTCCCAAAAATGTATTACTGCGCATTTGACATTCACAGAACAAACTACTTGTCATAGCATACTGTACTATGGTACATGATATTTCAAAAAATCCAATATTAGAACTCACAAGTAAATACTAGAAATCGCATGATTTGCAGTAGACCTATCAACAGCATCGTCACCATAAACAACGTTTAAACTACGATGAATCTCATTAGGAGTCACTTTTTCAGCACTTAAAAATTCGATAACAGCACGCTGTTTAACTCGCGTTGACATAGCAACAGAACACGTCTCCATACTTCCGCTTCTCGAAATACACTGGATGACTTCAATAGATCTCAAACCTGCGCATGCGTGTTGAGGGGGAATGTTATTTCCACATGCCACCAGAAGTGCTTCTGAAGGTCATTTTGTTTATGGTCTACAAGCATGTGTGCATTAGTTTTCAGCCTGTCCTCGTATTTATCATTTTTTACAGGAATCTCAATTTGATCCATTGTTCCCTTCCAATAACCCCACTAGTTTTTGACTGGTTGAAATCAAACACACTGTTTTTATGCTTGATGAAATGATGCTTTTGAACTTTGGCTGTCGCGTTTTGAAAGGGCATCTATGTTTGACTCAAGTGGTCGATAGAATGAGCAAATCAATAAACTTCTGCGATTATAATCCTTGGCGTCACGGCTAACTAAAGCCTTCAATGCGTATATTGTCGCATTCATTACTGGTAAAAATAAAAATAAACAAAAGACAAAGGGAGGTAAAATGAAAGACGAATTAACAAATTGGGTATTAAAGCTCAAATGATTTCAAATGGGACCCATGAAGTGCCATGTGAGATGGAAACAATCGTTTGCCGTTATCTATTGTGTTCAAAAGTGTTGAAATGGTCGGGGAAGATATATAGATTGAGCCTATGGAGTTTCCTCTGCGGGAGGGAAAATCGGAGGGTTGGGAAGATCTGTTCGAGGAGAGAGGGTTGTGGAGTGTGAGGGGCTCTCGGTGCGACCCTAAGAAGAAGACTGGGTGCTGCCCACGCCCGGATGAGGGGACGGTGTTTGTGGCCGGGGAACCGCAATGCACTTGGACGGGTTGGTCGGGCCGGCGCCTTCGGATTTTGTGCTACGTATGATCTGCATGGAAGATTCGGATTTAAAAAGTCAACGTGCTCATTCCACGGTTTGGGAGGAGCGAAATTGAACAGCGGAGTCGACACTTTTGCTTTGATTTGTAAACGTTTTTCGTTTGGAGAGCGGCGGTGGTGTCGGAGGGCGCTCCAAAGGGTGGGGCGCCAGAAGTCAACGAGGGCGGCCTTAGCTTTCATGGGCCCGCCCGCGTCGGATGCATCCAAGTGTCCGAGGAGAGATCCGTAATGGGATCGGATCCGGGCAGGGAGAGGAGTCGCGCGTCCATGTTCACCCTCCGCGGAGGAGGGAGGGACGAGGGAGCAGTTGGCATTCCGATAATTGGGGGTACGTTGCTCGCCGTGGAGTAATTACCACTAACAATGACTACTGGGCGGCGTGGCTATGGCCCGGATCGCGATTAAGTGACTTTCCTCGTCTATTTGATGAATACATTATTTTGCAATTTACGTGTGTAAGTCGTGTAGAAAATAATTTTTGATAGCGCTCCTAAAAGTTAATCCTATTCCTGTCAGCTGTAAATACCAGCAGTGAAGGATTGGCGGAGAGCAATGGAAATTGTGAATTAAGAGGTTCTTTCAATGAAGAAATATCCGTAAAAGATTCGTTACATTTTAAATTCAAGTTCAATCAGTATTCTTATTTAACTGACGCTCATGCAACAAGAAACAGAGTGTATTTTCACACTGAGGAAAAACATAATAGCCTAATTTAATCATTACGTTTGGTGAGAAAACCGATCAGGGAAAAGGAAGGTAGGTGAACCTTCGGGCTGATTACTGTGTTTATGGTTTTTAAACGCAGTTAGGAACCCGTAGTACAGTTTGATAGGTTATTATAGAGTTCAGCCCTGCGGTGAGTGAAATACACACGTAAAAAGGGAGGCAGTTCCTATTCCTGCGCAGGATATTGCTTCGCCAGGAAGCTCTGGTACCCGAAAATTCACACTGCTTGGTTGGAGCCGAGGTGTGTTTAAAGGCGTACCCGGAAATCGAACCCTGGCCCGTAGTCCAATGTTACTGCGCTCTACCCACTGGACTACCACGGCTCTTCGATTATAAATAAACAAGAGAAAATTAATATTTTCATTAGGAATATTCTGCTGGATTCTGGTTTTTGGTGGCTCTAGGGATTGAAAGGTGGCACGTTGCAAATTTCCGCCATAAAATTCAATGAAAGCCACATTGCCATTAACCATTCGTAAACTCCATATGCTTGTTGCTTCCTTTCATTTATCTCAAGATGTGTGGTTTCTCTCTCTCCCTCCGTCCCTCTCCATCGCTTGCTCAACCGTGCCCCTCGACAAAAATCACCAAAATTCCACTGCATTGCGATCACTCAATCCAATTTTCCTGCCTTTTTCGAATTACCTACAAAAGCCTTCTCTTCTGGAATGCATCCAAACGACGCTTATGCTTCAGCCTCCACGATCAAAAATCTACGCCGAATTTCACATAAAACATATCATAGTCCTTTCCTTTCATCTTCAATTGAGGTCTCTTCCTTCAATTATTTAACCGAACTCTTAACTAGTCAAATTTCCTCCACAACAACTTAATGAAGATTCTAGTAAAATCTTCTCTAATGAAGGTCATTATTTTGATTTCTTTGTTAGTTCCTACTGAAACACACTTTCTGAATGCGTGAACTGTTCCATCCTATTTGATATATTCGACCGAATATGTCCGTGGCGTGGATTCGGCGATATTCCCATCTGTCTATATAATTCTCATGTTTCCAACACGTTCATTTGCTTGCATTGACAACAGTTTCAGCAGTATTCAATTATTTAGGTAGCAGGCACCTTGGCCCAGAAATATAGAGAGTTGATAAATCTGATACGGTCCATGCCCCCAAAATATCAATGTGCGTCTCCGCCAAATCGAAGAGACAACGAGAAATAAAACTCAGTATTCTGTTTAGCTCTTCTATCAAAACGCAAATTTGTCCTGGCTCGTCAAACGTCATCAAGGTTTCCAGGAAGTTAAAAAAATGAAAACTAAAATATATACAACGCAACTGAGAAAGCTCTTGTGTTGTTTCTACTCCGCCTCTCTTCGAGTAAATGTACCTAGGAGTCACTGGTTGTCATAAAATCATGAATTAATAGAAGATCATTCGGACCAGTGGGTGAAGGAGCGATGTTTTCTTCCACTAATTAGAATTCATTTTGAATATCCTGATCACGGCAGACGGACCTCTCATAGAGTGGCTTGAATCACCTGTTGGAGAATTCATTGGTTAGCAATATTAAGTATATTGTGTGAGAACTAACTTAGATCACACGAGGAAAAAGAATTGTAATACAACATCTATTGTTTCAGTTTCAAGAAATTTCTAATTAAAATTCCATACGAAGAATAAACAGGAAACTAAATTCAAGTGTTTTCTTGTTTGTATAGAACCGTAGATTGTTGATGTTTCCTGAAGAAATAAAATATGTTAAACAGTGTAGCAAGTTTATAAAGATGGAAAAATCATGAATATTTTCTAAAGAAGAAAATTGATTTTTTCTTCAAGATTATTAGCCTTTTCAATTTATCTTTCATTCGAGCATTATTTCCATTCGAGCATTTTTTATCGCTGAAAATGTGATGCGTGTTTATTTTAGGGGCGCGTTTCCTTAATTTTAATGATAGTTGCCGTAGCACAGCTATTTCCTAAGTGGTGACCGTAAGCTCTCATGACTTATGGAAATATTACATTACGGTGCCCACTAATGTTGAAAGCTATACATTTATTACTATTGTACGAGCAATATTCATAAAGTAAATGCCGTTTGCTAATATTTAAATATTGGCGATTAAGAACACAGTTTTACTCCTTCAGCGCCATCTACTGATTCATTGAGAAGCTAGAGCAGCATTTGTTTTTTTCAGAAGTCGTTTGCTTGTCCGTGCATGCAAAAACAAGGTCCGCGAAAACTGTTGATCCCACCAGCTGCGATTCTTGTTTGCAAAAAGGATTGTCGGCTGCTGAAATTCATCGGGAGTTATGCCTAGTCTATGGACCTACAGTAATGAGTGAAGGAAAGGTTAGACAATGGTGCCGTGATTTTAAAAATATACGAACAAATGTCCATGATGAAGAGCAAAGTGGCAGACCCAGTAGTATTCTGACCGATGAAATTGTTTCGCAAGTGGAACAAAAACTGCAATGTTATCATCGATTGACGATTTATGGCCTGGCTGAACAATTTCCCCAACTTGGACGCACTACTGTCTACAATATTGTTTCGGAAAACCTCGGATACTACAAATTGTGTGCAAGGTGGGTACCGACCACCACAAAGGGTAAAGAATGTCCAGTGGACGAGAGTTTTTGGGCCGTAACCAACAAGATGGAGATGACTTGTTTTCTCGCATTATTACCGGGGACGAGAAGTGGATATCCTACATCAATCCACAAACAAAAGAGCAATCGATGCAGTGGCGACACTCATTTTCACCAAAACCGAAAAAGTTTAAGAAAACTCCGTACACAAGTCGAAAATTGATGGCTACCTTTTTTTGGGCCATGCATTCTTTTAGTGGATTTTATGGAACGTGGGAAAACAATTACAGCTGATGTGTACTGCAAAACGCTCAACAAACTAAGACGTGCGATCCAAAGCAAACGACGGGGGAAACTGTCACCCTGTGTAATTCTCCTCCACGATATCGCACGTCCTCCCACCGCTGCCAAAACGTTAAGAAAATTCAAGATTGTCGTTGGGAACTCTTTGACCACCCACCGTACAGTCTTGACCTTCCTCTTCTTGCACTTGAAATAGTGGGTCGGTGGACAACGTTTCGAAACCGAAGAGGAACTCAAGATCGGCGTTGTCAATTGCTTCAACTCTCAGGCGGTGAGCTTCTATGCAGGGGGGTCAAAGATGCTTTTGCAGTGGTAGGAAAAATGCTTAGAAGTGAACGGCGATTATGTTTAGAAGTGAGGTAGGTGTTTAGCTAAAATTACCAAAAATGTTTCATATCAGCCATAATTGCCATCAATGTTTCATATGAGTATATTTTTTCCTGTGCCCAAACGGCTCTTACTTAATTAGCATGCCTCGTAGTGGCCGAATTATATCTTGTTCAATGAAAAGTTGATAGATATTTAAAACAATCCTAGTTTCTTTGTCAGCGTAACTCTCTTGGAAACCACTCATAGGCCGAAGGTTAAGATTCGGTGCAAATATCCGACACCGATAAGAATTGAGTCATATTTGTGATGATGCTAAAAATGCATTTATAACCCCGTCGTGCTATGGTGGGATAAACTATTTACTAAGCAAGATAATACTATGGAAGCAATAGGTTTAAAACGCCCTTTTCCCACAGAAGATTAAGATTAGAATAATTTCCATAATAGAAGGACTTTTTTGATGGTAAAAATACTTCCACGTGAAAGTCTAAAACAGTAGAATATATTATAATAATTGGCAAAGGAGGTATTTAAATAGCAGTTTTATTCAAATAAACCTATTTTGTAACTATTATTCTGTGCTTTAGCAAGAGAAATAGCAATTCAAATCTTCATACTGACCCCCTGACCCAGGTTAGTGATAGATCCATTTATATATATATATATATATATATATATATATATATATATATATATATATATATCGCTTGAATTACATAACTGATTCCCGAAGTTGGTGAGGATAAGAAAAGAAACTTTCCACTTCCACATAAATCTTTATGTGGAAGTGCAAAGTTTCTTTTTTTTTACCCTCATCATAAAGGAATTCCAAAAAGTTAAACCTGAAACTGTTTTGTTTCCCGAAGCTGGTAGTAATAAATACAATGGTATTTTGGTTGTGGCTTTATATTTTGGAGTTATGTGCTCCCGTACGGCGAGGTCACAGCTTGCAGAGTGTACTTGCAAGAGCAGGGAACGGTGCCATTTTGCATATTTTCGACGCACTTCTTTTCGCGAAGGAAAGCAAAGCATAGTTATGGAATAGTGGTAATCCCTGTTGGCGCGGCTGCTTATCAAGTAGCGAGGACATTAAAGAGGGGTCGCGGGCACGCAGAGTGTCAGCACTACGGTGCACGCGTGCGGGATCACGTCTGCGTGCGCATCCTACGAAAGAAGACCATCCGCTTCCCACGAATGACTGCAGTGCGTGTGGAAGGAGATGAGAAAAATTAGACGAAAGCAGCAACAGAAGAGCGAAAAACTAAGAATGAAGCAGTGGAGAGGACTGCGTTGCCCGAGGGCGAGTGACTTAATGAGGGGAGCTATGAATCAAATTTTTAATTCCAGAATGCCAAAAAAAAGATATGAAAACGAAATTCACAT
The DNA here is from genome assembly GCA_037158775.1 of Hetaerina titia. Lineage (NCBI taxonomy): Eukaryota > Metazoa > Arthropoda > Insecta > Odonata > Calopterygidae > Hetaerina > Hetaerina titia. The sequence continues at coordinate 102,146,701 of CM073775.1, forward strand.
CGGTGGGAATATTAAGAGTTCCATTGCTTGAAAAAAGGATTTCGGCTGGCAAAGCAATGACATGTGTTTGTAATTGCCCTCGAGTCTAAATGCATGAAGAAAAATTAATTAGGATAGCCAGCCAGGAAATGGATGAGCAAACGGGTCAATAGAATTTCAAAAACTTAATTAAAGAAATCGCTCGTTTAAAACCGGTTATAAGGGCGTGGGTCGCTAAACTGAGCGAATGTACCTCCATGCAAACGATTTCCGTCGAACATAATACGGATTTTGAAACCTATCACCACTGGAGAGGAGCGCTGCACTTAATCGTACGATAACATGGGATGCATAAAAATAGAAAAAATCTGAGGGAATGGGATAAAGGGATGCATATTAGCTTGGAAAGCTTTTAATCTCGCGTAAATGGCATTGATGAAAAATCAAATTACTTGTCTAAATGTATAAAACTTGGCTAAATACTTGAGTCTTCCGCGATTTGTTAAAAAAACTTATTTCATAGTCAGTTTTGCATACGCTGACGGACGACCACGTCAATGGCACCAGAGGGTTCGCAAAAAGCGCAGACCATTGCGCTCGTTTCAGAGCAAGCGTTTTAGTGTTGGTCCAAAGAAAGTTACATCGCAGAAAGCACACACAGCAAAAATTAGCCAAGCTCGCGTGTCTAAAGACATCCCAGGAAAAACATGAGTTTATTGTTATACATAAACATGCTAGATTCAAAAGTATGTCGTGATTACTAAAAACCTATTCAAGAAGAAAATTACACATTTAAAGCGTCAACTTTCAAGGGAACCTTTTTAAAAATAATTATTTGCATAAAGTATGGGGCAGGCAAGGGAGAGAAGACTGAGACGTTCAAGGTGTGGCGTTTTAACAGAATGGTACGTTACATTGCAGACATGCTACGAAGAATAAATAAACGTTGAGGAAAGTGCACGCATGTGGAGAGGGTAGAATGTGGACGACATTAAAAGAAAATGGAGTGCACTGTTTGGTCATCTGCTGTTTCATCAAGGATTGGGGACCACCGTGCTGGAGAGAAGGAAAAACTATAGAGCCCTACCCAGATTGGATTACAAGTACGAGATAATGGAGGGGTGGGGGTTTGGAAGGTCTGGGGAATCAAAAAGGATGGCAGATGACAGATAAACGTGGGATGATGTTACAAAACAAACCTAATGGGCTGATGGGTGATGGGATGGGTTGATGGGTCGATGGCATGGGCTGTGCAGAATAAATTATGTCTTTAGCATGCAACTGATGACTGCCATTTCCTCACGATACATGTATGTTGCCACAATCACGTGGCACCCTCCGCTGGCTTGCATTATGGTTCTCTTGTTTTTGTTTTCCATGGAACTCACTTGGTTGTCTGGAAAAATAAAGTCAGATCATCAGCAGACCTAACTGATTTTACAATTTTACCCTCCGACTTTCATTCCTACCTGCAGTTCTTCCCATGCCTCTTTAATCATTTCCTCCACATACACATTGAACAGCAGCGGTGACAATGGGCAACCCTGCCTTACCCCTCTTCCTAACACTGCCCATCCCGATTCTCCGTTCCACACTCGTACCCGAGCAGTCCTAGGAATGTAATTTGCAGGTCGCAATGACGTAAGTCACCTATATCTCCAATCTATTCCTACTTCCTGCGGTACATCCATCAACTCTGCCAAATTCACTCTTTTGAACGCTTTGCTAAATAAGTAAATATATCCGGGTTGTTCCCTTTTTGGCTATCTTTATCTCTATTTTCTCTCCTTGTGGCACCACGCATGCCTCTCCCCTTTCTAAATTTTAACTGATCATCCCCCAAGTAATCATTTGCCATCCTCTAATTCATAGCATGGGTCCCACTTCAGCTGCGTGTGTAATCAACTTACCTGGCATGGAGAACTTTACTTCCCACGATAATCTGTCTCTCCATTTCTTGGAAAGAGAAATGACCCTGATCTGACGAAATCTTCAAGCCAAATATCTACCTAATAAATGTTACGATTAATACATCAATAATTTCCCCCGACGGTTTTCATAAATCCGGAAATAGTTCCTCTAGAATTTTATCAACCTTCTCGGTAGTTGACTATAAGTGTCAAATAATTGACTTTAAGTGTCGTGACCTATCTTATATTGTTTGTGCGCATTCTCCCTTTTTACATCCTGACTGTATCACACCCATTTCTACCTTCCTTTGCATGTATTCTACTGTTTCAGGCTTCACTTCGTGGAAGTATTTAATATCCATACCAAAAAAGGAAAGAAATATTTGTACTTTTCCACAGATTTTATTAGATGGTAGAACGCGTTTCACTGACTTGCGGCATCATCAGGTACCTGATGATGCCGCAAGTCGGTGAAACGCGTTCTACCATCTAATAAAATCTGTGGAAAAGTACAAATATTTCTTTCCTTTTTTTGGTATGGATATTCCTTTGTATAATCTGTATATCCTCGCACTGCACATTTAACCCTATTGATTCTACTCTCAGTTCATTATTTGACTCCTTGTGCAGTCCTCTATCTAACTTTTACGTTTAAATTCTTTCATTAATTTCTCTCGTCTCAGCTTGTCTGTAGTACAGGTGTCCTTGTCCTTCTCCGTTTTGCTCTCTCTATAATTTCGTTTTATAGCTTTTGAAATCCATCTTGATATATTATCATCACTCTATCGTAACCGTCTCTTCTACCTTACTCAAAAGTTTCTGTACAACCTGATGCAACCATTTCCTAGTGTTCACGTCTCTGCTTCAATATCCCATTTCTTAAACCGTCTTCCCATTTTTAACCTCTTCAATCTGACGATACATTTCATTTGTGCGGAATGATAATAAGGATTTGTTGGTTCCTAAAACTCATCTAAAACTCGTAAATCACGCCCTACCTAAGTATGGGCATAACCGTAAATTCTACAGAATTATCGCATTTTACATGTACACGCCTTATAAGATAATTATACCTAGTTTAACTATTGTTTCAACTCGTTCTCTATCATAACTCCATTGTTTTCTCTCCGTGGTCATTTCTTGCTCCTTAATCATAGCCCCCGATGCCACTGCCATCTATGTTATTGCTAACCGTCGCGTCCCAAATTCCCCGTTAATATAAAATGTTTCCTTCCGGGACCTTCTGCTATGATTCTTATCATATACTCTGTCGACATCTTCCACCCTATGCTCGGTGGCATGTACGTAGACCTGGACGTTGATCAAATTCGTTGGTTCAACTTCCATCATTTATATTTTATCTCTCCGTTACTGTATATTTACTTTTCTTTCTTTCTCAATTTTGTTCAGAGATGCTGCATAAATATTTTAGTAAAACCAGTTTGAATTAAACTTTCATTTAGTCATCTTATGTCTATTTATTTAGACAACAAGTCTCCAAGATCGCTTGCATATTGTGACTGGATATTTGGTTTCCTGCGATTCAAAATAAAATCAAGGCAGATGAAAAATTCATTTGTGACATGATAAAAATGGAAAAAGTTAAAAACGGAGTAAAATGTATAGTTTTTAAACCATTACGTTAGTATTTTACATTCTTACCAATAATGTTTACAAGGAAAACTTCTACAATGCAAAAATTTTAAAGTGTAACAATCATTCCCCTTGAGTGGGATCGCGGGGAGAGGTGTGTATTGTGACCAGACAGTGCGTGCATTCCTTTCTCTAAGTTTTGTCGTATTTCAATGGGCGTGCTGGATATGGTGTTGCGATCGTTGTTTCGGGCAAATCACCCGCTGGTGCACAGGTTCTCGTATTTATATTCCCTCTTAATGCCAGCACGTGTGCTCATTTAAGAACAAAGTAATGCTTTCATGACGATTTGAAATCTAAAAGTTTTCTAGATCTTTCAGCACTGTTGTATAACTTTGAACATATTTACATTTACTTTTTCTGTTGGTTTCACTTTTTTGTAGCATTTTCACTTTTTCCAAGACAGCGATCAACAATGGAATGATTTCATATGTGCTTTTAGCATTCTATGCGGCTCCATTCAACCAACTGTGGAATTAAGATAACGTTAGATTTTTCTGAGTTACTAAATTCTAACAAAGAAAAAAAGGTGAAAGGTCATAGTGTTTCACCCTTGATTTGCTGTCGCGAATAGCGTGCGGGAAAAACAAATTATTGAATCTATTTCGAGTCCTTTCTTCTTTCCTAACAACTGTTTGTGTTACTTGTGTGATTTGGAGCCTGAATTATGTCTTCTTTCGATGTCGAGATGCAAAATTAAACGATTGGTTTTTTGCAAATTGTTTAATCTTGCTTTGAGTCTTCGCGTATCGAAAAGCTCCGAGCCTAAATCTTTCTGCTGATGTCTGACACTATCTGTCCTGTCGTCCGAATTTTCCACGAATCGTCGGCCCTCTTCTCTGTACCTTGTTCAACTCTGTAGTCAGTGTTTTTTTGATGGATCCCAGATGCTCGTCACATGCTCTAGACACGGTCGTAATGAGAGAAAAGGCCACGCCCCTTTCACTCCTTCAACGCCGTCTTTTCAACTATGCATTCGATGAATAGGCCAGGTTCTTCAGGGCCCCTCCGCTAAATATTGTCCCTGTGTCTTCCCCAACATAAAAGATCCGATGCCATGGTGTCACCCATGTACTTGACTCGGTCTGCTAAGTTCATCCGAACACATACGAGGATGTAACTCAGTAAAGTCTACTCGTATTTTTCAATTTTTAAGAAGTGGATAACCGTCAATAATTTAATAATTACATCCAAAAGTTGACTAAAACAACTTTTCAAGTTGTTATATGAAGTGCTTATTAATGTGAATAAGAAGACGTAGCCTACCCCGAGGGACGTTGGATGTTACTTGCTCACAATAGAGCTTCAGGCGTTTATTTCAACTTTGTTTAGTAAGGAAATACTGACAAGTACACACACACTCAAATATAGCTTTCGGCGCTAGCTCCTTTGGTACTGCTGCTGGAATATCTTCTGGTCCAGGGGACACATTTGATTTAATGTGAATGAATTATTAAGTGTAAGTGTAGTTTGCGTGTATCCATTTGCGTAGAGTTATATAATGTCACCCATCTTTATAATCGGCCTGACTCTGCCCTCACTGGGTATCTTTCGTCTTAGCACACTTTCCAAAAAATGAAAAATTTCCCGAATCTGATGCGGTTTGTAAATATATCATTACTGCAGTCTTTAAGATACTATAGGCGTTGGTGTTTTCACTACAATTCCCCCAACCAATGACCTTAGGTTCTTCTTCCAAGCATTCGCAAAAAATGCCTCTTTTTGAGTCGGCTAGGGAGCTTTGAATAGTTCTTTTTGTTTCCTTAAGATTTGTGAAATGCTCGTATTTATTCCTGTGTCTTTTCAAAAGGCGTTCTTACACCGGTTTGAAATATATTTCGAATTAAATCTCCTTTTTAGTCTTTAAATTCTTCCAAAACCACCCTCTTGGTATGTGGTATCGTGTATTTTTTTGCTAGAAACATGTCTACATGTGTAACTCGCGGTTCACGAGTCGTTTTGCAGCAAGGTGTATACCAGGGTGAAAAGGGTGAGGGAAAAAGGAGGGAAAGGGGGGGGGAGTGAAACAGGGGAGGAAGAGTGAAACAACCACCACTTAAAAACCCTGAAAATGACGTCAAGAGCGGTTTTCTATGTGTGAACCCATTGGAAGATAATTGACATCATTTCTAGCTACGTATAATAACACATTTCGTGTTCCTGCGACTAAAAATCGATACTGGGTTTTCTAAATCGTATATTGTGTCTGAAATTAGTGGATTGGAAAGGTGTCTTGTAAAATTAGTACACGTATAAGTTTTTCTGGGTGTTCCTCTCTAATGTGCATCAAACGCTCTCAATCTGGTCGACAAATTTGTGCGCTTAGCTATTAGTAAAGTGATTAGTGGCCTTGATACCCTCGGTTAGCCAGCCCTCCCTTCCAAAATCTATGTCGGCATCTAAAATTCGAAATAGGGTTTATCCTTCCAATGCTTTCTTTACTAAAAGTTCTAAAAACCTATTAATGATTTCCTCAGAAAAATACTGACGTTTTGAACTACTGCTATGATAAACTATCGTCGTGTGTCTGTGTGCATTCACTCATTGTGACGAAGAATGTTCATCGTTCTTTTTTCACAGAGATCATTTCACACCCACTGGTTCATTCACTTCGAATGCTAGAGGGTGCGGCGCTTAAATCCGGGCAAACACGTGTTTCCTCGAATGAGGTTTCCTCGCCGGGTTAGCGAAACCTTCCCCAGACTTCTCCAAAGCATTATACTCAGCCACAACATGGTAAACAGTTGATCTGAGGTACCCAAAGAATCGACCTATTTCACTGGGCGAACGCCCAACGCGAACACTTTCGATAATAGCGGCTCTTCGACTGTACTCCGTACGTGTACGTAACATCTCGGCCATTTTGAGGTTACGACTGTTTACTAAATCCCTATAGCTTTCAAGAACGCCAATCGCGACCTCCAGTTAAGCTACGATATGGCAGAGAATTCAAATTGAAATTTGTCTGGAGATAAGCGCCTCATCCCCCTCATTCTTCACCCAGCTCCTACAATTTACGCGAATGTGTGTGCTAAAGGCAAAATGCTTGAGCAAATGTTTACTTTTGCGCTTCTACTAAGATAGAGGAAGAGAGTGTGCCGGCACAATTCCGTCGCCACGATGTAGAATGCATTTACAACATTAGGATTTAAGTGATAAAAATTTCAGAGGACGCCATTGTACCCATTCCCACACATACAGGGGCAAGAGCACGATCGGCGTTGATACAGCGGGGCAAGTGAAGACGGGTTGAAGAGAATCGAAGGTCATCCACTTCCAGGTTTCTCGTCGCCCGAAGTGCGGGCGTCGGAGTGGCTTTTAGGGGTCCTCTTCCGACGAAGCGGGGAGGTGTTTCAAAACGAGGAGGACGTCTTCTTCCCGGATCGAGGGCAGCGGATGGCGTACCATCCCTCCCTGGGCACCGCGGTAAATAAGTTAGGGAAAGGGGTTCAGTCCCCGCCCGACTTCCGACCTCGAGCCCATCTTCCACCACAGAGGAAGGCCGGGGCTTTCTCCCTCGAGTGCCTCCCACGGAGCGGGACCACATGCCGCGGTTTGATTACTGCAGGCCTTCTCTGGAGGGTTATTCCGGAGTGGGTCGAGGCCGTCGATATTTCCGTCAAAAAGGACGACCCTTAACCAATCAGGCGGCGATGTCAACGGCGTCGACGAGGCTCACGATCAGTAGCTCATTCACACTTTTTATAACTGATTAACTACGTGTGGTTTTTTAATATGACTTCAACTCGAAAAAGTATTTACAATAATCACAATATGATGGATAAATCTCTACAGATAAGGTGGGCGCAGTGCTGACCGTTCGGGTGGAAGGATGGAACCGGCTGTTGAGAGAACTCTCTCCGGCCGCGTGCCGGTGGCAGGGACGCGAAAAAAGTACTTCGCCCTCGGCAATGCATCTGCCTGTCCAAAATTTCAGGCAAATCTAAATGTTACGACATCAGGTAAATGGTTGGTGGGAAAAATAAGCTTATCAAACTAAAACTAAAGGCTTAATTAATTATGGATTACTCTGGTTAGGTGTGCGCGAAAAACTGCCTCGATTGGAGCAAATGTTATAGAAGATGTTTAGTCTAGCTTTTTGAATGATCACGCAATTTTCACTTTCTTCGGAGGTCCGCTCAGGAGCAGCATTGATGGATTCCAAGCGATGCCTTTACTTTCTCTCCAATAATCGGTGACCGTGACGTTCTGGCGCGTGTATCTAAGGATGAAGCGCTCACAGCCTGTCACCATTATGAAGATTAGATTTATAGTATTTACCATATTATCGGATCTTCATGGTAGCAGTAGATGTACAGAAGGCAGCATTCAGGTTTCAGTCATAGCAATTCTTTTAAGCGCATTAAACTTCCTTCTGTTGCATTCGATGACTGCCGAGAAAAATGTTTTCAATTAAAACAATTGGCCCCAATCTGCTTGGGTAGGTTTCACTTTTTAGTTTTTCATCCTGCCAAAAATTTTTAAGTTGGAGCAGGATTACCTGTATTACCCCTTACCCTCCCCGTACTCTCTAGCGCACGCGTCGTGTAAACGAAGTTGCAGGCTTAATGCGTTTTTGAATTGTGCGGGTGGAGTTCTATCTGATATAAGTGGTGATTGCGTGTGGTGATATGAGCCCGCCCTTAATAATAAGTTTCCTCTTATGTCTTCTTAGCGAAGTCATCAGAGTGGTCACCAACAGTGATGCGATTATGGTGTGCATTACAGATTATGCTTGAACGGCGTGTTTAGTCGCCATGTAGAAGTATTGTAGCAGAGGCAGTATGGCTGCTGCCCTAACAACTCCTGCCACATGCCCTTCAGACGACTTGCGGATAGTGTGTAGATGAAGATACATTGGAGAAAAATGGAAAAATGTACAGAACACGTGCACCGTTATTCAAATAATGAAGATAATATTTCATTGGAGTAATAACCAAAGTGCAGCAGCAGTAACGGTGTCAGGGGTTTCACATGTGTCACTGTGAAGATTATTTCCTTGCCCCTTCTGTTTACTTTATAGACTCTATGAGTACTTAGGAAAAACCTTAAATTCGATCTATGATTTCTACCGTTGGGAATACGAACAGTTCGAATTAGAAATTAGGATCTGTAAATTGGTGAAATGTTTTAGATTCCATTGGAAAAATGTGAATTTTTCGGGAGATGCTCGATTACATTTTTTATGAACTGGTATAGTCAGTAAAAGTGACATGAACCATTCTTTATCTTCCTAGAAACTTTGATGGTGAGGTAAACTATTAATTAATTACAACGTAAGATTATAAAGAAGGTTACTAGGTCAAAAATACATGAAATTCGCATCGGACATATTATTGATACCCATAATCAAAATTACTCAACCATTAGCAAGTGATCGGTGATATCTTTAGCAAGAGTATTCGTATAATTCGTCATTTATTAAGAATTGTGCCTTGCAGCAGCGGCAGGAGAGATTCGGGAGTCACTCATATTCATGAAATTTAATTTCCCGTAATTTCCTTTTTTCCAAACTCAAAATTGAGCGGAAAATAAATTAATCAATTTGGACTTTACAGAGTCTCCTTGAGGAAAATACATTTTATCTACCTGTGATAACTAGTTGCTTGTTCTGCCCGTTAACGTTTTCAAAATATTGTCCTTCTCATATGATATCATTCAATGAATTTTAAATGATTTCTCTGTAGCTTTTAACTGTCAAATATTATTTCAGTCGTGTATTTCAGTCGTGTACCCGGGGATACTAGGTGGGTCGCGAGAGGCTCCCGTCGACCCTCCGCGCCGCCTTCTCAGGCGAGAGTTGACAGGGGCCTCCCTCCCTCTCGACTCTTTGGCATTTGCCGGAGTAGTCCCTCCCTCTCCTTCGCCCCTCTGCTCCGCGGACTGCAGGGCCGTGCTTAAACCTGCCGCATGCTATTCATTAAGATTAATCCCTTGAGAGAAAATTCTCAAAGTCGGAATATTGGTGTCAATTAAATGCCCAATTATCTTGTCCTTTCCTTGCTAATGACGACCTTTGAAACTGCTTCCAGGTAACATATCCCATGTGAGTGATGCATGTAAGGTTAATAAATACAGAACAAGTCTCTTTGAATAGATAAAATGTAACAAAACATAATATTATTTAAAATACTCTCGAAAATAACTTTTTACAGTGAGGCTGTAACTAAGGACATATAATCCCAAGGAACAAGCGATTTCGAGAATAGAAAATTGCGTCAATTTTTAGTAATGATATCGAGTGAGGTTATGGGAAGTTGACCGAACTGGTAAGCGCATGAAGAGAGCGATAAGGGATCCATGGGAAAAAATGAGCCTCAGAAGGTTGGTTTCGTTCAAGTGATAAAAAACATAGGCTTTGTTAGAAAAGGAGTCTGGATATAGAGTGTCAGGATGTCGGGGCTGGAGAGAGGCGGTCGCGGAGATAAGAGAGGAGAAAAGGCTGAATTGCAAGGAAGTAGATTGGAAGCGCCCGTACCCGACTGAATGGAGGAATTTAAATTCTTCTTTCTCCGGGCGAATAAGAAGATAACAAAATCCCAGAGAGGAAGGAATGAATTGAGAAGGCGAACATCTGAATAAAGGGACCTGATGACGTCCGATGTCTCAAGAGATATTGAGGGAAGTTAAATTTGAATTAGAGATGAAGCAGTTGGCCAAACAGGTTCTTACTGATCATTTTCATTTGACGTTTTGCGCTACGCTAGTTTCACTGATCTACTGGGCAGGACTAGTGTTACGCGAAAATAACCCCTACACGCATTGCCCGCCCTCCCTGCCTGCTCTTTGAAGGACCCCCATCCCTCTACTCCCAACTGCCCACCTTCCAATGAAACTTTGTTTCCCTCCCGCCTGACCACCTCGATGCCCTTCCACCCAGCCGGTTCCGACTTCCCTTCTTAACGATAACCATTAATCCACGATTTTCACTTGTATTATGTAAAAAATACCCACCCCCGGTTCCATGTACTTGTTTACGTATTAACCCATGCATAGTAATTTCTACCTGCACGTGCCATAACAAAGTGAAATGCGTGGCCCGCCAATTATGTCTCTTGCGTAAGCAATGAGCAAGGGATTGCGCTGGAACGTTCGCTTTTCTTTTCGAAACAATTATTCCACTCATGAATATAGGAGTATATCTCAAATGTATAACTCGGGCAATAATTTCGCCAGTCTAAATAAGACCCTGCAATCCGTTTGCAAATAATTGCATCCACTATATCTTCCTGGGAGGTATTTCGCACATTTTTGTTTTCGTAACAAACAAGTCAAGCGTGGAGAAATCAAGTGCCACTAGGGGCGATTGAGCGCTTATTAAAGTTTTTTCTTCTTATAACTGTTTCCGTCAAAGTCTAAAATTATGTATTAGCTCTCATGGGCAACGTAAGCTCAGAGAGATAGATGATGGCAATTCATCTTTAAAATTGAGCCATTCAAATTAAATGAAAGTTAAAATATTTATAATTTAATCAACCTTCACGTAGTCCTCTAAATTTGATTTTAAAAAATCCGCCCGTCTACCAAATCCTATTATGTATAAATCTGAGTTCTTACCGGTAGAAGATAATAGATAGTAGGTAGTGTAGCTTCGAGGATAAATAGAAAAATACGATACATTTAAAGGATATAACTAAATTAGTAAATATGGTATTATAGTAAAATCTCAAAGTAAACCACCTTTTGTGCAATGATATAGCCACGCGGGGATTTTAGTAGAGAATCATCCAAAGGGGTGGAGTCAAATTCAGTCCAAGAGTGCGACAACACGGGTGAGTCCAACGATATGCTGTAATTAGGGACTGATGAGTTTTCTGATAGTTTTTAGGGAAGGAATTGTAGAAATCTAAGGCGGAAGGTATGATGTGTTCTCGTGAATAGGGCCATGGGAAGCTACGGCCAGAAGCGGTGTGTCGCCACACGGGATGCTAATTGAGGCCATAGGGAGAGCAAGAAGGCTGATGCATCGGCAGAGACGCAACACCAAAGACGTTCCAGGAATTCCTTCCAGAGCACTTGTTTAATAAAGCGGTCCACTGGGCACGACTGCCGCAATGTCAACTGATAGACGTCGAAATACGAGAGGAAACGAAAAATCAAGTTGCATAGGATTTGATCCTTGTATATTATTCGACATATCTATTGTTTTGAGTTCATTTTTTAGGTTCAGGAAGGAAAAAGGTACGCGTGATGTTATTGCAGTAATGAAATCAATAATAGAGAGGAATATTGAATACAATCACGACGTTTTTGCTTTTTTCGTAGCTTTCGTGAAGGCTTTTCATAAAGCGAATAGGGAAAAACTAATTAATAAATTGCATAAAATAGGAATGGATTGGAGGGAAAGGAGACTGATCCGCAACCTGTACATGTCTCAGACTGCTCAGTTGCGAGTGGGGAACGGAGAGTCCGGATGGGCAGTGTAAGGAAGAGAGGTAAGGCAGGGTTGCCCATTGTCACCGGTGCTGTTCAACGTATATGTGGAGGAAATGATTAAAGAGGCATGGGAAGAACTGGAGGTAGGAATGAAAGTCGGAGGGGAATTCGTAAAATCGGTTAGGTTTGCTGATGACCAAGCATTAGTTGCTCAGTCAGCCAAGGGGTTGCAAGCCTTGTTGAGTGAAGTGGAGGTTCAGTGCGATAAATATGGGATGAGAATCAATATTAATAAAACAAAGGTTATGCGATTTTCCAGAAAGAGAAAGGCTAAGCTAAACATTAAAAAAGGAGGGGAAAAAACAGAACAGGTGGAACAGTTTACGTATCTCGGAAGTATTCTGGACCAAAACGGTCCAAGTAGTAGGCACGTAAGGAGATGAATTGGCCTAGGCATAGAGGCTTTCTCAAAGAGGAGGGAGTTGATGATGGGGACGTTGAGTAGGGAGGTTAAGAAAAGACTCGTCAAATCTTTGTTATGGAGCGTAATACGGAGAATGGACCGTATGTACGGCGCGGAGACGTGTTCACTGAAGTAGGAGGACAAACGCAGGTTCGAGAGTTTTTGAAATGAGTCTGTGGAGCAGAATAGAGATGGTGAAATGGACCGAAAGGTAAACAAATGAGGAAGAACTAGGGATGGTGGGCGAGGAGAGGAGTTTGTTGGGGGAAATCCTATAGAGGCTGGAAAGATGGATGAAAGGCGTATTGAGCGGTAGTGGGATGTTGAAGACTGTAATAGAGGGGAAAATGTTTGGGAAACAGGGAATGGGCAGGAACAGGATAGGGATATTGGACGGGATGAAGGCAGGAAAGAACTATACAGAGATGAAGAGGGACCTGATGTAGAGTAGGTTGCTGATTTGTGTTTTGTTTTGAGTCACAAAATATTTATTTGATAGTTGTGTCCATCCAAAAACTACCTTAGTAGGTAGATTACCGAACAATAAAATTGAGTGTATATATATATATTATTATTATTAGGTAATTTACCGGTTAAGGTAGGTTTTTGGATGGACACAACTATCAAATAAACATTTTGGGACTCCCCACTTAGCAAACTAATCTATATCAGGTCCCTCTTCATCTCAGTGTACTTCTTTCCTCCCTTCATCCCGTCCAACATCCCTATCCTATTCCTACCCTTACCTCGCTTGCCCAACATTCTCCCCTCTATATATATATATATATATATATATATATATATATATATATATAAATCCCACCATACGGCGAACAAATATTCATTCACATAGAAATAGATATAAGGAAAGGGAATGGAACACACTATTCTCGACCGGGACTGGGAACATTGGATCTCTCTATTGCCGGGCGGATGCTCTAACATGCTCTGGTTAGGTCTCTGGTTACCGGAGTCCCGGTCGAGGAAAATATTTTTACATTAGTGGTCTGCCTGATTCCGCGTTCCCCACCTCTCCTGTGTTCGTCCTTTATTTGTCATGTGCGTCACGTCCATTTATTTATTTTATGTGTTCTTTTCCCCTTTTCTTATATCTATTTCTATGTGAATGGAGATATGTATGCATATATATATATATATATAGATGAAGAGGGTCTTGTTGTTGGTTAAGATACCGGTAGATTACTTATAAAATTCTAATATATATATATAATATATTCCAATATATATAATATATATATATATATGTAATTATAAAATTCTAATGGTTTGATATGTGAAGGGGGTAGAGTTAACTATGGACGTAATGATGAATGTTTTACATTTACCCGTGTGAGCAGCAGATGATAGAAAATATATTTAGGTGTAATTATCCTGGTCAGCTTCCTGAGGCATTGAGGATAACGACACATTCTTCAACCTTCCTTTATTGTTTTTTTTTTACTGTTCTGTTACCGTTCTCAGGTAATCATCATGATTGACTCTCCCATGGACTACAACCTTGTCGTTGTGGAAGGGCTTGTGTGTTCCGATGACCCCTAGAGCTGTGCTGGCGGGAGTAATAATAATTACTCCTGGAAGGGTCACCCATGCCAGATAGGTCGAAGGTTAGGAGCCAGACGAAAGGAAGTCCACGCAGCGTCTGTTCCTCAGTGAGGCGGCTGCAATGGCGACTGACCCCAGTGGGGCGGCCATTAAGTGATGGTGTCACGTTAAAAAAACTATTGAGGAAGGCAAAGGGAAACCACCTCAATTATGATTCCCAAGAATATAATGATGGGCACTATAGATAATATGAGTTCTGGCAACTACGGGACTCGGCCCAAGAGGCCGTGTGTCGTGCCCGGCAGCGGGAGAGGCAAGGCTTCCGCGGTCGTCATCCCACGAAACCCTTGCAGGGAAGAAATAACTGCAGCAGGACAGAAGACTCAGAAGAAGGCGAAAGTAGTTAGAATAGGAACATGGAACGTCAGGACAATGTTGAGGAGAGGCAAATTAGAAAATATTAATCGAGAGATGGAAAGATGTAATATAGATGTTTTAGGTCTCTGCGAGGTGAGATGGAAGGATAGCGGGGATTACTGGAGTGACAATTATAGAGTGATATACAGTGGCGGGGACGAGAGCCATCGAGGGGTTGCCGTAATTTTAAATAAAAGGTTTAGGAAGAAGCGTCGTCAACATAGAGCAAGCGACAGATAGAATTTTACTCGTAGAGGTTAAAGCAGAGCCGACGAACTTGGTCATTGTTCAGGTATACATACCACCGAGTAACCACAAGGAGGAAGAAGTCGATAGGATGTATGATGAGTTATAGGATATCATCGCGAGTGTTCCAGCAGGGAAATATTTGATAGTGATGGGGGATTGGAATGCGACGGTAGGCGAAGGAAGGGATGGTGGGGGAATATATGTTAGGCACGAGGAATGAACGCGGGGAGAAAGCAATTGAATTCTGCAGGAGACAGGGGTTAGTCATCACTAACACATGGTTTAGACACCACAAAAGGCGTAGGTATACATGGGAAATGCCAGGTGACTCAGAAAGGTATCAGTTAGATTATATTATGGTTAGGCACAGTTTTAGGAACAGTGTGATAAATTCGCACAGTTTCCCAGGAGCGGATGCGGACTCTGACCACAATTTAGTTGTTATGAAATGTAATGTTCGTTTCAAGAAGATAAGGCAAGGGCGGCGGGTTAGGAAATGGAATTTAGAAGCAGTAAATGGATTAACGAGGAAGGATTATCAGCAGGCTGTAGAGGAAATGATGGATGACGGTAAAGAACTGAGTAATATCGAAGAAAAATGGGAATGTATCAAGAAAGGGATATTGGAAGCCGCTGAAGACACTATAGGAACCGTTAACGGGAAAAAGATAAGGAAACCATGGGTAACGGATGAGATGATTGCAAAGATGGATGAGAGAAGAAGATGGAAGAATGTAAACACAGAGTTAGGCAAAATGAAGTACAAAGAGTTAAACAATATATTGAGAAGGGCCACAAATAAAGCAAAAGAAGAATGGTGGAAAACGCAATGCGAGGATATGGAAAGTGTACAGAAGAAGGGTGAAATTGGTGCTCTATACAGCAAGTTTAAGTTATTGTCGGGAAGCAAGAAGGCAAGACCTGTGCTAACAGTTAAAGATAAATGGGGTAAGATAATAGTTGAACCAGGAAAAATCCAAGAGAGATGGAAGGAATATATAGAAACACTGTATGGTAAAGAACTTAGGCCGACAAGGTTAGACATAGAAAAGGAATATGACGTAGAAGAAGATAGATTAGGTCCAGGCATACTCGAGATTATGCGATTTTAAGCGATGTTAAGACAAGACTCGTAAAAACTCTGATATGGAGCGTAGCTATGTACGGCGCGGAAACGTGGTCGCGGAAGCAGGAGGATAGACGTAGATTGGAGGCTTTTGAAATGTGGGTGTGGAGAAGAGTGGAGAAGGTGAAATGGACCGAAAGGAAAACAAATGAGGAAGTACTAGACATGGTGGGTGAGGAGAGGGGTTTGTTGAGAGAAATCTAATGGAGGCAGGAAAAATGGATGTAAGGCGTATTGAGCGGTAGTGGAATGTTGAAGAGGGTAATAGAGGGGAGAATGTTGGGCAGGCGAGGTAAGGGTAGGAACATGATAGGGATGTTGGACGGGATGAAGGGAGGAAAGAAGTACACCGAGATGAAGAGGGACCTGATATAGATTAGTTTGATAGGTGGGGAGTCACAAAATGTTTATTTGATAGTTGTGTCCATCCAAAAACCTACCTTAACCGGTAGATTACCTAATAATATATATATATGTATATATATATATATATACTAGCTTGAACAAAAAGTTCCCGGAATAACCACCGTGTGGCGCTCCCATCGTTCCGATTTGAGTTTTGTTTTTTTTTGTTAAATTGGTACATCTGTTGTTGATATTCCCTTTAAATCTTAGTGCCATAACTTGACATTTGCAAAAGTTACGTAGCCAAGAGTACATCTATATCTGTGTGTGTTGGCGATTTTTTACAATTGCAGAAATGGATTTTAATTTGCAACAACGAACTTTTATTAAATTTTGCGTAAAAAACGGATTTAGTGGCGCACGGACGTTGGAAATGTTGGAAAAGTGTTTCGGCAACGATTCTCTAAAAAAAACGGTCGTTTACCAGTGGCACGAGCGGTTCAGAAGTGGTCGTGAGTCAATCGAAGATGATGTGACGCAGTGGCAGACCATAGACATCAAAAGTCGGTGAAAAAATTGATAAAGTAAAAGAAATGTTGGTCAATAACCGCAAATTAACCATCAGAGAAATAGCGGAGGACTTGAACATTGCCTATGGATCCGCCCAAGACATTGTGGTTAATGATTTGGGTTTCCGTCGTGTAACAGCAAAGTTGGTGCCAAAAGACCTCAATTTCATGCAAAAAAGAGACCGTGTTGACGTCGCAAAAGACATGATTTGCGAGGCTGAATCCGATCCCACATTCATCAAAAGGATCATTACTGGAGACGAGACGTGGGTTTATGAGTAGAACACGCAATCCAGACATCAGGCAAGTGAATGGCGTTCACCAAATGAGCCGAGACCAAAAAACCACGTCGTTTTCAGTGAAAAAAGAAGGCAATGCTGACGGTTTTCATGGATTACAACGGTGTAGTGCAACATGAATTTTTGCCAGAAGGCCAGACAGTAAACAAAGAGTATTATTTGGACGTTATGAGACGTTTGCGTGAAGCAATTCGCCGAAAGAGACCAGAAATCGTCGCACAGTGCGTCGAGACCGTCGCACAGTGCTATCATTATTCGTAATTTTTTGACGAAAAATGCAACAAATACCATCCAACAGCCACCGAATTCACCTGATTTGGCTCCCTGTGACTTCTTTCTGTTCAATCGAGTTAAAAAACCATTACGGGGAATGCGTTTTAGCAGCCGAGAGGAAGTAATGGAAAAATCGCAGGAAGCACTGATGGACATACCGAAAACCGAATATAAAAAATGTTTCGAGGATTGGATCAAGCGCTGGCATAAGTGTGTTGCAGTCGATGGGGATTACTTTGAAGGGGACAATATAGATTTAGATGAATAAACTTGTATTTTTAATTTTCTGAATAAATTCCGGGAACTTTTTGATCAAGGTAGTATATATATATATTTACACTTGTGAACTGTTTTTTTCCGCCTTTCCCACCACTCCTGTGTTTAGCTTTTTGTGTTTCTATCTATTTTCCTTATTTCTATTTCCATGTGAATGAATTTGTTCGCAATTTAGCGGGTTTTCGTGTTTGAATATATAATAATACATACATATATTTATTTATTTAATCATATAATCACACACATACGATACCGATACATATAGTCTGTACACTGGCTTCCTGCTCAACCGGTGTCGCACGGCCGTTCGCGAGATGGTCTCCGTGTGTTGTGGCCAGGCTGTAGATATGAAAATGTGCATGGGCTTAAGGTGTCAACCTGTGTTACTGCGTCCGGATGAAGGCCCTCCTCCATTTTTGGATTCGTGAAGGCTCTCCGTGATTCCCGTCTCCCCTAGCCACGTGTGTCACCAGTGAGCCTGAGAGCGACGGCGAGGCCCGGGCTGAAGCGATATTTAAGCAGCCCCCGTTCGCGTCACCCCTTGGGCGTGCGTCTTTGTTTATTCGCGCGGGCATGTTCGACGGGAAGAGCAGGGCCGGCAGACCGGGGCATGCATCTATTTTGAGCGGGTGGCGGGTCTGTAATTTCCAATCTAATCGCGCGCCATGCATCGCAAACACTGCACGGCTCCCCGAAAGCAAATACTACCGAAACTACAAACATGTGCACCCAATCCAATTCTTCCTCTCGAGTAGACCACCGTGGCATCACAGTGTGGTAGGGATCTCTTGGATCCGCTCCGTTATCCTATCTATCTTCCGAGACCATTTGCCCTGAAATAGATTTGATTGCTGATGAAATTATGGAATTCTTGGAATTATGGTATGAATGCAAAAGATATGATTGTTTTCCGAATCAGCGCGATCGAACTGGATCGACAAGGATGAGTATGAGCTTTCGGACAATTCGTGTGTATCCTGTTTGCAGAGACTTAACACCCCAACTCTTACGAGGATTCGAATGAAGGGCGGAGGCATGTAACCTGAGGAAGTGGTTCTTATTTACTAGCTACTGAATGATTCTCAAATATTTTGTCAATTAAATGGCCTCTTTATTTTTCCTTAATTCCATTTATATTTGTGCAATAAAGAAATGATTTGCATCAAGAATCATTTCAATCGAGCTGTTCATCTTTGCAGTTTTTTATGAGCAAAAGAATTAAAGTGAAAGTAAAGTAATGTAATTAAACAAACTGGATAAAATTCGAAGGTGAAAACTGTCTGTCAACGCACGCGGTCTGCGAAATGAGCAGTTACGGGATAAGCTGTGAGCTTTCAGCATTTAATGCACTAAAATCATTCATGAGAAAACGTGTTTAAGATAGTTTCAGAAGTTTATGAATATCTATCGAATTTTTAAGTATGGGTTAGAAAGTACTAAGCGAAACATAGTTTTCCTTCTTTGTGCTGTAATTTAACAAAAGCCATCACCAAACGTTTAACAAGAAATATTATTCTTGAAATCGTATTTGAAAGTCAGTGAAAATCAAATGCAAGTATTTACTTTACATTATGTGTTTGCGCTAAATTTCATTAATTTTTATTTTTAAAAATCTAGTAATTGGAATATTAACCGAAGTGGCCAGGTAAAATGTGATATTTTAATCAATGTATGACTGTTGAAATGATGTATTATAAATACAAACTCTTGAGATATTTGACAATCTTATCTCGGTTATTTGATGCTTCTTGTTGTTTCGTTTCCGAAATGGCCGCGGACAACGTCATGAAAATGAGAATATTTTTTATCTCAATAATACCTGGCCATCTGCGGATTTAATATATTTTAACTCTGCAGAATTCTATTACTAAAGAGCATTTATTGATAATATTGTGTATACAAGAGATTTCTACGCTCTATTATTTAAAGTCAAATGATAATTATTACTTTATTTACGCGGTGGCAGTATTCCATATATTTCATCCTTACACAATCTATATTGTTCAACAATAATATCGTACGAAGTGAATGCAAATAAACGCACTCTATCTCAATTACGTCTCACGGCCAAAACTGTTACAGAGACGCTTTCTTCATCAAATTATGTAAACCCCCTTCCTGAATCATTAAATTATAAACTATGGCAAACCCGCTCTCAATTAGCATCAATTCTTGCCAATATTAATCGTTCCTCTCCCACAATATTACATGTTCTACCGAAACGGTACCCTCTTACCGTGTTCTACCGTTCAAAGTAGGTTTTGAATGGTCCAGATTACGTTACAACTTTGATACGTTACTTTAGTCGGATGTCAAGATATACTATACTTAATCCGTTGTTCAAACATATAATCCTTTCAATTACCTTCATTTCGCTCACCATGCCTATTCCTATCCTCCCTCTACTTTGCTTACTTAACGACGTTCTCTCGTCATAATCATTCAAAACTCTTTGCGCACATACTTCCTATCTCCTTTGGTCCCCCCCACAACGTCTTCGGGTTGCCTGCCATGGTTAGTACTTCATTGTTTTCCTTTCTGTCCATTTCGCCCTTTCAACCCTTCCCCCAACCTCAACCTCAATAGCCTCCCAACAAAGGCTATCAATTTTCTTCAACGGCCATGCTTCGGGCCGAATAAAAACGTGCCTTATGTGAAATTTTCAAAGAGCATTTTCAAAGCATTCATATTTAACGTCTCTGTCATCAAAGAAATTCCGGTGGAAAAAACTTCTTTGCAAAACGAAATTCTTTGTATGTCCCCAACACTTAAAGAATTTCTTGCAAACTACTGCAGATACTGATGAACCGATCCACGTTCTAGTTTCTTCTCGGCTTTTTGAAAGTTTGACTTGGCATTATTCGTTCTGGAATACCTCAAAACATTTTCATATATCGATTCTCATCCCATATCAATCACATGGATTTTAATGGCCTCAGGGATAGTTTTAAGCCCTTGGCTGGCTGGCTAACAAGATCTTCTTTTTCCTCAAGCCTAACCAATTTTATGGATTACCCGCCGACCTTCATCGCTGTCTTCTGTTTTAACCTTTTATTTAATCTTTAACCATTCCCCCCAAATATACGTTGAAATGCTGTCATTTTAATTGTAAACCCTCTCGTATTACTCGAACAGTCGGCTGTACACGTTGAGTCACTAATTCCTCCAAGCTACTCTTATTTTCTGTGATACATCAACTAATTCGACTCAGGTCACTATGTAAAACCTTCACGAAATCGACAAAGTCTAGAAACACATAATGCTTGTACCTATGTTTATTTCTGTTAGTGAGTACATTACTGCTTCAGCATCATGTTTACATATCCACATCCTGAACCAGAACTGATCAACTACTGAGTAATACTTCTCGTTACTCACCATCCGCTTGTTGATGATGCTGAGAACCACTTTTGCTGCGTGCGAAATCAAAGTGACTTTCGTAGCCCTCGAATATTACTGCTTTCCCTTTTCCTTGGGATGAGAACTGTCAATGATCTGACTTCTCTTCCGCCCAAATTTATCTTTCATGAATGCTACAAAAAACCCATAAGAGTACCTTGGGAGTGACATCTTCCTCCACGACCCTATACGAATGCTCTCATTCCCCTTCTATCACGCCTGCTTTGACCTATGCTATCTTAGAGAGGTTAGGACTTCATCTACGACATGTTTTCTTTCTATATCAAAACTTGCTGGTCTAATATATTAACCTGTATCTCCCGGTAAATTAAAATCCATTAACATTTTGTGACAGTAATAATTGATTCTCATCTTCAGACTTTACGCAAGGGGATACCCTAAGTTAAGTCAAGTCGAACCCCCCAGTTTAGGTAACACCTAGGTATTTTACGGCATGCACTACTCCTAGATGAACTCAGCTAATTTTTAAATAAATCCCGCTGATTTTTTAAAGACATTTTCCACCGAAAATTTGTTATGGTATAATGGCAATCACCATTTTGAAATGCAATCCAAATCCTCTGCTAATATTAAACGATAATCATCTCCAGATATCTCCCGATAAATCACAGTGTTACCGGGAACATCCTAATCTTAATTTTCACTGCGCGGTTCAAATCGTTCATAAAAATCAAGAAAAGCAACGGCTGGATTACACTTTCCTGAGGTACTCCCGAGGTCATTCTGTTGGAACAATCGTCATTTCGCCAACCTCAATTGTAATTAATCCATTGAGGGCATCGAAATTCTATCCCACAACCAGTCCCTCTCAGCATGACCTGGAAATGGTGATGTAAGGCTTGTCTATCGATATCTTGGATTTTCATGACCCCGATACTATTCTTAGAGTTGGTGGGATTTTTCACCGGTTCTCTTGTAGTTATACGTTCTATGTTAAGCGGATACATTTGCGACAGATGGAGTCTGTGCGTAATCCTAGGCAATATTAAACAATCACTATCTATGTCTATTTTCTTACGTTTCTCAAATTTTAATCCTTAGACAAGCTTACTTCCTCGCCTTCACCAGGTATAATGTGGACAGCAATCCATTTTTCACAATATATATATATGAAAAACATTAATTTCATGGACGTGTCGTTCATTCTGGAAATCTTAACTCGGGCCTGAATAAAAAGAAAAAAACGTTGGAACGAATTGATGACAATAATACCCTCGAGGTCAATCGTACGCCGTCGAAAATAGTGCCGTCATTTCACGTTGAAGGGGAATCATCAAATATTACTGCAACATTAGTGGTGATAGCAAGAGCTAATTGTTTTAACACCCTAGCTGGTATATTTTCGTGATGTGGGGATTTGTTGGTTTTAATATTCTTTACTAACTTAATTTCCTTTTTCATCCGCTTTTACATAATATTATATTACATTACGTCGGAATATAGAATATCTAGGAAATGGCCATCGGTAGCGTCGTTCTTGAAAACACTTTGGAAGAATTTGAGTTAACTTTTCCCTCTTCATCACTGTGAATGCTATTATTACAATCCTTTCAACATACCACGGCTTTCTCAAGCCCCTCTGTACCTCCCAGGCATATGACCAGAAAGCTTCAGGGTCACTCTCGAATTATGTACTTAGAAAGTACTTCACCCTCAAATTCTCATAAGGCATTGCGTATTGCTCTTTTAGTTTCAATTTTAGAAAACCTACACTTGTCCAACAACCGCCTTCGCTTCAAAAGAGATATATTCTCGGCTACTCTCCTTACTCCTAAGTGTAACATTCTCAGATTTCGAAGCACTCCCCTAACGCCATTATTGTACCATCCGGGCTCGCATTTTGTTTGAAGGTAATGTTAGTAAGTTACGAGGACATATATTTTGTGAATTCAATGGACAAAGCCCTCCATTTTATGAGGTGAACATGAGTGTTCTTTAAAAGCGAGTCAGTTTCACGGGTTACACTCACATCTCACATTAATTAACTGTCTCTCTCTTTGTGGTTAATCTAAAGTTTGCAAAAAAAATTATTGTGTAGCACAGTTTTAGAAATACATATGTATGCATATGTGCAAATGATAATAGAAAAGTTTTATGAAATACATTTTATTCTTTAACACGGGATTAATTTCCGGGGATCTTGAAAGCTTTCTTCTTATACTAGTTATTACAGAGTACCAGTGATCCTTGATAACTGGAAATGCTTAAAATCGCAATAAATCTCGACTATATATTCCTTGACTCAATGAAGTCAAACCAGGAATTTTGGAGAATCATTGATTATTTATCTGTTTGTGGTTGAGTGGACAGTATTAGAAAAAATGTTTTTTCTGTTGCGTTTATTTGAAGTTAACATAAATCACTACCCAAGAAATACGTATTAAAACAAAGTAATTTTCATGGTATACGCAAATTGCTAGGATGTGAATAATTGGGCGTCCCAAGCATGCGTGAATTGAAAGGGCATCCGTGCAGTTAATTTTGCCGACGGAGCGTCCCTTGTGCGAAACAAATGCCGCCGCTGCAGTAAGACTTAGCGGTAGACTAGGCACGTGCGCATGCTTCCTTGAGTGAGGATACCATTCTCCATTACTCCATTTAATAGGCACGATTTATTAAACTCATGACAGCTTTGCAACGATTTCCTATTCAATTCCGTCACAAGGTTGCATTCATTGGCATTTACAAGTTAGTGTTTCATGAATACCAGGCCTAAAAATAGTGTGTAAAGCATCATGGTATATTTATTATTCCACGAGATGTTGTAATAAGTCAAAACCTCATTTCTAAGACTTGAAAACTACATGCGATCTAATCTTTGTACAGAGAGGGGGACTTTTTACGACCTATTTTTTCTAAGATATTTTACTGATCATTATCAAAATACTTCATGATTGTTTTTCGAAAAAAACGAATTTCTTACTGTTGAAAATTGAAGATGTGCATTTAAATGTAAGAGAAAATAAATTTGAACAATTGATCTCACGTCCTAGTTTGCCAGAAATATCGAAGCCAATGAGGAAACGCTCCATGCTTGGCCGAACCCTTCCCAAATTGGAGCTCTCTATTCTACCCCTAACTTCCAGCGAAATAAATCGGCTACGACTAAATAGAACCCGTCTGAAGGCACTCAATTCGAGAAAAATAGACAAGGACTCAAGGTTTGACTCACTCTTTTCGCCCCTCATGCCGAGGACTCTATTTCGAGCGATGTTAATTTCGAAAGATAATGTGAAAATTCGCACGACCACGTAAGGAAACCGTTGTGGCAGTATTAATTACTAATGGATGAAGGGAAATTGGAAACCTGCATCTTCAAGTAAATTATCACCCAGATGGATTTACTAAAATATTGGATTTTCTGGGAATGCATTCGTCATAGAAACCTTCAGGATGGACAATGTATCTATCATGTCTGAGGCACTATGGTTTATTAATAATGAAAATAACCTCTATTTAGTGAAAGAACTGGTAAAACTCTTCCTAGCAGAACAGGAAGACGAAATCTAGATCTTAAGATATAACTACAAATAACACCGTGTGTTGAACATTCAGCTTTATTGTTTTTTATTTCCGGATGCTTTTAATGTTAGTGCTATTGCTATGAATTTTCGCCTAATCTCTCTGAAAGCAATAGGGTAAACTATATGCCTTCCCCTGCTCAATCTCCTATATGGGGGGAATGAGGAAAACTTAAGTTGCATTTCACACCTGGTGATAGTCATCACAAAGTTTCATGCCCACTGGGTACAAAAGTAATGTTAACTAAAGACATAGTTAGTGCCCAATCCGGGAAGCCCCCGGGAGATTACGGGAGAGTTGGCAGCGCCTAATCTCCTTCCCCTGAAGCAAACCGCCTCCCGACCGACCTTCCCTAACAGCCGTCCGACAGATTTATCGGGGATCGAGGGTGGAGGCGCCCCCCTTGGGGCTGCGCTCGATGCACGTCCGAGCGGTGGCCGCCGCCGCCGGAGAGGACGCCGCCCCGGACCCGGTTTTTACGACCCCGGGGCCTTTGACGGCCGCTCCCTGGACGGAAAGCAGCCGAACGACATCCATTAACTAATCCTCCCGACTCTCCACCCCTTCCCTCGGTCAACTTCCCGCCCTACCCCCAGACGCGCTTGCTCTCTGCAGGGGGGAGAACCGGAAGAGGCGAGACGCAAAAATCAAAAACATGTGACGGGCCTTGGTAGAGGACGTCGCGCGGGAGGATAGGATTAGGAAGCTCCGTTCCTGTTTCATTTAACTGAAAATAAATTGTGTTATGCTATATCATTTTGTGGGTTGCGGTAGTCCAGGGGATAGAGCGTTGGACTACTGACCGGAGGGCCCCGGTTCGATTCCCGGGGAAGGCACTCTGGGAACCTGCAGCTCCACCCAAGCTATGCGATTTTTCGGGTACCAGATCTTCCTGGAAAACCATAACCGGCACATGGAAAGGAACTAGCCCCCCTACCCTTATGCTCTGGTGTGTGAATATTCACACACCTTCGGGCTTAGTTCTCTATATTTATATACCATCCTCACTTGAACGTGAGGAACGTCCTCACTTCCCACTTGTGTTGAATCCCGCTTTCATCTTCACGAATGGCATGGGGAATCACTTCCGAGGAGGTAAGTGCGGTGGAATCAATAGTGTATTGACTGAAGTCGCCAAAATACATTCAAAATTTGATATTATAATCACTCGCCCGTCTCAAAAATCACGTTACATTTGCAGCAGGTTTTCGCGATACGAAAGATTTTAATCCATTCATTCTATCGTGCAATTTAGTTTCAGAAAAGACATTTAGTTGCAAGCATAATTTTACTTACAATTGCTTTGATCCTTCCTGTAGTGGAAAAACTACATTCTCATCAAAATTCAGCTGTGACGGCAAGGAGTTCGTGAAGGAAATATTAAGAAAGGAATTGGATGCGGCAGCCGCAAGAGTAGACCCGAGTTGGCCGGCGACAAAATGTTAACACGAAAGACCTTCATTTAATAACCCTAAGAAAATAACGAGACATATGAAAAACGACCTATTTCAAAAATATTATGGAAAGGAACCCAGCGAGCTACTTCCGAGGAGTTCACATCGCTCCGATATTTCAGTCATCCTTACACCTCAAAACATTTATTATCCGAGTCCAAATTCGAGCAATGTTTCTGGCGTCTCCGACTATATCGTTATATCCAAGAACACTTGAGTCTGTAAAATACTTGAATACCTCGCTGATCAGGTTACCACGGAGAATCCTGCTGAACTGATATAATTACATTAAAGGCCTCGGAAATGCCATTTATTTATTTAAAAGTATTTTTTAATTCTTCAGACTTTATTTGAAGGCACAACACGTTTCACCGACTAACAACATCATAAGGTACAAGTTTGGTTCACATATAGCAGTTATTTTCAAAACCCCTCAATGATTGTACACTAAACTAAATGTTCGATCGGATTCATAAGGTTTTTGGATGAAGCTCGCGTCCTCCTCAGCTCACAAATATCGCTACATGAGTTCAATTTTGAACAGTTGGAATTGCTTTTTACACATTATCAAAACGAGCTAGGCTCTCACTGGTACATGAAAAGAATGGTTTAGTCATTTGTGCGACTTTTTGTTCTCAGTCAAAAACCTTGACTATGAGTGCACAGACAGCACAATATTCAGGATAGGTACAACCGTAAGCCCAGACCACTTCTCAAGTGAACACTTTCATTGTCGATTTCCATGGCATCGTGCAAAAGGTGAGAAAGAACAACGAATTTGTGGGTCGTGTATTAGCCATCGTGGGTCTGTGAAATGATCGGCAACAGTGCTGGGTTTTCCGTTGACCTGATCGGGTTGAAGAGCACAAATAAATTCATAAATCTTCAAGAACCACCATGGAATTCGGCCAGATAAGTAGATTTTATGCTAAATTCCCATAGATAGAGAGACATTTGTACCTCATGATGCCGTGATTCGGTGAAACGCGCTGTATCTAAAAATAAAGTTTGTGGAAGAGTACACAATCTTTTAATACGTATGAATACTAAATACGTACATCCACGAAGTGAAGCCTGAAACCGTCGAGTATATGCATTCGTATATGAGCATCGTCAAATAAAGCCACGTAACTTCAGTTTTGTTAGTCTGTAATAATTGAAACGGCATCAGCTGATTTAGCATGAATGAATAACTATTACTCGAGTTCAATCCATGCACAAATGTCTCCCATTCCATTAGCGTCTCCACGCAACTCCCTTTCGATATTCGGGGGGGAGGGGGAGACGCGATCCAGTCTCCCCCCAGGTGTCTCTCCACGCCCCGCCGTTCACCAATCGCCTACAGCTCCACCTTCCGACCGCAGACATGGACTCCACCCCACCCTCCGAGGTTTCGCCGCCCGCCCGCCTTTTAAACCTTCGCCCCCTACCCTACCTCACCCTCCCAATACCCCCTCTCCCTGCTACGGTCGCGTCACTTGGAAAACATCAACGCGGGTGCGCGTCCACTATGATGGATTAACTCTGCGCTCTGCCGACAACCACGAAACTAACCTTTGCCCGGTCCGCCATTTACGTACAGATTCCCAAAATCCTGCGATGCGACAGAGTGTGCGTCGCAATAGACCGACCCCTGATAACTAAAGGAAGGGGGGTGAGGAAATGTGCAGTGCTGAGTGGAGGGAGGGGGGGAAATGCATTCAGACGCGCACAGAGCGGAGAAGAAACAAAGGGGGGGCGGAGACCCCGAATGGCAAGGGGGGAGGGGGGCCGGACAGGAGACGGGCTAGGTGACTGATGAACCTGAGCGGGATGAAGACAGATAATGCCAAGAGAGAGAGGGATCCGGCTCCCCACCCTCAAATGCATCCGCGCTCTCTCCAGGCGGATTCCAACTATTCCTTTTATTTTCCCCAGGACGTACTCATTCTGGATGCATTACCTCTTTGTGCCGGAGAAAAAGAATTGTGTTTGGAATGGGGTTCCCCCTGTCCCTCCCCCGGTGAAAACGGGACGATGGGGGACGAGGGTGGTGGTGGGAAGTAGGCGAGCGGGTGTTGTTGTGGTGCCGTGAGCACAAGAACGTGTCCCGTGCCTACACCAACGAATCCATAGAGTAACCGGCAGAAATTTCCGCAACCACCCTTCATCATGCCGAGTCATCAATCAATGAGAAATAGCGACCAAAGTGGCCAAGAGTGTTTTCTGGCGCTCTTACGCTAACGCCGCCCCACTCGCCCCAGTCTCGCTCCATTGAGCTCCCGATCCCCTGGTTATTCGGTTCTCCTGCAATCGCTTCATTAGTGTTCACATTAAACTCATACGATATCCTTTCAAAGAATATTGGTAAATATAACTGAAACCGTTAGAATATAAAAGCATATTTTCCTCGTAATATGTTCATGCTGAATTTAAATGTACCGCTATAAGAAGACTGAATTCTTAAGATCACATACTTGGTTGCTGACAAGTCAAATGTCTACATTCGTAACATCCATAAAAATGTGAGAAAACTGAAGCTAAACATGACCGTATTTATGGCTGTGCTTTCATTACTTTATTAAAGCTTTACATTTTTATTTTTATGAAAAAACTGTCAGCGAGAGTTGACTTTTAATTTGAAGTGAGAAATGGAGTAGAAACTTCCAGCATTAAATTTACTGAAAAAATTAATATCGTCTGAAGTAACTTGTCTCTCGTCTTTCGCGGGTAAACTAACCAAAACTTCTCCTTGAATTTTGAAGGTTTCTGTTGCTAAAATGTCAACTGAAATATTCTACAAAGTGAGCACCAATCCGAAAAGAATTTCTATGTAATTATGTCGGTATAATGATTTGTAAAATGATTCCATTTTTACCTTCTCGTCAAATTGAAATAAAGATTTTAGTGTGCGTAGTTCTACGTCTGTAGCTCCCAAACTTTTGTCCTGGAAGATATTCAGCCATCTTGAATGGAATAACATTAAAAAATAGGTATTATTTGAGCTGTAATCCCAAATGTAAATATTTATGACGCTCATAGAAAATATCATCAATAGTAGCTATTGATTGAATTATTTGAAATATAGGCTTGGCTGCCGTCTGACGATCACTATCTTTTGGGACAAAAAATTGCCGTGTCTTCTATGAACTTATACGTACAATGCCACTCTCCCCATTGTCTTTGATTTGCTCAAATTTCGGTAGGCTAAGATTTGTAAAGTCAATGTGACAAGCGCTCAATGTGTTTTCACATATGTTCTCAAGACTTTACCAATCTGGGGAAAAAATGTTTTTCTTAATGTTTTACATGTTTCAAATAGAATTTTTCATGCTTATAAACATAATGTATGAACAAATAG
Source organism: Hetaerina titia (assembly GCA_037158775.1). Lineage (NCBI taxonomy): Eukaryota > Metazoa > Arthropoda > Insecta > Odonata > Calopterygidae > Hetaerina > Hetaerina titia. The sequence continues at coordinate 102,175,935 of CM073775.1, forward strand.
CAATGCTAATTTTAGAACGTACATACAAATATACGTATATCATGAAACTAGGCCTGAAGAATGATATATTGGTGGACTATAGGAATAAACTTGCAACTTGAATTTAAAGAAATAAACTCAGGTCTACATCACTGGTAAAATAGACGAGCCGTTGTATTTTCCGTAACTTTCTATGTCCCTTGTTAAATCACGTAATTTTAGTAGAACCTCAAAATATTCAGGCAATCAACCTCTAATGAACACACCTTATGCTGCGTTAATCTGGTATTGACATGGAGCTTCCAGATTTGAATTTCTTTAAAACATACTCTTTCTTCGATTTGGCCATTTGTGGACAATATAATTGGGTTCACATTATTTCCTCTCTTTTCCCTTCCACATCCTTGGAGTATTTTTTTCTCTTTCCACCTGTCACTCTTTCATTTATTTTGCACAAATCCCATGTCTTTTCTTGGAAACCCTGAAGGCTATGCATTTTTCACTAATTAACATCAGTGTCCTCATACTTACTCCTTTACGTTCATTTCAATTAGGTCTGTTTTGGCTTTTGCGACCATACAATTTCAGTTTTCAGATACATGTCAAAAAAGTCAGTTTTTTTCCTTGTTCACCGTATTCAGAATTCCGCAGAAAGACATTCTTATTTCCTTGATTGTATTTTTCAGTCGTTGTTTTTTCGTTAAATATCTACCTGCTTCTCCACTTTCACTTTCCAATCTACGAATGTTCAGTAATATTTTAGTTCCCACTCTTCTGCTTTATCCAATAGATTAAAATAAAAAACTTTGATTTTCAAGAAAAATGATAAAACAACGAATTTTTACAAAATAATTAACAGCAAAAAGGATCAAACTATGTTTCTACCATTGGTAGTTAATTGCCCAAAACTTGTGATTCATTTTGTTTATAACTGAGACCTTTACGTATTTACGCATGCCGTTATGAAAGTCCAAGTATCCTGCTGTTTATGCAGCACGCGTATTATATCATAATATTTTGTGCCTAATTTCCCGGCGACCTCTTCGATTTACATTACCGTATTGTGAGAACGCCTGTCTTCTACGCTTCGCGTACGTATTTTTTCTCGAAGTTTGTTTAGCTTGAATTTTGTCACGAAGTCTGACCCGATCAATGATAACAAATAAAATTAATTGCAATCATAAAAAATACTAATTGCATTAGATTTTACATCTACATCTACATAAATACCCTGCGAGCCACCAAAAAGGTGTGTGGCAGCATATACATTATATATTTCTCACCTTATTTATTCGGTTATCACTACAGGGGTTATTGAGGTCAAACAACACGCTTTGCATCTTCATAAATTCTCTATGTCGCCATTATGAGGTAAATATGGAAGCGTTGAAAAAATATATCACCTTTAAGGGACATGAATGGGTTGGCACTCGGGTGGGATTAGTTTAATTTAATTCTTTTATTACCTACAGATATTGAAGTCGGAAGTTTTGAAATGAACAATTTAAATAAATGCCTGAAAGGTGGTTTTCCAATGCAGGCGCAACGCTTGTGAGGTGATAGCGAAGTATTATTCCTTCACTGATTTGGTGATCGTAATTCTCAATTTTATGTACAGCTGGAAGTATTTCTTTGGTATTTGGTTTTTGTGCTCTCAATTGGAAGAGTAAAATTACTACAAAATAACGAGGAGCTATTTCGCTTGTGGGCACTTTACGTCCACCTTAACACTTTTGCATCGTCAAATATTGGTACATAGAATCCGAGGAATTTTCTCGAATGAAAGGAAATGAAAGTAACTCTATGACTCTACAACTTATTTTAAATCGTCATGTCTGACGACTTCAGAAACATGTTAGAGTTAGTTGATTACAAGAGGGCTATATCGCATTCATATTCTTGTCTAGGCCAGTATTCCCAAGCGATTTCTAATCATTTATTCCCCTATTATAGTTGTACCCAATGGCTCGGATATATCTTTTCAGTTTTAAATTTAAAAAAAGTTTTATATTTTCCCAACCATTAAAATATTTCACTGCGCTGGAAATGAATTATTTATTTGAAATGATTATGGGAGACACTGAAACTCATTTATAATATTTATTTCTATTGTGTTATCTAAAAGAGCACTTTTTGAATATTTGTCAAATAAAAAGAGAAAGGGTCGCGGTAGTCCATGGGGTAGAGCGTTTGACTACTGACCGGAGGGTCCCGAGTTCCATTCCCGGGCAAGGCTCTCTGGGCACATGCAGTTCCACCCAAGCCATGTGATTTTTCGGGTGCCAGATCCTCCTGGGGAACCATAACCGGCACAGGGAAAGGAACTGGCCCCCCCACCCTGCCTGATGTGTGAATTTCACACGCCGTCCGGCTGGGTGAACTCTACCATCACCTACCAAACCGACCTCCGGGTTGATTACTGTGTTTATGGTTTTTTAAAGAGAAAATATTTAAAATAAATACAGTGTTTTCATTCATACTATCATTTTTACGAATTCATCTCTTGTGAGTGCAGGTTCCTCCTTGACATGGTATTATCAGTCTGAGAAAGATTTTTATAAAAAAAACAGTTTCATTTGGAGCAGAACATATTTAGTACACATGAGAGACATTTCAATGAGTTTTATATGCAATAATAACCAGCCTCTGGTCATCAGGGCTGTTTGAGAATCGTTTTTAATAATTGAAAATGAAATATATGAATTTCAAGACATTGTTTCATTTATAAGTGATCATTACTTAATAAATAATAATTCTAGGATATTCTTTGAAGAATAAAAAAGAAAACGTTGCTTTCACCTTATTCTTCTATCACAAATTAATTTTAATGCCAGGGTTTCCGGTACAATCGCACGTTGTTCCATCTGCCAGGAATACCATTTAACGGTGTGGTTTCCGTCAGCATCCTCATATGCGTATTGCAAACTAACGAGATTTGACGGATGACGTAGGTTTCTCACAAAACAAGTTAAAGTCTAATTGGATATTGTGTTCCACGTCCCTGATTGATTGCCGATTAATGATTTATACGGAATAATATTTTTCTAGCAAAATGAAAGTGTCATTTTTGCATCAGAGGGGGCTCCTGTTAAAATTAAACAAGTTTTAGTCTTGCTTCTTTATTCTTATTCTTTAAAATATCACTATATTTGAGATGAATAATAGTGTCTGCCATTGCGATACTGGAAAAGATTATGGTCAAATTTTTAATTTCTGATGAAATTTATTTTATGTCATGGAACATAGTGCCATTTTGTAGGTAGTCTTTGCTGCCAAGGGCGTGCGTTTTGCCAAAGGTCACACTGAAGTTTGGCTGGGTGGCTGATATGATAGGGAATAAGAATCGATCACCTTGCACACAGCGGCTGTGTATTTTAGACAACAAAGTTAATAAAAGCATTATAATTTTTACAGTGAATGTGGAATAAAACGATCACATTAAACAAAATATTTTACTAAATTTTAAAACTACGATGTAACGTAATTTTTTTTCAAAATTACGTGGATTACAAAAATTATAATCTGTCTTTACTGTCGTTGTTCGTCGTTGTTTCTCCACTGGTCATACGTCAGTGGTGCATTTCAATTTAAACTGTGTTGATTTCAGTCACTTCTTAAAAACCATATTATAAAGCGGTCGTTTATTTCATCACTCTATGTTCAACTGAGTCTCAAATGATTCAATCGTACATAATTAGGACAACTATGTACGATTGAATTTATGAATAAAAACACATACACAAGTTTGTTCTTGGACTGCCAGTGAACATATCATATATAGTAAAAGTCGATAATTTGTTTGAAGTAAATTTTTTTGAAAAATGATTACAGTAACGTCTGAAACTGAAGTGATACTAAGTTAACATATATTAGAAAATACAACAGGCTTTGGTAAACTCTAAGTCAATTTGTACTTTTCGCAAAAAAATTTAAAAATCTATTGTTACAGAAACACATTAGCATGCAAAAAAATATCTTCCATCAATTTATTCACAATGCTCTAGGAAATTTAGAATACATCTACCGGTGATTGGAAAAACGGTTATTTTTTTAAAAGAAAACCCCTAAGCATAGGTTTTATTGTGCGGTACTTCCAGTTATAAATGAAAGATTCAAACTGCTTTCCCCCTCTTTTGTGCTATTGTTAGACGAGAAAATCATCCTGTTAATCACTCAAGATCACCTTTTAGGATGCATCTTTAACTTGTGTTCTATTTGGGTATTTTTCGTATTTATGGCTATTTTTTGGGTTTGCAGTAAAAAGATTTGCACTTCATTCATAAATTATTTCAACTGAATATGATTGGAAAGAAAATCGTGTTGCTATTTACAGAGAAGCTATTTAATCAAGGGTGCTGTAGTAATTTTTCTGCATTTGCCAATTATATAAAAATTTTGTAGAGATATTTAGTTTGAAGACTTCGACCGACTAGCAAATCTGTTCAATAGTTACTCGGGAAACACGAACAAAAACCAACGCAGTGGGTAAAAAAATCAGAAACTTTTAATTTTTGAAATGAGTGAATCTAATTTTGGTCACCAGTATTTATCATTGCAAAACATGTTGCTATTTATTTGTGGGAATAGCGTACAAACTATTTGTGCCCTCTTAAGAAACTTATCAAACGATGTATAATTATTTTTCTTATTTCTAAAACTGTTTGTATTTGTCGGATTTAAAAAAATACCAAATATAGTGTCTAAATATCTACCAAGTCAATTTCTAAATATATATCAGGGCTCCCCGTGTTTATAACTGAGTACTGGAAAAACTTGGACATCTTCAAAGACTAACTGAAAAATTACCTAGCTGACTAAATTTTACGAGAAATATGTTCATTGACGTTCACAATGAAGTGCGGTGTTATCATATACAACTAACTTCCTTAGTCACCTGAATAATGCTTCTCTCCCTTTTTAAATTAATAATTTCCATTCATTTAAAAGGGCAGTTTTTCTAATATTCTTCGAAATTAGGACTTTGTTCGAATCTAATGAGTTCTGTATTTGTAGATCTGGTTAAAAAGTTTCATGATCAAAACCTTTTGGGGACATTTTCGAAGCCTCATTTTTTTCAAATATTCAATGCTGAAAGAAGTTTTTGAAGAAATACTTCTTAATATGTACGAGGTGTGTTCAAAAATTAATTTTTCGGGCAATTATATTTATTTATTCTTATACATTGATGTTGTCACCTTCAAAGTTGTCCCCATTGGAGATTATGCACTTGTGCCAGCGCTTCTTCCAATCCCCGAAACAATTCTCAAACTCGATCTTTGAGATAGCCTCCGTATGTTCTTTCAGCGATGCGCTTTTGATGTCATCTACGGCTGTAAAACGATGGCCCTTCTAGGTTTTCTTAATTTTTGGAAGTAGGAAAAAGTCTCACGGAGGCATATCTGGCAAATATGGAGGCTGGGGCATCGTTAGAGTATAGTTTTTGGCCAAAAATTCATGAAAAAGTAATGAAGTGTGATCTGGGGCATCATCGTGGTGCAAAAGCAATTTTGGAACGAATTTTGCTAAGAAGCGTTTCATACCCAAAAAATTGGAAAAAAATGACACGACATGCTCCAATCGATATTCCAATATCATCAGCGACCTCTCTATTTGTGATTCGGCGATCGTTCATAACTATTTCTTTCACTTTTTCCTCGTTTTCATCGATTGTTGATGTGCTGGGGCGTCCAGGGCGTTCGTCATCTTCAAAGTCTTCACGGCCTTTTTGGAAACGTTTATACCACTCGTAAACTCTTGATTTACTCATAGCAGGCTCACCATACGTCTTTATTAACATTTCAAACACTTCGTTACACTTAATTTCTTTTTACGCAAAATATGATACAAATTCTTTGATTCATTGCTTTTAACAAAAGAAAATCGACGAGCTTATAAAACACGTCTAACCTTAGTGGCTGTCACAGACAAAGTCCACAATGAAAACAGCTGAAAGTTGTTTTATACTTCAGGGGCATGTATACCAACATAATAAAAAAAATTGAGAATCGGACTCTCCAAGCCCGCGAAATGAAAAAAATTCTTGTTATGTTTTGAACAAATCTTGTATGTATAATTCTGTTGTGTTTTGCCCCTCAGGTAGGCTTTGGATTGGCAGAGACTGAGTACATGCATTTACCCTCTTTTAAAAAAACAAAAATGACTAATAAAGTTGGTTGTTTCGGTCGGTACTTAATGGAATTTGCGGGACATTTTGGTTAAAAATGTGCATTTATGTTATTCCACAATGAAATCTAATAGCTTACGACCATGGTTTCGACGATGAACTTCGAAATCACCCGATGATGAGGTTAATCGTTGAAACCATGGTCGTAAGCTATTAAATTTAATTGTGAAATAACAAAGCGTACCTTATAAAACCCAAATAAACTCATACTCGACACTGCAATAAACCTTTCTTCCATTTCGAAAACTTTTTTCGTGCCATTTCATTCGGTACAACATACCAGCTCATTTCTTCCTCCTCTCGCCCCACGTTTTCCTCTCCATCAAATTCTTCATCATCCCTTTGACAATCAAAATGCCAACCAACCACTTTTTCTGCACCCATCGTATCTGTATATTGTATTGTACCTTACTATTGGATTTCCAATTAGGATATGTAACTACCATAGTAGGTATTGTTTGTGGAATCGTTACTTGCCTTTACTTAGTTTTATTTAAATGACGTGGATAGGGTCTCACTTTACACATTATGTAAAAATTAGCGCCGTGAAGATATATTCCATTTATTTGTTAAGAAAAAGTTAGCCAAAAGGCTTCCGAGCAAAATATGTATTAGGTGGATAAAATTACGGACACAGGAAACTTGAACTGCCGTAAGTTCCGTACTCCGGGCCGCTTCCAGTTGGCCTTCAATTTTTTATAGTCTAGACTTTCTGTATAGCTTTTCTTTAGGGCAAGAGGCAGGGCTGCCCGATCAAGGTTCAAAAAACACTGCCACTGTCTCCAGCTGAATCACTGCAAATCGCCACGAGGGCGAGAACAGATTGCCAGTTACCTTGCAATTTCCATATTTCGTCATCAAGAGATGTGACAGAATGTGAGCCCAAATGCGTTTGGAAAAGATAACTTTTTATTTATTTATTTATTATCGACTTAATTGGGCGAGGTTGAGACTAAATAGTCCCTTCTTCCACCTAACCCTTACATTACATACATTAGATTGAAGACAATTACATACAGCCAAGCCCTGGATGGAGAAAAATCCACCCAGACGGGAATCGAACCCGTGCCCTCTCAGTTGGTAGACGAGGACGTTACCCCGCCGCCACCGGGGCCGGCAAACTTTGTCATGGCAGTCCAGGAAAACCGTAAGGTTCAAATTTTTGCTGTATTATCTGCCCATTGTTTTGAATACGAAAATTGAGATTTTTTTGATTTTACCTTAGCTCCTGGAATCAGTGGAAATTCATCAAATCCAACAATTCTGGCAGTAATGACGTTGAGGTTGACAGGCGAAGAGGGAAAGTCATAAACTCAAAATGATGCACTAGAAATAAGCATCATTGGGTATAAATGGAAAATGAGGAGCAATTAAAGCTTCTGTCTTCGCCAGAGTAAAGCAAATCTTTAGCAAATGGTCAGTGTGACACCTCGACGTTGGCGCCGGAGACCATCTGCAGGTTACAGCAGAACGAAAATCACGTTCTATTATTATATACTCGTATCTCTGCATTGGAGGTTTTTTTTATCTTCAAGCGATTTACATCATGTTATTCAATTCAAAATCAATATAAATAATACTTTTGTGGCATAAGTTCCGCAAGCAATCCTTTCAATTTTATCGCGATGGTTGATTACACTTTTGCGATCGCGGCGGATGATGCACAGTCGGAAAGCAAATTTTGAATCATATTAGCGTATCCAACATAACATAATAATGGCATTATTTTCATTTTTTTAATTATACACAAAACACGCCAACTGGAACTAATCCTCTGATATGTCGGTGGGCGATTCGCCGCGTAGTTTTGTTTGATCGTCATTGGAAGTCTCGTAAATATAAAAAACCGCAGACCGACACAATGGAGGGAGCTCTTGGCGTTGTCCCCGTCTCCCGGTGACGAGCGCCCCTCCTACGGTGGACACGACGCTCGAGGGCGTTTGACCCCGAGAGGAGGGAGGTCACCCCACCTCCGGCAGGCTGGGGCGGGTGCACCACCCCTCCCTTTCCAACCCCTCTACACTCGCACCGTTCTGCTCCATGCTCTCCTCGCTGAATAAAATTCCCCTGGCATACTAGGTCTGTCTCAAAAGTAGTAGGACCGGGTCGATTAAAAAATTGATTCCAAAAGTTAATACAAACACTGAAACGTCTTCAAAGTAGCATCCTTATGCGTCCACACGCCGCTGTCAGCGAATTTTCCACGCCTTGTACTCCTTCTGGAAGGCGCCCGGAATGCTGCTCACGTCACGGACTGTTGTGACGCTTCCAACGAGCCACGTTGACTTCATTTCAGCACGGATTTGAGGCGGGGGAAGAGAAAGAAGTCTGCTGGGGCGTCCTCTGAAAAATCTGCTCTACCCTCCCGATACCACTTGTATCACTCAAAAACACTATTTATCTGTGGCGTTATCACCAAAAGCTGCCTTGAGTATGTCATTTGTCTTTTTCCCGGTTTCGCGCAAAATCTGATGGTGTAGCTCTGTTCCAATAACCGGTTCATGACGGAGCATATAGAGGTTTCGCAAACGAACGATCCGTAGTCGGCAAAGGCTGAGAGTAAACATCCATCGGCCTCCAGTCTTTCCTGAGACTCCCCTCCCTCGAACCCATCCAGAGAAACCGCGGCCTGCTTGACCCTGCGTCTACCTGGGAAAAAAATAAGTGCTACGACCTTTGGGACAGACGTTGTACTTGTGAAGAAAACGAATAAATGTGATCTTGACTGGATCATAAAATGAATCCCTACCTGGACTATTCACTCACTTTACGAAAGGCCCGCTTCGCTGGGAACATACATTCATGTATCATCTTTCCGATGTGTTCCTTTAGGCACGTGTCCAAATTTGTCACTTTGGCGTACGATCAGATAGGTGCGGCTAGAACTGCCCGCCGCCTCTCAAGCAACATTTATTTGTAAAAATTCCTGTGCACTCTGCCACAATTTTATAACCTTACGTGATGATTCTCGTCAATGACGAATACCAACACACTGACTGCAAAAACTGAAACAATACCCAAAGACGTTAAAGGGGAACCCTCTCTCTTACACCTCATAAAGTACTTCAATACAGATTATCACTTTAAATGAATGGATAATATGTTTTCTAACTATATTATTTCAGTAAAATTTAACAAACAATAAAAATCTTTAACTAATTTTTTAAGAGCAATTGAAGGAAAGTTTCGGCCTCTATGGAGAAGTCATAAAATATCAATACTATAATTAATGGCAATTGAGTGAACACAATACAGTGTGATATAAAATATTTGTGGGTGAACTTTTCTCTTCGATTCGGATTTCCTCTTTGACGGTTTACTTGGTATCGAGCGTAATAGTATTGTACGTCATGAACTTTAAATACGTTCGTTACTCGTGCATACCTCCCTACTCATGTCAAAATGACTGCTGGCCCTTAGCTGTACCGTCGACATTGGAAAAATGCCAATACGGCACTAATCTAATTTTATTGAAATTCAGAAAAAGACTCGCTACTCGATCTCTATACGTATTTTACTAGTTTCTATAATTTTTAATAATTTCTCCCTCCCCAGTTTCGATTTTTTGTAGTCATAAGGACAAATCAACGAAGGCAATGAACCTTCTGCACTTTTTAATATGAGGTGATTGGTCCATTGTTTTACTCCTCTGCGAGCAAGATGCGGATATTGTTGCGAGGCAAGCCATTTCCTCCCGAGCATCAGCGCACATCGTGACCAGAGGAAGAGTGTGTGAACTCCTTTTCTTCTCCCTTCGAACTACACTCCCGGCACACGGTCTGCGAAGGAAAGAGGGACGTTCTATTGGGAGGGAAGTAAAGACATTTCTTTGCCGCGAGTTCGTACGTCCTTCCATCAATTGATCCTCCTTTCTCTCGCACTTTTCCTCCCTCCTGACCGATGAAAAAGGATAGCAAGATGATAAAATCCTAAAACCTTCTAAGTGTCGAGGGTCTGGGTAAGTGATGACGTTAAAATTAACCAGAATTATTAAGACTTCCTTAAACCTTAACACAGAATTTCTTTGGATTGAATCGTAAATAGTGTATAGAATAGATTTTCTGTCACCTCTTATGTGTATGTACTTATATTTAACCCTGTATTCATTATTTAAAATATTTTACATAGTTTTTGCTCTTAAGAATAAAGTAAAAATAATGTTTGATATTCCTTATTGCAAACTCTATCATAGAATCTGGCGGTGGCTTTCAGAGTAACAAATGGATGTAGACGTGAATCGAAAAAAAGGCGTCACTAAAAACACTAATTTGGTCCAGTCACATCAATTTGACAATATCGACTAATCTCATGCATGTTTATATACAACTCAGTACTATTTGTGAAATACAGAGTTTGGATTTTCTGCCAACATTTATGCAAACAGCTTTAGACGAATAAAATTTGTTTCCCTTCATTATCCATTCGGCATATTTTCCGCAAGATTATCTTGAAAATTTGTTTAGTTTAATAACAATGTATTTCAAGACGGTGTATTTTTTGCACTAATTCACACCTAAAAAATCGAACTCAACGGTAATTTTTTTAAATGAGCAAAAATTGAAATTGATTGCAGGAATATATTTGGAGTAATGTTCATGCCAACAAACTTCCAAGAAAAAATTCATTATGTCCTATAGTACTGTATGAATTTTGTTCGTAACATAAAAAAATAACCCAAAATTTGTGTTTATAATATAATATAATGAAAAAATATTGGTTGCTTAAATTTCTTTTCAAACGTGACCCCAATTATTATTAGGTAATCTACCGGTTAAGGTAGGTTTTTGGATGGACACATCTATCAAATAAACATTTTGTAACTCCAAACAAAACCCAATCCAGCAACCTAAACTACATCAGGTCCCTCTTCATCTCTGTGTACTTATTTCCTCCCTTCATCCCATCCAACATCCCTATCCTGTTCCTACCCTTTCCTCGCTTGCCCAACATTCTCCCCTCTATTACCTTCTTCAACATTCCACTACCACTCAATACGCCTTTCATCCATTTTTCCTACCTCCATAGGATTTCTCTCAACAAACCCCTCTCCTCCCCCACCATCTCTAGTACTTCCTCGTTTGTTTTCCTTTCGGTCCATTTCACCTTCTCCATTCTTCTCCACACCCACATTTCAAAAGCCTCCAATCTACGTCTATCCTCCTGCTTCAGCGACCACGTTTCCGCGCCGTACATAGCTACGCTCCATATCAGAGTTTTTACGAGTCTTGTCTTAACACGCCTACTCAACGTCCCCGTCATCAACTCCCTCCTCCTTGAGAAAGCCTCCTTGCCTAGCGCAATTCTTCTCCTTACGTCCCTACCACTTTGACCGTGTTGGTCCAAAACACTTCCGAGATATGAAAACTGTTCTACCTGCTCTATTCTTTCCCCGCCTATTTTAATATTTAGCTTAGCCTTTTTCTTTCTGGAAAATCGCATAACCTTTGTTTTATTAATATTAATTCTCATCCAATATTTATCGCACTGAACCTCCAATTCACTCAGCAATGCTTGCAACCTCTTGGCTGACTGAGCAACTAATGCTTGGTCATCAGCAAACCTAACCGATTTTACGTATTTCCCTCCGACTTTCATTCCTACCTCCAGTTCTTCCCATGCCTCTTTAATCATTTCCTCCACATATACGTTGAACAGCACCGGTGACAATGGGCAACCCTGCCTTACCTCTCTTCCTAACACTGCCCATCCGGACTCTCCGTTCCCCACTCGCACCTGAGCAGTCTGAGACATGTACAGGTTGCGGATCAGTCTCCTGTCCCTCCAATCCATTCCTATTTTCTGCAATACACGCATTAATTTTTCCCAATTCACTCTATCAAACGCTTTTTCGAAATCTACGTAACAGGCAAATACGTCCTGGTTGTATTCTATATTCCTCTCGACTAATGATCTCATTACTGCAATGGCATCACGCGTACCTCTTCCCTTCCTAAACCCAAACTGATCATCTCCTAAGTAATCATTTGCCTTACTCTCTATCCTTTTGTTGATGATACTGAGAATAACTTTAGCTGCGTGGGATATCAAACTTATTGTTCTGTAGTCCTCACATGACAAGGAATTATAATTATCAAAAAAAGACGCCGTTCGAAAAAAGATGATCAAGGTATTCTGTTGTTCCCATGCTGACTAGAAAGATGCAAATATTGTAAACATATTTTTGTTCATGTGTGCTGTTTCTTTGATAAAGGATCTTTGCTGCACTCTTCTCATTTTAATATGACAGAAAAATCCATATTTTGGGTGGGTGACGCTAGATTTAAATTGGAAAGGAGCTTTGACGGTGGGAATTCTCACACTCGGGTGTTGAGGGAGCAGTTATCTTCCCCGTACCGCCTGCGCTTTCCAACGGCTTTCCTATCCACTAAATCGCATAACTTTCGTTTTGATAGGCGTGTCGAGCAGCATCCCTGTGGGAAATAGTGCTCGATGGATGAATCTGCGGATAAAATAGTATTGGTCAAGAAAGAAAACACCGGCGTTATCTCCGATCCTATCACACCGCGAGGTGAATTATTACTGAAATCTGCGGCCACCCTCATTGACAGACACTTGGGTCTCTATATTTTTTTTCTATTTATGAATTATCTCTTGTAAATTACATGAAATAACGTCAATTACCAGTCCTGTTTTCGTTCAATTCTCTCGGGTTTTATAATGGCTCGTCAGTTTAACGAAGGGGTTTAGCAGATAATGTCAAGGGAATGAAAGGTTATCGATTTAATTCACAGAACTGATCTTTGTGTACTGAACTACAGCGGAAATAAAAAATTAATGCGCACACAAGAGTGACATAAAAACTACTTTAAACTCTTTCCACCCTGTACGCATACAAATAAGCCCTTCGGTGATGATAAGGTAAGGCCTTGACCCTATTATCCACCACAAGGCCGTGGCTGGTACACTAACGCGACTTTCTAACACTAAACCTATCATTATTTCTGGAATTCGTTCAAAATTTCGAAATCCTATGATATCTCTTTGGTATCTTCCATGTCAGGGATTTTTTTGTATCCTTCCCTTTCCATCTAATATTATGTAGCATTACGTATGCAGTATTATCATTTAATGAATTTGGCTTAGGCAGTAAACTTGGCAGTGCAGAAGATGTATTCATATCCACATTAATTTTCAGAAATAAGACTTAATATGCGATATAAATGTTAATATCAGATAATTCAGCGTTTTTTGAGCACTTGAGTATTTTTTGGGATTCAATTGGGAGAGAAAAAGAATAAGTGAAAGATGAATGTGTGATTTGAATATGAAATAGATGATGTAGTTGAATAAAAAAGAAGGGGAAATAGAGAATAAATCTGCGAAAAAGAGAGATTTTAAAGGTTATAAAATATACCTTTTTCATTTGATCAAACATGATATCAGATATAATGAAGGAAATAATGTATGAATGTTGTAGTTACTAAAATACGTCAGTTCAGGGATGATTAGAACTCTTAACATTCTATCGGGGTTTTTAGAAAAAAATCAAGTAAGCTTTGAACGCATGTCCACGGATTTCTCTGAAATAAATCACCAATCAAATGGACGTGTAGTTCACAAATAGTTATTTTTATAGTGTTTCAGTTAATTTTTGTATGCAATCGTTAACGAGGGAGGTCTTCATCTGAAATATTAGTCGCTGATTATAAGTATTACATAAAGCATTTAATTAGAGTAATACGAGTACATTAAATAAACAGATGCGATCAACTATGTTTAGCACGCGGCCTTCATCTTAATCACTGGTAATTAATAACATTTGTAAACTTCCAAATAATTTACTGGGAATGCGGAATGAATCGTGATTTTAGTTTAGCGATGGGCGAAACAAGGCAAATGAAACGCGATAATGAAAGAGGCAGGTACTCTTGGTATTAAAAAGTATCAGAGGTTTACTTACCTTTTTGTGTTGCATGTTTTAATGTTTTAGTGTCATTATTTCATATTTTAATGAGAAAAACAAAACCGGTACACGAGATTCTCTTAATACTCCTTACTACGTGATGGAAAACATTCCGAGTAACATATTTAACATGAAAGAAGTAATTTTGTAATTCGATACGAACTTTAAAACAATACTTTTAAAAATAGAGTTCATGTGGAATTTCATAGCTACTTCTTAATTTTATGTATGTCGTCTGAATTCCCAATAGTTACTCCTGAGACAAAAAAATCTGAGCGATACTTAGCGATGCAAAAATCTCCTAAAAGCGATTTGCGAGTCGTTTTGGCGGATAAGGTAAACTTTATACTTTCAAATAAATTATTATGAATGAAAATGTATCTGGAAAATCAAAGAAACGCTTTTAAATTTCAATGCGAAGGAAGGAATATCGCCAAAACCCACCGGATAGATACAGTCACCCTTAAGAGTACGGAGAAATCGGTAAATGAAGAATCTGCGATAAACATTTAATGTGTTTAATGTGATAATCACAATCCGGTCTCTTTGCGTCTGACGTTCCAATAGGCATTTCATCAATGGATATCGGGGATCAGATGGTTTGGTGGGTAACGGCTTTCCACCCAGAGACTTTGTATCCCAGAGGCGGCAGATATTTTTCGGTGGTATCCCGATCCCTTCTTGAGTTACTTTGTGCAGGGCGCTTTCGAGTGAATACGTCGTTCGTCGAATGGGACCTAATTCCGCGGACCTCTTGGCGCCATTCGTTAAGAGCAGGCTAATGCCAGCGCCAAGTTTCTCTCCTCCTTTCACCCTTTCCTGACCGTCCCTAATGTCGTCAATGTCCTCAGCTCTCCGTGGGCTCCCCTAAAATCTACAGCTATTTAATTGATATCTCATCGTTTGGTGTAATATCCACGATTAGCACATACTCACCTGGCTTTACAGCGCGCGGTAAATATGCATGGGAAACCAAGTGGTTACTTGACATCGGAAGGCTTAGCTTTAATCAATGCAAAACGGCCATAATTTTTCATATTTCCATTCTGCAAATTACACGCCACTCTCGTTCAATATTTATTTGTGGTTCGGAGAGGATTGTTAACAAAAATAATGCCTTAATTCCAAATGCATTGAGTCATTTAATCCATTTTATTTAATGCCTTTAATGCATTAATTACAAATCAAAAATATTATGTCATTTGATGCAATTTTATCCACTTCACTTGACAATGTGCTTTCATTCAATCAAGGAACCCATTTGTGCATGATATTATCGACAAAAGAATTTGGTGTCTGTACTTCAACTTTAATTCGCAAAGTTATCGTATTACTTTGAGGTTGATACATTTTAACATTAGTCGTTTCTCCACTTTTAGCTGATGTAGATGGAAATTTCATTAATAAAACATCACAAATAATTTATTTGAACGATTTAAACAGAATGCACAAAAGTTTAATTAAAAACAGTCGCATACGTTTCCAAAGCAACGAAATCACAAAATTTGATTAATTTGAGCGTTTTTATGGACTTCAATAATTACACATATAAGAATTAGTCGATATTTAATATAAGTTATCTTCTTTTTGCAGTAAATAAATATAGTTTTCCTTAACGAGTGAACATTTTAGAAGAATATTTACAAAAAGGTGATGGAAATATCACGTTTTGATTGAACTTACATGTCTATTTATTGGGGTATACCCTATATTATATCTGCTTAAATACAATGTTTAATTAGTGAAATTAACCAAGTGAACTAGGCTGATTGGAAAAATCATGGTACAAACTTGACAAAGTGCTCTTTGAAATGCTTTATTTTATCAAAACAAAAGTGAAAATCGTAGATTTAGTGCTCGTAGTATTAGTTATCAATATTAATTCATGCAAAAATTGGATATGCTCTTTGTATAACTCTTTTTGCCTCACCCAAGCGGTCCCCCTTTGATCTCCTTTTTCTCTAAGGGCACTGTTTCACTCAATGTGGAAGAGCACTCGGTAAATCATAATCTTTAATACGGATTCGTGTTATTTTAGTTTCAAATACGAGGATTTAGAAGTTCAAATAAAATTCCTTGGGCCATTTTATTGGGATATAATTTCCTCTTCGGACCTCCTTTTAATCCCCTGCAGAGTTTCGTTGCAAGAGCGGTTTAAACGAGCGCATCCACGCATCAATTAGCCGCACAAATTCCTCTCTCCCAAGCGTCGCTTTAACTCACCGAGTGGCGGCCATTGGAGCGAAAGTGGGTCAAGTCTGTCACTCGCCCTAAAAGCTCTCCTCTTAAACGCTTGAGTAATCGTAAACGGCCCTGCGGTTTGTGCCGGCGAGGGCCGCCGTCCGTCGCTGGCGGCCCGGGCATCACCCGTGCGTGCCGCGGGATGCCGACTCGCAGCCTCCCGCACCGGTTGGGCCGCCTCCTCCCCGGGATTTTAAAAAGGAAGGGGGCTCCATCACACGCCGTAATGCACCCTGGGAACGGTGATGCCGGTGATCTTCCACGATCATCTTGCCTGCTCCTTTCACCCTCTCTCCCCACCCTTATGGCCCGCTATCCCACGGCAAATTATTTACTCCACCAACGCTCACTCGCTTTGAGAGTCCTTTTGGGCCATTCTCATGTCATGTTATGTTGAAGCGGTCAGCTGAAATAAACCAAGCAAAAGAGGAGTGGCGTAGAAGCAAAGATGATTATATTCCATAGGTGGAGGTAAAGTTAACGAAATTCGTGGACTACATTGCTTGAGCGGAAAATAATGGTGGCCTAGATAGGCACGATTGCCAGCGTCAGAAATAAAGGTGCAAAGACGAATGCTTCATGCGAAAAAGGCCTTTTAAAAGAGCGAACTTCCACAGTGGCAAAAAACGCTTACTTTAATAATCGGAGGCGTCTATAAAAAGTAACGGTAGCCATTTTTTGACCTGAAATGCCCGTTAAGTCCTGAATTCATATAGTCGGTTAAATGTGCGCATGATCGCAGATCGTATTGGTATTGATAGAATGGCAGTACGCACACCATTATCACTGAAAGTTTGGCAATGCGAATGATCTAAATCGCTAAACTCGACCCGGGGGTCTTACGGAGGGACGACCTAGAGCAGAGTCGAGTGTCTCCTTGCAATGACCTCCTGCAACGGCCTCTCGACGAATCCACAACGCTCTCAGAGTCCTGACTTGGCACCAATAGACTATTTTATAATCCCA
Organism: Hetaerina titia; assembly: GCA_037158775.1. Lineage (NCBI taxonomy): Eukaryota > Metazoa > Arthropoda > Insecta > Odonata > Calopterygidae > Hetaerina > Hetaerina titia. The sequence continues at coordinate 102,193,229 of CM073775.1, forward strand.
TAAGTGAAATACTCCCTCAAAGGGCACCACCATGGGACCCTAAGTGCCGTCGAAGAAGCTTTCACGCGTACCCTTGAGGACCTTCCGGACTCCGCCTGTCGGGGAGCCTTCGAGTGGATGAAAAGCCGCTGACAAATGTGTGTTGACACTCAAAGGGTACTTTACCGTACTTTGAACAATGTTGAGAGATATTTTAACAATTTCTAAAATAAATATATATTTTCGAAAAATTTCCCGATAACTCTGATACAAACCTGGCATGTTAGGTGTACCAGGGATGAGATTTAATTTTCCATGGTCGTGCGAGATGACCGATAGAAGCCGCAGGGAAAACAAGATTACAAGAGAAGGAAGTGATTGTGACACGGAAAAATTTTGAAAAGTGAAAGGGTAGACCGAGTGAGTGATGATGACCCTAATTGAAAGAGAGAGCGAAGAGGGAAGCCGATGAATAGAACCACCCACCGTCGTAGCGAGGGAGTCTACTCGTGAAATGGGCGCAGGGCCCCGATGGCCCTTCGAAGGAGGTCATCGAATGGAGCGAACAATGGATAGATTGAGGTCTTTCTTTGATTCGATTTTGTTTCTTTGGCGCCATATTCCTCCACATTTAGGAATACATCGAGATCCTATTAAGATAAATTGATACATTGAGACAGTAATTATAGATCCTCATCCCTAAAGTTCTTCCGATAAATGACTACGTCATCTACGAGAATCATAAACTTACTATTAACTCAGTTGTTGAAATCATTTACAAATCCAAGAAAATTCCCTCCACGGCCAAAGAAACCGTTTTCGCCAGGTTTCCTCTGTTGCAGTCCACTATTGTTAATTTTCTTTCACCTTAGGTCCTAGTGATGGACCCAAATCTTATCTACAGATATGAGTCGACACAAAAAATTTGACTCCCTTAAACTGCTCAAAAAGAGTTTTGAAAGTCTTCATTCGATTGCGTTTTTGGTCCGAAGTGAGTAAATTCGGTGGCTAACGTACAGGCTTCCCACCGAGAGAGCACGGATTCGAATCCCGGAGGCGGCAGATGTGTTTTTAGTGATATCCCAATCCCTACTTGAGGTGCTTTGTGGAGAGCACTTTGAGTGAGTACGACGTCCGTCGGATGGGACGTTGAACTCCCGACCCCTTGGCGCCTTTCGGCAAGAGTAGGCTAATGCCGACGCCGGGTTTCTCTCCACCCTTCCTTTCCCATCTCTTCATAATGGTGCAAATGACCTCAGCTGTCTACTACTGTGAGCAAACGCAGAACTCAACGCTCGGATAAATTACCCATGCACAATTCTTTATTATGCCAAACGCGTTCGTTCGATGTAACCTTAACCTCGGCCGTCTCTCTAATCTTAATTCGATGGTCGTCCGGTGCCATTCGGTGACCTTTTTCGATGTAATTGGTGGTTGTCGCAGTTTTCAATCTTACGGTAATTGACACCGCAAAGTCCTCGTACACGCAGTCCAACACATCTTTGATTTGCGTGGGTGTATCGTATTTCAAAAAGAAATATTCATTGGCAGATCGATACTCAATTTTTTCATATTTTCGTAAACCCTCACACCGACTCAATTGGTCGATTGTCAAACAAAAAATGAGTGTCCATAATGACTAATATTTTGTTGATTGCTATTCAACACATTCCAAAACTTTTGTTGAAGAGTGTTTCACGTTGAATTCGTAACGTATCAGGCAATCCTCGTTTATAGGTGTTTACTCTGCTATTCTAATGCCAATGTTAATTTCTCATTATGCTCAATACAAATAGCAATCATATTTTACGAATTGCTCTTAGAATGACGTGTACTTATGCAAATAATTAAATTCGTGGAGCTATAATGCACATCATATAGGTGAGTTACCAGGAGACGACCAAATATTCATATTCCTTGTCACCACACGAATCCGTGTATCAGCCTACTTAAAAAGAATTTTATCTTCAACATTCTTAAGAAATGAAATTCCTTATCCAAGTTAATAGGAGGTGGGTGCGTATAATAGTTCAAATAAATACGAGGGTCATCCGGAAAGTAGTACCCGTTCGTGCCGCATGAAGTGCTGACGACGCGAGTAGCCGCTGGACGAGGTCAGATAGCTTCAGTGGCTTGTCTGCCTTCTCTGAGCCAAGTTGCGTGACGCTAGCATTGCCTGTGTTGTTTCTGTGATTGTTTACAATGTTTAAAAAAATTGAAAACGCCGCCAGTTGTGAAGTGAGGGCAGTGATTAAATTCCTCAATGCAAGAAACGTTCGTCCATGTGATATTCATCGCCAATTAAAGGAGGTGTATGGAGACAATGTAATGGACGAGTCGTCTGTTCGGCGGTGGTGTCGCAACTTCAACATGGGGAGGGGGAACACACACGACGATGAGCGTTCGGGGAGACCGTCTGTCATTACAGACCAACTGGTGAGCTCAGTTGACGAATTCGTGAGGAACGATCGGCGCGTCACAATTGATGACATCTGTGAGCATTTTCCCAATGTTTCTCGAACAATTGTTCATGAAATTGTTAAACACCATCTGCATTATGCAAAAATTTGTGCAAGATGGGTCCCTCGCATGTTTACAGATGAGCACAAAACCAAGCGTATGGCTGCAGCACTGACGTTTTTGGGACGTTATTCTGATGAAGGAGACTCTTTCTTGACTCGCATAATTACTGGTGACGAAACATGGGTTGCCCAACGGTGCCCAACGATATTGTTAATTTATACCAAACGGTACTGTTAAGTAATATTACATTATAAACCCCGCAACAGTATCGTTTGCATCAGTACTTTCAAAGATATGGTTTCATATTATATTAACAATTGTTTTGCTAAAACTGAAATTCGGCACAATGATCGGATCTCAAATGATCACTAAAGCTCACAAAGTACAGCGACAGCTGCGACAGACCTTGTTATATCAACGGTCTTGCCAATGACCAGAATTCAATTCAGTCTTCTCTGAAAAAATTGGAACAGTATTATTTGTTTCTTTTGATGCAATATTGGCATTGAAATTGCAACATTAAAAAAAATTCACTTGCATTTTCGTCAAATTATTGGTAATCCATTGATGTTTATAACCATATAATCAATAATATATATTGATGTCTCTGTTGGTATGATAATAGAATTGTCGTCTTACCCTTAAGCAATTTGTATTGTGGACCTCATGTCACTGACGGAAGCACACGGGTGCTAACGAACTCGCTTCTCTCATATCAATTTTTATAAATGGCGTAGAAATGTCAGTGGTGTCGTAAACATAACGGTAAACGGCACACCAGCCACTCTTACACCGTCTCTTGTTCTGCAGAATGTATTATAAATTGGAAACGTAGACGCGATCGATGAAGTGTAGGTTGGATTTAGATAGCAGCCGAAATGTTTTTTAATAATTTTGCGTGTAACTAAATCGCATTTGTTCGGAATTTTAGCCAGTGCCACTTATACAATGGAAAAACTCATTTTCCTATAGTCCCAAGAAATATTTACTTAATATATGTATTTAACAGGCAGGAAAGACAGGAAAACGCGTTTCTTAATAGAAAACATACTCATCTTCTTTCCTGCCACGAAGACATCTTTTACGCTAAGTAGTCTCTTGGCGTTTGCTTCAACTTCCATTCTGAAAGAGACGTGCAGACCGCGGGCGGTGAATGTCGTGTCCACCGATGGGAAGAGCTGCGCGCGCCGTCAAAAGGCAATGATCTGCAATCTGTGTCCTTCTCCCTATTTTTCGGAGGAAAGGGCAGTCTTTCTAAAGCCAGTTCGTGTTTACTTATGTTTTATACTTCGGAGCATACCGTGGCCGGCGTTGGAAGGCGTTATCACATTGTGAAGAAGAAATTTTCAATTTAAATAAATATTTAAGACTAGAGAGCGGTTATTTGATCATTAAATTCAATTTTTGAGATGGAATTCATTATTCATTTCTAGAAGAAATGGGAATAATTCTTTGAACAATTTTTATACCCATAGAGGTGAATGCAAAATTCAATTATATAGTAGGGGAATTATGGGAATATATGAGATAGCATGCCATAGTAAGCATGAATTTTGCGTGCATAATAATATCCTCTCAAAAAATGTTAAATGTTGGAAAACTAAAAACAGCCTCGACGGTACGCTTGTTGAAGTGCCCCGAGGAGGCTGTTAATCCTTCGGTCTCGCTTGGCATTTGAAGAGACATGCACACGATCATTCCACACTCTCTCACTATCGATTGAGCGGAGAGCAAGGGGCGCCTGCGACTGAAGGCGGAGCAGGGGCGCAGGTGGGCGGGCGGAGGGGGAAGAAGAGCTCTTGTTTAACTCGTGGCCGATGACGAGGAATATAAGGGATTTCTTTTCTGCGGTTATGCCTCCGCTCGGAATGAAAATAACCGAGAAGAGGATGATGCGATTTGGGTCCGTAACCTCGCATTTCCAAACCTCCGGAAGTCCCCGGGCCGCACCAAAGGCCCCTTTCGCCCTCCCCTTCTCTCGGCCACACACGAATGCCCAACCGCCCCCTCCACCCCCTCAACTTTCTTCCACGCTTTGAATCCCTTGTTGCCGCATCCTCCGTCTTCCTCTCCATCCGACCCTCCCTTTTATGCTCCAAGGATCCGACCGGACCGAGGCGTTTTTTGAAGAAAGAACACCGCTCCTCCTGCTCCCTCGTAGCCGGAGGGTGGCGTCGGGGGTTTTCGAGATGAGACGGAGGGGCTCTCTTGGGGGTGGGAAGCGGAAGTGTGGGGTTGAAGAGAATTCAGCCGGGGGGAGGTTTACTTTTTTGTTAGAAATGGGCTGAATTCCAGGGGTGGCGGCGCGCGTAGGTGTGAGGGAGCAGAGCCGTGCTCTTTTAAGTGAGCGGGATGGATGCGGCGTCCAAGGGCCTCCATCCCACCCTCCCGCACCCGATGCGGAGGAAATTGGAAAAGAAATGGAACCGCGGGAGGCAGGGGTCGGGGGATGTGATGGGAAAAGAGGGTTGATGCCCCGGAATGATTTTTATTTCGGGGCGCAGCTGAAGTGGGCCGAAGGAGTGAGGGCCGTATTATATATTTGGTATACAGGCGCGCGCGCTCGACTCGACCCCGGCTCAACCACCCACAACTCCTCATTGTTTCCTAGCCCCGCTCCCCGGCATTATAGTATCCCATCCCAACTCTCGCCAGCCCACTCGGGGGCTCAGCCGCGATCCCCGCTCCTGCGCACCCCGCCCTGCCGCCTGACCCAGGCACCTGGATTGCTCTGTGTCACTACGAGAGAATTGAGAATATCTTCCCCAAAACAGTTCACCTATTTTTGTTGTTTATTTAAGTAAGTTTAAATTTCCAAGAATAATCAGTCAGAAAAACACTTATAGCCATTTTTGCTCTTCTCTCCAAACTTAAAGGACCCGAGAATTACGGGCCCTGACGACTGAGCTCATAGTTTCAAGGAAATAAAGAAACCTCGCTGCAGAGTATGTGGACGTAGAAATATATCCTAAAGTTTTACCTTTGGAATGCATAATAACAATATGAGGAAGAAGAAAACTTTGCTTAAATAAAAGCTCATAGAATATTAACAAGCTAGATTGAGTTGAATGGTTATTTGTTATAAACTTGAGTTTTGGAGATGAAAAAAATAATGTACTTTTCCAAGAAATGGAAATACATGGTTCGTCCGGAAAATAATTGTACTGATTTTTTCCCGCCGCTCCAGACGCCTGTATGTCATTACAAAAGGTATTAGTGCTCGAAGATGGGACTCCAAATTATATTTGAAAATTATAAAAATGATGGAAATACATTAATGAAAATTTGTCATAAATGTGCATTTTATTGGTAAAAATGAAATGTTCTTTTTAAAAAGTAAAATTCTGACCCCTGTGAAGAGTCGTATTCACATCACCATGCTTCATAAAGTTATTCTCGAGTAACATTATCTGAAACCATAGAAGAAGAACCTTTAACTTGCATCTAGTTAGAGCTTTCTTTACTATCAGCCACTTGAACATTGCTTTTTCAACTCAATATAAAACTATAATGAATGACATAACCATAAACACAGTAATCAACTTGAAGGTCGGTTTTACATGTGATGGTCGAGTTGACCCAGTCCTAAGCCCAGACGGCGTGTGAACTTCACACATCAGGGTAGGGGGGCCAGTTCCTTTTCCTGTGCCGGTTATGGTTCCCCAGGAAGGTACTCGAAAAATCACCGGCCTAGGTGGAGCTGAGGAGCTTGCCCGGGAATATTGAACCCGGGCCCTCCAACGCCCTATCCCTGGACCACCGCGACCCACAATGAATGACAATTTGTTCTTATTTATTCTCACTTTGACATGGTTTTCATTTTTGGGGGAATTTATTAAATTTTAAATAAAAACAAAAATGACCTTGAACTAGATATTTTTTTAACTGAGAAAATAAAGGAAATACCAAGAGAAAAATTCTCTATTTCTATGCAAATCACTTCGCCAACAGCAGGACCCGGAGAACTATGTCGGGTAGCTATCGAACTATCGGCATAGATGTAGAGTGCGCGATATCTTTCGAACCTCTGACTGGCTTGGAGGTAAGAACGGGAAAGAGCAAATAGAAGTGTTCGCGCTTCTTCCCTCACCCTCCCTCGATAACCAATCGCCGTCAAACATTTCCCTAGACTTGGATCTCCCCGGCCACTTCTTTTCCTTTCCTGCGTTTCTCTAAGATCCTCAGAAGGCAACCTTCGCTCAGCCAATCTCTCAACCACTCTGCATGTCCTTGTCCTTCTGCAAATCCTTTCCCCTTCGTGCCCTTCTTCGGGCCACTCCTTCGATGCCTCTCTTCCTTGCGTGTAATCCAGTCACCGAAAGTCTCCTCCAACGTTTTTCTACACGCTTCGGCGTCTCCCACCTACCGCCATTTTCCTTCGATTCTGCATTTTGGGTAATGCAATAAATTTTTGATTCACTTTAGACATTCGTGAGTCGATATTTGGTTATGGTAATTGCCTATTCATTGTTTCGGAGGGAGAGATTTTCGGGTGGTGTTCCATTTTCCTTTCCTGATCACTTTCCTTGATTTTCACCACACTCCAAGCTGACAGCGTTTTCCTACGTTTGAATGTATTAGTACATAATCTCCTATTTATGAAAAGCTATACTAAATCCTGTCATCTAATCATAATTGTTTGAAATGTAGCATTTAACATAATTACCTTATCAACGCAGCGTGTGCAATCCGGTGTACGTCTGGCTATCGAATATTCCTACGCAATTACAATAATAATAGCTACTAAGGCTACAAAATTACAGTTAATTATTGATTTCTCAACATATGTGATGACTAATTAAAACTCGAGACATGATTTTTCTAGGGCTTTTAACAGGTTTTTAAATATTTAGAGCTTCCTATGCAAATTGTTTTGTATAAGTTTAACAAATGTGTAGCCCAGGCATTGATCGTCGTACATCATATTCTACTAAACTTATATTCTGTTTAGAAAATTAATTTAAGAACTGAATAATTTTATATCAAATGATGGAAAAATTAAATGATATAGGATAGGACAAGGAGAATCGTGAAGGTTTTAGAACGTCTGAAATCCACCCTCCGAGAGCAGGCCAGAAGGCAGTAAAGAGGCCTGAGGTAAAGTAGGCTCTGAGCCCACGTTTTGCACTCCATGCATTACTTGCGTTCATTTGGTCTAACTTCTAATCTTCCAAATCGGCAATGCATCTGAAATCGGTTTTTGAAATGCACGGCCGGGATGCCGAAGTCATTCTGTCGCCTGTTTCCTCCGGTAAATATGGTTGAATTTCATTTAAAATGTGAAGAACAGCCGAAAGAAATCACACCGTCTGCCAGTCAGAGCATTAAAGTTTTTTGCACTTATTTCCTCGTCTTTTTTTATTTCCTCCTGGACTAGAGCGACTATCTACACCCCATGCATCAACAGACTAAAACCTTTAAGTGGAGCCTTCCTTGCATAATAAAGAATACAACTTTCATTTATCTCTGCGAAGTTCCAATTTTGTCAATATACCTTATGGTTATAATGTCAAAATAACTCACTATTATTGTCAATGCAAAATTGACATTATTATATTTAAGTTAGGCTTCGGGTGGCACAGGCTGCAAAAGACCACATTTGCTAGCCTCGCCTAACTAGGCAAAAATACACCGCACGCTGCAATAGACTGTTCTTCAAATCTGCACCCCTCCTGCGCATCCTGATCTTGCCTCACTCACCTCACGTGCTATCCTCCGTCTCACTCTTCAGCATTTCAACGCCAAACGGAACTCTGCATCCGCCTTTCCTTCGTCTTTTGGATTCCCCCACTTACCCTATTTCATATTATTTTCCTTTCCATGCATGAAAACGTTTTCATTTATCTCTGAATAGAAATCTCAATAACCTCTACAATGAACGCCTATCGTGTCGGTTAAACGACTAAGTTTCCACACCATCTCTTACAACCCTGTCTGTCAAAGTTTTATCGAGTATTCCCACAAAATTCTTGCTTAATTATAACTCTCTTCAATTCCCTTATTGCTGTGAAAGCTTTTAAAGCTAACGAAACTATTCTTATTAAATCTCTGGTACTGGGACCATCTCGGTCCAAGACACTTCCATGATACGAAAACAGTTCCACTTACTGTAGTTTTTCCCTATTATAGCAGCGTTGAAATTATGCCCCCTTCCTCTCGAAAGCCTCGTAACCTTTGTGGTACGAGGCTTTCGAGATACCTTTCTCATCCTGCAACTATCACACGGAATTTCTAATGCATTAAGCATTGATTACAAGCCCATGACTGACCGGTAAACTACATCTTGATCAGCCGCGAGCATAGCTCATTTTATAAATTTACCACCGGCTCCAATTTCGATTTTTAATTCCTGCCATGCCCCTTTTTAATATTTCATTTACACATTTGTTAAAAAACATTTGTCTTATTAACTGTTTCTTTGACCTTATTTGTGGGTTTTGATATTTCTCTCATGATAAAACGTTTCTATTTTTATTTTACGCGTAATTTACCTTTCTCTCCGTCTCCATTCTTAACTTTTTCATTGCCTCCTACTATTCATTTATTTTTGTCCCGATTATTCTTATAATTCTGTTTCGTGTGTCTTCCCAATATCGTCCTCTTAAACCTGGCCTAATCACACACTGGTACTGACGAACGATCTAAATCCACATCAGATCCTGGGAACTGCGCGAATCAATCACGCTGCTCATATCTGTGCCTAGCCATAATGTACTTTAACTGACGCCTCTTTGAACCCCTGGGTATTTTTCATTTAAACCTATCCAACCTTCTGAAACCATCTAAACCAAGTGTTCGTTATGATAAAACCCTATCTTTCACAAAACTCTATTTCTTTCTCCCCACGGTAATTCCGTGTTCCTCAACTATAGCCCCCCACCTCACTGCCACCTCTCCCTTCGTTAACCGCCACCATCACTACTAAAAGTTCTATTCCAGAAAAATTTCTCCTCTTATTGGTATTTTACTGTCTATTTTTTATTTCAAATGGTTATTTGTTGACATACGGATGTTAGTAATGACCCCGCTCTCTGGTTCAACTTTTACTCAATTATTTTGCCACTTACCTGCTCTCTGTTTAATTGGCTTCTTCACACCATTTTCGCCAATACCGTTGGCATTTCTCTCTGACTTCCTTCCTCTCCACTCTAGATTATCCTCGAATTATCACTCCGGTGATTCTCTGTTCTTCCGTCTCACCTTGCAATGCCCTAAAATATCTACGTATATATATCCGCTCTCCATATCCTGCTTTATAATTTCCCGTCCTCCAGATGGTACTGACGTTCTATTCTTACTGGTTCTGTGTCTTCTTCTCTGTTTCTGCTATAACTTCTTTTCAAGGGTTTTCGGTGATCATTCGGGAAGCATTCCTCCTCCTGCCGTCCCACCGGGCCGGGTCCCGTTATTCTCACGGCTAATATTTTTCACTCTCCCAGGTCCAGGTGTGGGTCGTCGAGAGTATTTTTAAATCAACCATACGACAACCTCAGTCGATAACCACAGTAATCAACCCGAGGTTAGGTTTTATAGGGGAGGATAGATACAGGTATTATCTAGCTCTAAAAATAACCTAGAGTATGATTCACACATCTTGATAGGGGTGCAGTGCTCCTTTCTCTGCGCCGCCTATGGTTTCTCAGGAAGATTTGGTTCCCGAAACTGTCAGGTGAAGTTTAGGGCACCCAGAGGCCTCACTCGAAGTCGATTCCCAGTCATCTCGTCAGTGCCCAATCACTCTATCCACTGGACTGCCAAACCCATGGCGCGTAGCAATAACTTCCCAAACTTGCACATTTTAATTTTGTTTCCTAATTACTTTTCACTGATAATCATTTTTCCGTTAAAGACAGACATGTCAATACTATTTATCAATCTTCGCTTGGACGATCGCTGAGAACTAATTTTCATTTTCAGTAAATACTGTTAGGATTGAGTAGGAGCTCAAGCCGATGAGTGGTCATCGCTCCGAGTGTGTGTTTCAGTGGAAATATGCGTACGAAGGACGCGAGCGCTCGAGAGAGCAGGCGGGCTGCGGTGGTCAGCATCTCTGTCCCTTCTCCTCCACGCCCCTCGACCCGGAGGAACTCTGGAGAGATTGCGGTGGCTCCCTTATCTCCGCGGCGCGCACGACTTGGTCCCCACCCTCGTGACCTGGCCGATGACCCCCATCCACCTCTCCCCGCCGGGTCAATCCCATTTATGCGGGCCCTTATCAAGATACGTGGTGCCGCCGTGAGGAATACTTGAGTGACGCCGATCCGAGGAGGGTGGGCATGGGAGAGAGGACGACGTGTGGACGAGGGCATTGACATTAACTTGGCAGTCGATAATTTTGTCTGTCTATCCTGTACAAATCATATTTTTGCATTTTTTTGGGTCCAGTTTCATCTTCTGCGGACTTTTAGCTCATTTAATGGTGCTATGTATCGATTACTCATGTATGTACTCATGTCCATAATACCCCGCAAGCCGCCGCAAGGACGTGTGGGGGGGATGTCAGGTCATCGTGAAAGAAAAATATATCTGAATGCAAAACCAACAAATTCATGCAAATTTACACCCACAGAGGCGAATTAATGTTAAAAACTTTGTAACCTACGCGCATGCAAATACATATAATTTAAAACTAGCATACACATGCACCTACGAATACAAGTTATGTCTACACAACGTTCAATCTTGTCCTGACTGGTATATGGAATGTCTTTAATATTTCTATGGTGACTTTGATTTCTTACTATCATGATTCCTGATTGTCCTGGGAAAGAACGAGTACTTGTCTCTATCTGTACTGTCATCTGTCTCCCTTATCTTATCTTTGTGATTATATCTGCCCAAAATAAAGTGGGGTCATAATAATTCCTTTAATGTCATTGTTAAACTCGTTTTCTCTCCCGCTGGGTGAAGATCTACATCTACCATAGGCTTTCTTGATTTTCACAAACTTTCGACTCTTGCAGTTAATGACCAATAATATTTATGAGACTTAACTCTATTCTGACTACTTCACCCGGTAATAAATTTGTATTGGTGTGAATGTGCAAAAAATACAATTATTACTCTATTGACTGCCAGCAATTACTCAGAAATGAAAAAAAACATTGCTCTCATGGATACAGAGTAGAGAGACCAATTTATCGTATCGTATCGTATTTTTTGCCAAATTTCTAGATCCCCATATCTAGTATTGTAAGTCCAACCAGAAGGTTAATAATCCTCTGGAATCGGAAAATGTTCCATGCTTTTCTAAAAAAATTTTAAGGTTGCAAACTTATTGCAGTCAATGAGCGTAGTTACTCTCCTACATTATACTCCCTAGAGTAGCAAAATAGCAAATTTGCTAAATTAAGACCATTGGTTAACACATAAAAAACGGTAACTATTTGAAAGTTCGCACCAACTTCAATTACATTTCGGTGTGTCATCGTCATTTTCAAGATACTACTTCTTGCGTTGAATGAGATCAACGGAGAGCCACGGTGACTTCAGAGATTTTTCCCTTCGGGTCGTCATTTACGATGTGAGTCACCTCCTTATTGGAATCCCTTTCGGAGTGACTCTCTCTTCCTCGTCTACGCTTGAGAGCAACGGCGCCAACAAAATTAATCTCTCCGTTGGCCACTTTTCCCGTAGGAGCGTTTTTAAACTCAGTTTTGTCGTTTTATGAATATTCCTGAAGCTCTCCAAGCAGTCGGTCAATGTAAAGAAGCTTTTAACAAATGGTTCCAAACATTGTCTTGATGTTATCTTTTCATATAAGTAACTATTTTTGTAATCGCTCCTTCCACTACCCATTTTCATAAAATTGATTTAATATTTCGTCCGTTATGAGTTGCTTTACTTTTTTCACATAACCTCCAGTTTTCTCAACAGCAGTGTTTTAATACGTTCGCCCTTTGTCTCGGCTTTATAAAACACCTCCCCATTCCTTTCTTTGTAAGCTCCTCATTTTGAGCTGAGCACTAGGAGGTGCACGCTCAAACGTGTAAGAACTCAATTAATTATTGTGAGAACACCAGAAAAAATGCTGTGTTCTGGTGCTCTTACAATTATTAATTGATGTAAAATAGAATCTGACATAGAATATAGCAGCCACTATAATCAAAAATATCTCCGGCTCAAATGGACATTTTATATCTCGCGATTTTTCGTTTGCTAATTTGGCGCTTATGTATCTTTTTGCGAACGCTTTCGCTTTTGATTGCATCTACAAAGCGACCGTTTCTCAAAATGAGCACTCATAGCGTTCAGAATTTAACATACAATCAAATTCAAGCAAAAGAATCTATGAGTCAATACTCTCGAAAGAACATCATTTGGTTGAAAGTAATTTATGTTAAATCAAACGGAATGAAATAGAAAGAGTAGAAATAAATATCAATGAAATGTTCGGATTCAGTAGTTCGGCACATACCCGATCACAATGTAGTGATCGATATGCGCATTTGTTTGGTTTTGATTTTCATTTTGAAGGTGTAATAAATAAGGTCTAGTGAAAGTGAGCCTATTGCTGGCTGCTACTTTTAAGAGAACAGGGCTAATATTGCTATTTTGAAATATTTCGGGCTCCTCGGAGTCCTTCGCAGTGTGGCGCGAGGTTCCTTTTCCCATCCCCACTAATCCTAAATTTGGCTTCTTCTGACGATTCCCTCCGACCCCTCCCCACCCCACCTCACACTGGCCTTCTTTCCTCACGGATTGCTTCCCATCCTTCTCTGTCCTACTTTCCTCCACCCCTCTTTAATTATATTACCTCTTCCCCCTTTTGATCAGGCCACCCTCCTCTCGTCTGTCCTCTAAACATTCGTCTTCCTTCCCTTCCAAACATTTCTCCGCTCCCTCTCCTCCCAATATACCTTCCCCTCCACTCCCTCCCCTCCAAAACCCCGCCCCCATCCTCGTCCAACCCTTCTTTTCACCCCATTAACCAATCCGGCGTGGGTGGCACTCCCAACGTTGAATTGGTTGCCTAGCACGTGGAAAGGGGTTGCCGCCCCACTGCCGGGGACACACGAGGACTTCCTTCTCACCCCCATCACCTCACCCTCCCCCATTTCCTCTCTCTTCCCTTGTGATGCCCTTTTTTGCGTGTTGTCCTCTCCCATGGCCGTCGTCCGACGCTCGTGCTTTTGTTACTCTAACACACACACACTCTCTCTCTCTTTCTCTGTTGCCTTTTATAACCCCCACCCCCTCCTCGTCGCGGTGGAGAGAGAGAAAGGGAGAGGGAGAAAGTGTGTGTGTTTCAGGGTGGGATGGCATCGTTTTGTTGGAGCCGGAGGAGTTTTCATTTTATTTTATTTTCCTGCGGGAGATAAAGATCGATATTTTAGTCGTTATAATCCACTCTTTTTTCTTTAACGAGGAATTGATGATTTTCTCTTGAGAAAAATATCGTTTTATTTCAGTTATCGCAATTTGTTTGGCATTATTTTTTTATCGTGGAAAATGGCATCGCTATTTGTGTGAGGCACCATCGATATATAGTAAAGCTTTCTAGTGAAAGAGTTTTTCCGGATCATTACTCTAGGGATTCCTGTCGCTCCTGAGGCATTTTCTCTTCGTCATCTCTGGATCACATTCACTTTTAGATGATATTACTTACTTAATTATGCACGACAGTATTAAAATTATTCGCTGATTTTAGAAATAGATCATACGTATTATTTTGAAACAGAGCGTTTAAAGCACTGGTTTGTTGTGTCATAGTAACTTAAGAGCATCTTGAAATGTCAGTTATCGTATTTTGTATTTTATTTTGTGTTTTGCATAGATAAATATATACTAAAGTGTTATTTTTTCCAGATAATTCTATTTTTAAGCTCTTTTCGGAAGCTAAATGAACAAACACATTTCTTTGTTGTCTAAATAAATTAATGCCTTTAATAGATGATTTTTCTACCATTTCCATATACCTTCTAAGAAATTCCGTATGGTAGTTTGAGTATCAATACGAGTGAATAAAAGTGGGTATAATTGTATCAAAAATACTAGATGACATATTATGTAAGTATTGCGTCCTTTCCTCCTTTTTAAAAAAGGAAACACTTTCCTTAAAGAAGTCCTTGTACTATGAATATTTATTTATTGACTCCGATATTAAAGAATTGTTTTTTAGCGTAGTACTTTTGAAGAAACACATTAAACAAAACGAAAATAAGTGTGTCGTATAATAGGCATCGCGAGATGTATGTTATAGGTATTGAATAGAAATTGATGTATGATATATTTTGAGCGAAAATTCAACGATACTTGGCGGAATGTTTTACTTTAAGATGGAGGTTAGGAGAGAGATCGAATAGGTGGAATATAGATAATGGCTGAAGCTTAAAACACGAGTGAGCAAATTAAATCGCCTTACAATAGAATAGCATTTAAATGTATACGTGTTAGATATAAAGTATTATTCGCAAAGATTCGCACTTGAAGTGCATTAAAGAGTTGGATTGGAAACGGAATGTCGCGGCCATTATTCGTGTGAGCACCCTGGGGCGAAGGATTTGCGATTGAAGGAGGAACGAGAGGTGGCAACGGTAGATAATTCACCCCGCACACCCCCACCCATTGTGCCCACGCACCCTCGACGACCTCGATCCGGGAAACCTCTCTCCAAAACCCACTCATTCTCCTTACCCTTATACCCGCGCTTTACAACGCTTCACCTTAACCTTAGAGCACTTCCATCACCCGCTCCTCCGCCCCCACGCCTACTGACTACCCTCCCTCCCCTTCCCGCCCACCCAAATGCCCACCGCCCCCATCTACCCTCTTTCCCGGGAGGTGCTTGCCACAGGTTAGCTCATTGTGCTATCATCATCGCCGAGAGTTATCAATCCCTAGATTGCTTCTCATCTCTTCTTTATCATTCTCGCCTACCCTTTTCGTTTTATTTTACGCGTCTTCTTTTCATTAACTCTGAATTTATGGTGACGCAGACTTTTGCGCCAATAACAATACGACGAAAGTATTTTTCAGCCGTATTTCTCAAGTTTTAATAACAGAATTTTTCCAATGTGTCTTTTCGTCCCATTTTCAACTGGAAACAAGTCATAATGGCAAAAATGGCAAAAAAAAATTGTAATGTTTTAGGTATTAAAATGAAATTATTAATGGCTATACTGACATCTACATACATGGCATATCTGCCACATTCTCACAAGTGAAATATATATTTCACTTATTTTTAAGGAAAAAAAAATATATATATATATACATTTTTATAACATATATATAAATATACATTTTTATAACAGAAATATAAATATACATATATATGTATGATATATATACATAATTTTTCTACATATATATATATATATATATATAATAGAAAGGGCATTAAAGGAGATGAAAGCAAATAAGGCTGTGGGGGTGGACAATATTCCTGTAGAAATGTTGAAATGGTTAGGGAAAGGTGGGAAGAAGGCCATATATGGACTGATTCGTAGTATCTACGAGGAAGGAATCTGGCCGGAAGATTTTGTGAAATCGGTGTTAGTTCCTATTCCAAAAAAGGCAAAGGCTTCGTCATGTGAGGATTACAGAACAATAAGTTTGATATCCCACGCAGCTAAAGTTATTCTCAGGATCATCAACAAAAGGATAGAGAGTAAGGCAAATGATTACTTAGGGGATGATCAGTTTGGGTTCAGGAAAGGAAGAGGTACGCGTGATGCCATTGCAGTTATGAGATCACTAGTCGAGAGGAATATAGAATACAATCAGGACGTTTTTGCCTGTTTTGTAGATTTCGAAAAATCGTTTGATAGAGTGAATTGGGAAAAATTAATGCGTGTATTGCAGAAAATAGGAATGGATTGGAGGGACAGGAGACTGATCCGCAACCTGTACATGTCTCAGACTGCTCAGGTGCGAGTGGGGAACGGAGAGTCCGGATGGGCAGTGTTAGGAAGAGGTGTAAGGCAGGGTTGCCCATTGTCACCGGTACTGTTCAACGTATATGTAGAGGAAATGATTAAAGAGGCATGGGAAGAACTGGAGGTAGGAATGAAAGTCGGAGGGGAATTCGTAAAATCGGTTAGGTTTGCTGATGACCAAGCATTAGTTGCTCAGTCAGCCAAGGGGTTGCAAGCATTGTTGAGTGAATTGGAGGTTCAGTGCGATAAATATGGGATGAGAATAAATATTAATAAAACAAAGGTTATGCGATTTTCCAGAAAGAAAAAGGCTAAGCTAAATATTAAAATAGGAGGGGAAAAAATAGAGCAGGTAGAACAGTTTACATATCTCGGAAGTGTTTTGGACCAACACGGTCAAAGTGGTAGGGACGTACGGAGAAGAATTGCGCTAGGCAAGGAGGCTTTCTCAAGGAGGAGAGAGTTGATGACGGGGACGTTGAGTAGGGATGTTAAGACAAGACTCGTAAAAACTCTGATATGGAGCGTAGCTATGTACGGCGCGGAAACGTGGTCGCTGAAGCAGGAGGATAGACGTAGATTGGAGGCTTTTGAAATGTGGGTGTGGAGAAGAATGAAAAATGTGAAATGGACTGAAAGGAAAACAAATGAGGAAGTACTAGAAATGGTGGGGGAGGAGAGGGGTTTGTTGAGAGAAATCCTATGGAGGCAGGAAAAATGGATGAAGGGCGTATTGAGCGGTAGTGGAATGTTGAAGAGGGTAATAGAGGGAAGAATGTTGGGCAAGCGAGGTAAGGGTAGGAACAGGATAGGGATGTTAGACGAGATGAAGGGAGGAAAGAAGTACACCGAGATGAAGAGGGACCTGATATAGATTAGTTTGCTAGGTGGGGAGTCACAAAATGTTTATTTGATAGTTGGGTCCATCCAAAAACCTACCTTAACCGGTAGATTACCTAAAAAATATATATATATATATATAACATCTGGCACAATAGGACACAGAATAAAATAGATAACACGTAAAAGAACACTCACATTGTAGATTGTTTGAGCTTTCGGCCTACTCCGAGGCCTTCTTCAGGTCAGACTCTTATAGTCTTACAGTCAGTTATATTGCTCTCGTAAGTACTTCCAAATCATCGATATATATTATTTATTAGGTAATCTACCGGTTAAGGTATGTTTTTTGATGGACACAACCATAATACAAACATTTTGCAACTCCAAACCAAACCCAATCCAGCAGCCTACTCTACATCAGGTCCCTCTTCATCTCTGTTTATTTCCTTCCTTCCTTCATCCCGTCCAACATCCCTATCCTGTTCCTGGCCTTTCCTCGTTGGCCTAATATTCTCCCATCGATTATTTTCTTTAATATCCCACTTCCGCTCAATACGCCTTTCATCCAATTTTCCTGCCTCCATAGGATTTCTCTCAACAAACCCCTCTCCTCACCCACCATCTCCAGTACTTCGTCATTTGTTTTCCTTTCGGTCCATTTAACCTTCTCCATTCTTCTCCACACCCATATTTCAAAAGCCTCCAATCTACGTCTATCCTCCTGCTTCAGTGACCACGTTTCCGCGCCGTATATAGCTACGCTCC
Organism: Hetaerina titia; assembly: GCA_037158775.1. Lineage (NCBI taxonomy): Eukaryota > Metazoa > Arthropoda > Insecta > Odonata > Calopterygidae > Hetaerina > Hetaerina titia. Next base: position 102,211,219 of record CM073775.1, read on the forward strand.
ATATCAGAGTTTTTACGAGTCTTTTCTTAACATCCCTACTCAACGTCCACATCATCAACTCCCTCCTCCTTGAGAAAGCCTCCTTGCCTAGCGCAATTCTTCTCCTTACGTCCCTACCACTTTGACCGTATTGGTCCAAAACACTTCCGAGATACGTAAACTGTTTCACCTGTTCTCTTTTTTCTCCTCCTTTTTTAATGTTAAGCTTAACCTTTTTCTTTCTGGAAAATCGCTTAACCTTTGTTTTATTAATATTGATTATCATCCCATATTTATCGCACTGAACCTCCAATTCACACAACAATGCTTGCAACCCCTTGGCTGACTGAGCAACTAATGCTTGGTCATCAGCAAACCTAACCGATTTTAAGAAATCCCCTCCGACTTTCATTCCTATCTCCAGTTTTTCCCAAGCCTCTTTAATCGTTTCCTCCACATATACGTTGAACAGCACCGGTGATAATTGACAACCCTGCCTTACACCTCTTCCTAACACTACCCATCCGGACTCTCCGTTTCCCACTCACACCTGACTAGACTGAGACATGTACAGATTGCTGAGCAGCCTTCTTCGTGAGGAATGGAGGTGTATAGGGATGTGCGGAAGGCCTTGCTTCCCTACGCCACTTCCTCTGCAAATGCCTTAGCCCTCAAACTCCATGCACCGATTTTCTCATTGACCTTTCTAACATCATCCTCACCCGTAACTCTTTTTCTTTTAATGACAATTTTTACCTCCAAATCAAGGGCTGTGCCATGGGAAGTAGATTCAGCTCGTCATACGCTAACCTCCACCTCGGTGTCCTGGAAGAGAAGTTCCTTTCCAGTTACCCTCTTAAACACCTTCTGTGGCTCCGGTACATTGATGACATCTTTCTACTCTGGCCACATAACATAGACTCCCTCAATTCCTTCATCTCCCAACTTAATGAATCCTCATCTCTTTCTTTCACTTCCAACATCTCAGCATCACAGATCACTTTCCTCGATGTAAATATTTCCCTAACTAACAAAAAATTTCTAACCTCCGTACATACTAAACCTACTAACAATCAACAATACCTTCATTTTAACAGCTGCCACCCCTACCACACCAAACGCTACCTCCCTTACTCCCTCTCTATCCGCGGGCACCGCATTTGCAACCATCCCGAATCCCTCTACAAATACCTCAGCAACCTTCACCATTCCCTCCTCCAACGGGGATACCCAGATTCTCTCCTTCACAAAAAATCCTAAAACAATCCTACACCACCAATCCTCCCTCAACCACAGACTCCCACCCTCTCTCAATATGCACCACCTACTTCCCTGGCATCCAGTCCCTTAAATTCATCCTCAAAGACCTGTACCCCATCCCCAAAAATCACAACGTTTCGTCCAACCTTCTTCCTAAATGCCCTTCTGTTACCTTCAAACGGCCCACCAACCTATCAGATCTCCTCAAATCCACCAAGCCTCTTTCCACCCCCAGAATCACACCCACTCCGTGCTTGCGAGCTATATGCAAAAGTTGTGATATTTTCACCACTCAACCCCTCTCCATCCCACCTTTTAACTCTCTCCCGCCCTTCCCCCACTCCTCATGCACATCTCAGAATGTAATCTATCTCATGACTTGCAAACTCTGCCCGGCATTTTATATAGGCCTGTGCTCTACACCCCTGAACCTAAGGGTGAACAATCATCGCGCCTCATGTAATCCCTCCTCCCCGGCTTTCCCATCCCAAAACATGCCTCCCACCACAACACCCCCTTCAACACTGTTACAATGTTTCCGTGCTAGCATCCCATCCCCCATCCGATAACCCTATAAAATTAAAAACAATGGAATTGGCATTTATATGGCTGTGTAAAACCTATCTACATCCGGGTCTCAATGTCGTTCACTAAATGGGGGGATGGGGCTGAGGTGGATTTGTTTCTTGCGAGGTGGTGGGACAATTTATTCATCCGCATACATTTTGTCATCCTTGTCCTGTGTTTTGACTTGTGAAGCCCTTATGATGACTTGGTGAGTTGATGCCTTGGTCATGGGTGTTGTGGGATCTGTGGATGAATTGTTAGTTTACTGTGTCGCTTGTTACTAATTCCGCATCCTCCTTATTCCATCTCCGCTCCCCTCTGGCCTCCCTTTCCCCCTCCATAACCTCCTCCTTCACCCCTCTCCCACCACCTGTTCCCCGCTCCGCTTTCTCCCCCTCCATATTCCCGTCCTTCTCCCCTCCCCCAGTACCTGTTTTTTCCCCTCTCCATCGTCCCATACTCTCTCTGTACCGCGTACCCTTTTCCTCAGTCATATCTTATCTTCCGAAGAAGACGGAGCTCGAGTCCATCGAAATTATCAAGATATTATTGTGAGTGTTCTTTTTATGTGTTCTCGTGCTGTGTGTTACTGTCTAAGTTTTTTATTCAACACTTCCGTGTTACTTCGAAGAAATCATCTATATATATATATCCCTCCTGTGGATTACAACCTTGTCGTGGTGGAAGGGCTTGTGTGTTCCGATGACCCCTAGAGCTGTGCTGGCGGGAGTAATAATAATTACTCCTGGAAGGGTCACCCATGCCAGATAGGTCGATAGTTAGGAGTCAGACGAAAGGTAGTCCACGCAGCGTCTGTTCCTCAGTGAGGCGGCTGCAATGGCGTTTGACCCCAGTGGAGCGGCCATTAAGTGATGTTGTCACGTTAAAAACACTATTGAGGAAGGCAACGGGAAACCACCTCAATTATGATTCCCAAGACAGAAATGATGGACGCAAAACAGAAATTGAGTCCTGGCAACTGCGGGACTCGCCCCAAAAGGCCGTGTGTCGTGCCCGGCAGCGGGGGAGGCAAGGCTTCCGCGTTCATCATCCCACGAAACCCTTGCAGGGAAGAAATAACAGCAGCAGGACAGAAGACGCAGACGAAGACGAAAGTAGTTAGAATAGGAACATGGAACGTCAGGAGAATGTTGAGGAAAGAAAAATTAGAAAATATTAAGCGAGAAATGGAAAGAGGTAATATAGATGTTTTAGGTCTCTGCGAGGTGAGATGGAAGGATAGCGGGGATTACTGGAGTGACAATGATACAGTGATATACAGCGGCGAGGATGAGAGCCAACGAGGGGTTGCCATAATATTAAATAAAGGGGTAGGAAGAGGGTTAGGGAAAGTTGGGAAGAAAGCCATATATAGACTGATTCGTATTATCTCTGAAGAAGGAATCTGGCCGGAAGATTTTGTGAGATCGGTGTTAGTTCCTATTCCGAAAAAGGCAAAGTCTATATCATGTGAGGAATACAGAGCAATAAGTTTGATATTCCACGCAGCTAAAGTTATTCTCAGGATCATCAACAAAGGATAGAGAGTAAGGCAAATGATTACTTAGGGGATGATCAGTTTGGGTTCAGGAAAGGAAGAGGTACGCGTGATGCCATTGCAGTAATGAGATCACTAATCGAGAGGAATATTGTATACAATCAGGACGTTTTTCCCTATTTTGTAGATTTCGAAAAAGCGTTTGATAGAGTGAATTGGGAAAAATAAATGCATATATTGCGGAAAATATGAATGGATTGGAGGGACAGGAGACTGATCCGCAACATGTACATGTCTCAGACTGCTCAGGTGCGAGTGGGGAACGGACAGTAAGGATGGGCAGTGTTAGGAAGAGGTGTAAGGCAGGGTTGCCCATTGTCACCGGTACTGTTCAAGGTATATGTAGAGGAAATGATTAAAGAGGCATGGGAAGAACTGGAGGTAGGAATGAAAGTCGGAAGGGAATTCGTAAAATCGGTTAGGTTTGCTGATGACCAAGCATTAGTTGCTCAGTCAGCCAAGGGGTTGCAAGCATTGTTGAGTGAATTGGAGGTTCAGTGCGATAAATATAGGATGAGAATCAATATTAATTGAACAAAGGTTATGCGATTTTCCTGAAAGAAAAAGGCTAAGCTAAATATTAAAATAGGCGGGGAAAGGTAGAGCATTTAAAGCAGGTAGAGCAGTTTACATATCTCGGAAGTGTTTTGGACCAATATGGTCAAAGTGGTAGTGACGTAAGGAGAAGAATTGCGCTAGGCAAGGAGGCTTTCTCAAGGAGGGAGTTGATGACGGGGACGTTGAGTAGCGAGGTTTAGAAAAGACTCGTAAAAACTCAGATATGGAGCGTAGCAATGTACGGCGCGGAAACGTGGTCACTGAAGCAGGAGTATAGATGTAGATTTGAGGCTTTTGAATTGTGGGTGTGGAGAAGAATGGAGAAGGTGAAATTGACCGAAAGGAAAACAAACGAGGAAGTACTAGAGATGGTGAGTGAGGAGAGGGGTTTTTTGAGAGAAATCGTATGGAGGCAGGAAAAATGGATGAAAGTCATATTGAGCGGTAGTGGAATGTTGAAGAAGTTAATAGAGGGGAGAATGTTGGGCAAGCGAGGTAAGGGTAGGAACAGGATAGGGATGTTGGACGGGATGAAGGGAGGAAAGAAGTACACCGAGATGAAGAGAGACCATTATAGATTAGTTTGATAGGTGGGGTGTCACAAAATGATTATTTGATAGTTGTGTCCATCCAAAAACCTACCTTAAACGGTAGATTACCTAATAATAATATATATATATATATATATATATTTCTATATATATATGCGGGTCGCGGTGGTCTAGGGGGTAGAGCGTAGGACTACTGACCGGAGGGTCCCGGGTTCGATTCCCGGGCAAGGCACTTTGGGCACCTGCAGCTCCACCCAAGCTAGTTGATTTTTCGGGTACCAGGTCTTCCTGGGAAACCATAACCGGCACAGGGAAAGGAACTGGCCCCCCTACCCTGATGTGTGAATTTTCAGCTGTAAGGCGGGTGCGGAAGCGTTCCACGCCGTGCTTGGCCAAGAAGTCCGACACGACCAGCGCGGTGTGAGACGGCACATTGTCGCCAAGCAGCCGTCAGATGTTTTTGATCGCTAGCCGGACGCGGGCGACTCGTTTTCGAAGCCTGTCGAGCACTTGGACGTAAAATGCAGCATTTACAGTTTGTCGGTCAGGTACACATTCGTAATGGACGACTCCTCTTTTGTCAAAAAAGACTTATTTGTCAAGACACTTATTTCCGGACGAACCCTGTATTCACATACCGTCGGGCTTGGTACATGGGTGAGCGGGTGAGCTTCGGGTTGATTACTGTATTGATGGTTTTTTTTAAATATATACACATTCAAACACGAAATCCCGCCATACGGCGAACAAATATTATTTCACAAATAGAAATAGAAATATAAGGAAAGGGGATTGGAAAATACATAAAAGACCAACACAGGAAAGGTGGGGAAGTCGGTTTTGAGCAGATCACAAATGTAAAAATATTTCCTTATCCGGGATTTTATGTATTTTCCTATCCTCTTTATATATTTCTATGTGTGAAATTATAAACCATAAACAACCCGAAGGTCGGTTTAGTAGGTGATGGGTAGAGTTTACCCCTGTACCAAGCCCGACGGCGTGTGAATATTCACACATCAGGGTATGCGGGCCAGTTCCTTTCCCTGTGCCGGTTATGGTTTCCCAGGAAGATCTGGTACCCGACAAATCAACTAGCTTGGGTGAAGCTGCAGATGCCCAGAGTGCCTTGCCCGGGAATCGAACCCGGGACCCTCCGGTCAGTAGTCCAACGCTGTACCCACTAGACCACCGCGACCCGCATATATATATATATATATATATATATATATATATATATATATATATATATATATATATAGCATATATATAACAGCTCCATAACGCCATCTCTCGGGCAATATGTATCAGAGCACTTTGGCGCTTTATAAGATCGCAGATCTCAAGGTAAATCAGGTTTCCTTATTAGCTTAGGTGGTAGAGCATCCGCCCGGCTAGTGGAAGGCCCGTGGTTCAAATCCCGGATAAGGAAATATTTTTACTTTCGTGATCTGCTCAAAAACCGCCTTCCCCACATGTCCTGTGTTCGCCTTTTATGTGTTTTCCTATCCCCTTTCCTTATACCTATTTCTATGTTTGAATGAATATTTGTGCGCCGTATGGCGGGATTTTCAAGTTTGAATATAGTATATATATATACATATATATATTATATATATATATATATATATATATATATATATATATATATATATATATATATATATATATATATATATACCTCCTATATAAACATACCTATATATATACCTCCTATATATACCTACCTCGTATATAAATATATATATATATATATATATATATATTTATATACGAGGTAGTCTAATAGTTTAATGTAGTCGTTGGATGGGCGAACATGTAACAATTCTACACTTTTCTGCCTCTTCTACGAAGCTACCTGGTTTCAAACTAAAACTAACCTATTTTCAATTCTGTAGACCCCCCTTCTTTCCGCCTAACGTGCCCATCTTGTCTACTCGATTGACTGGCGTTCCCTTTTATTTCACAGTGTTGGACACTCTGTCGCTTATTAAATATCTCCTTGTCGAATATCTTAGAATTAAAAGAATTATCTAAGGAATTGTCTGTGTAAATATTAACGTTGTATTTAAACATTATATAAGAACTTACGGTTTTACTACAATGTGAACGACTCCATCGCATAGTTTCTCCGTAAGTGTACGTTTTAGGAAGGTTTTTGCTTGCCTTTTTAACAATGTCATCTAGAAATATTTCAGTCCATCCACCTTATATAGGAGGCCATCTGAAGGAAGTATGAATACTTCTGTGGGTTAAGTTTAAATGGTACTGCTAACAAATATCTGTATACATATTTTCGCAAGCAACACTCAATCATCCCTCCCCATCCCTTGGCGTCACTTTGTGTTAATGTGATGATGACAGATTAATTTAGTCCTTTGATAGGTATTTAGGTATTACTATTTTACCAGTTTTAAAGGCTCCACTGCGACAGCATCTTCTTTTAGTTTAAAATTGGGCGAATTGGCGAATGAAAAAATTGGGCGAATGAATGAAAAGGTTTGGAGAATATTTGCAAAATTAAAGATGCCCATTCATAGAAGAGGTTGCTAATAACAAGTATATATGTTAAATAATATAAGAAGTATGTGGTGAAAACTTCTAAATGGATCATACGTGTGTTGCATGGATGGAGAGGAAAGAGATTAGGGGTGTGGGAAGTTCAACGAGGAAAGAGGACTGCGAATTTTAAAGGCTCTTTTACGTATTGGTATTGAAATGTTGATGAAATGGAAGGAAAACGAAAGGCCAGTTGTGAGCATAATACGGAAGAGGCAGGGTCAATCCGAAGGAAGCAGCTGAATTGGATCTGGGGCAAATTGAGATAAAATGGAATATTGAAGATTTAGAGAGTGGATGGAAACAAGAGAGGGATGGAGAGCGGAAGATTAGGCATGTTGGACGGAACAAAGAGAGGTGGAAATCAGCGGGAACCGAAATATGATTTTATATAACGTGCGTTGGTAGGCCACCGAGTCTAATTTTACTTATGACTTAGAAATGTAGCAGTGCTTAGTACGGCCCACCTTGAACTTCAGGCTTCCGCTAAAATGTGCTGATACTGAAATAAATGCCTGATACAACTTATGCGTACTGTAAAGTTGAAAACATGATAATAACACTAAACTTCATCCGAAAGTTATGTGACTGGCAGGTTGAATGCGAAAAACCAATAAAAGAAGTATGCGTTCGTATTTAATAAATATTCGCAATGAAAACCTCTATGGTCATAATTTCGATTGAGTTGCTGACCCTGAACATTTATGTTCATTATAGCTGCGGTTAAGTGAAATAATTTAGATTTTAAAAAAATTGTTGTCTCAGGCATAACTTTATGGAATTTGCATAACATATTGAAATGAAATAGTTAACTTTGTAATTCCACACACTTTATTTATAAAAATCAAATTTATTAGATGATGACGTTCACCTGGGTCATGTTTTTTAGTGTGTGGAATTACAAAGTTTAGTATTTCATTTCAAAATGTAGACTTAGTTATGATTTTATTAGTGACATGTGTCTTTGATACTCGCACTTTTGAGCTGTCATGCTTGCAAGGGAATCTGGATAAGATCAGAGACCTTTCCAGTATCTTTTGAGTCGGATTATGAAATTGTTTAGAGCCAAAACTGTTGCGATATAATCCAATATTATTCTCTACAATCCAACCTTATCTAAAACTCTTGAAACGCCACACCCTAAAGCCAAGCCGTCCGTTTAAATGGTGACTGATATTACTCAGCGGCGCATCGTGTTACGTGAACCTCCTTCCTCCCATGGCACCCAATAATTGCCCCGCTCCTCCTCCCCCGCCCCCGACCCCTGCGCCCCACGGGGACGCACTCCACGTCACCCTCCCCTGCCGTCATCCCTGCCCTCGTCCCTCAACCTATCCCTTTATCGTGGCATGTGTCCTCTCCCTCGCGACCCTTTGTTTCTGGAGACTCTTCGCCGTTGATATGGCCGTCCGCTCTCGAGGCTGCGCGTCTTGTCAGCTTCCTCCCCCTTTGCGCCCCGTCACCCCCCGACAGGTCACCCTCTCCAGCTCCCCTAACCACACCCCCAGACTTCCTCTTGGCATATGCTCCGGCGCTCGTTCCCTCTTGAGCTATTAGCTGCCGAGTCCAAAACACCCCTTCCTCCTCTCTCTCCCTCACTCTCTTCGCTTTTCAAATGTCTACAGTTTGCTTTCATAACGTATTCCCTCATTTCCTGATTCTCTATTCTTACAATTTTCCCCGTTTCTCTCCTATTTTATTCTGGTTCTCAGAGCTCATGTGGATGTCATAGGAAGAACACCAGGGTGGGCTTTACTCATGGATATGAAGCAATACGAGCAATGCTCACGATTGCCAATCCAAGAGTAAAAGAAAATTTCTTATGATTGCAGCATTTGAAAAACGGTACTCGCGTTCCTGGAATATTATTTTTCTAATTCGCAAAGGGGAACAACGTTTTAACTTATCCATTCCATCTCGTTTTTGGTCTCATTCAATAACTGAATATGTATCATATCGAATTGTCGCGCTGCTACAAGTGCAATTTTAAAGAAGTGTCGTCTGAATTAACTGTTGGCTAAGCAGTTGGCTGATATGTGACCAAAGTGTGTTCAGCTATTCACGCGCATAATATATGAAGCTGATCGAAATAATCTTTCGTGCAAATCCACTCGCATCGAATACCAGTTGCACCTTGAAATATTGGTTATAATCATTCATTAAGCCTTGATTGAAAAGCCTTTGATGGATATTACCTGGTGTACCTTTCATAGAAGAACCTTCATTCCGTTGCAAAGGGCGGAAAGACATCCTTGAACCTCTGTAAACAGGGATAGTAGACAACCTTAAAACATCCTAGAAAGTATGTGGAATCGAGCAATGAAACATGGAATCAGATGTTGTGTAGCAGAAGGAAAAGGCTTCAATGAAGATAGGTAGTAATGGCTAATCTTCGGTTGTATTAAAACTAACGGCTCTAAATATGCTCTCTATTCTGTATGAATGATAATAAAATAATTAACTGTGCGTTGCATGCGCGTGTGAATTGAAGGGGTATTCGTGCAGTTAAACGTCCCTACCGAGCGTTGCACTATGCAACAACTCCCTATCTACATGTATGTTTAGCTACTGCATTCGACAGTGGGCACGCACTTCGTTGAGTGAGAATACCACGGAAAACCAATATTTGATTTTAGGAATGGTACTTTTCTGTTAGGCTAGATTCCTACTGATATTCTCCTGAGTTATCACTTGTTAACATATTTGTATTTTATGAAATATTGAAATAAAAAACGTAAAACTGTAAATGTAGGACTTCAAAAATACAAGATAAATGATTTTCCACCTTGTTTTATAATGTGGGTCTTCAAACATTTCTATAACTCTTTGTAGGAATTTATTATGCATTCATAGCTATCCATTCTATCGAGAAAAGTGCTGAAATAATCCACCATTTAAATTATGCTGTTCTTTGAATTATTTTCGGAAAAAGAAGGCAGTGAAAATTGAAAAAGAAAAACTTGAAATCAGTTGCCATATAATTACGAGTAATGGCCGCCCTCAATGCGTGGGACAACGAAATATGGTATGTAATGGTAAATTATCTTTGAAAGAGGATGGCGCAATCCGTCTCATTTATTAGATGTATTAAAAAACCTCCGGATTTGCTGATGTGTGCACAATTCCGTGCAAAATATGAAATATATGTCGTTTACATTTTGTACCAGCCCTCGTGCATTGCCCAATAAATGAAGTTTATGCTGCTGCTACGAACGTAAACCGTTCATTCTCTGTAGTCGTAGACAAGGAGGAACTTTTTAAACTACTGGGGAGCCCTGATTAAATGATGGAGTTTGCATTTTCTCCCTCTGGTATTTTAAATCTATTTTTACAGTGTTACCACTACTTTAGCAGTTTATGTGTAGTTGTATATCTCTCCTATTCCGCAAAGAGACAAAATATTTATATGCTGATTTTAGTGTGAAATAAATAACTTCGTTGACGCGCCAGCTGTGTCATCGCTCTTTTAATAGTTATATTATTAATGAACAAATGCTAATTCACAATTTATTACCAAAATAGTCACTTTTCAAATATGTAGGCACTTTTCGATGAACTCTGGTATTGGTTTACAAATTTAATTAGTATTTTTCCCCTTCTAAGCCCTTTTGAAATCTTATCTCATAGTTTCAATAAAGGTTTTTTTGTGTCTTTTGAAAAAAATTGTTTTATTTTAGGTTTAGCGCAAATGCATGGACACCAAACGTGTATGGTTGAAACCTTGAATCTCCTTCCCGCTGGACCCATTTCCCGTTGCCGTTCGCAATCCTACAATGTCAATAACAAAACTTTTGATATTACGGAATCAAACTCAGTCTTGAGTTTTCCTGCTTGCGATTGTCCGGATGCTATGCATTTGACAGGTGTACCAACCCCCCTCCCCGGGTCTCTCCTTTTCATCCCTCTTCCTACCCTCCCGACATACGCAACCCTCCCACGCGAGCCTCCCCATTGTAGCTCATCGTCCTAATCTAACCCCTAGGAACCGAGGCCTCAGCCCTTCCCTTCGCCCGCCCCCTGCCACCCGCTTCTACCCCCCGGTCCCCCGTGGTCACCCAGTACGCCCGCCCCCTCTGGCGGCATTCCAGACCGCTCAACATTACTCCGTCTCTCATTCTTCCCCCTCGGGGCAACAACGGGGCACGGTTTTTTTATCCCGTCCCATCTCACCCCATCGCGGAGAAGTCCCTCCCCCTGGAAGGGAATGGCGAAGGGATGGAGGAGGGGCATGGGAAGATAAGGTAGGGAGGGAGGGAGAAGAAAGCAGGAAAGACGGGCGAAAGGGTAAGAGCGGAGGAGGCGGGTGGTCGAGACGCCCTTCGGTCCCCCCCCCCGACGTCCGATCCCTTTTTCACTTCCTCTCCGATATTTCTCTTTATATTGTTTCTCTTTTCCCGCATTCCTCCTTCCGTCTCCTCCCGCCCATCCCTCCCTTCCTCCCTTCACAGGATGCGTGCCCTCCTCCTGCACTTCCGAGCTTATGTACGGGAACAGGTTTTTGGTGATGGCGGATTCCTCGCTGAGAATGTGCTCGGGGCGCTTGGGTTTGCGAAAAATCTTCCCTTTTTACTACTGTGGAGGGAAAAACGAAAGTGCTTGCTTGAATTTCCTTGCATTTTTCACTGCTGAGCCAAACAAACATGTTTACGCACATGAATACATGCGTATATATCGTAAGGCGGTGGAACGAAGGAGAGTAAAAACAGAGATTCATCTTACAATATTTTCTGAATTCATGTGAAATTTTTGCCTCAATCGTGAATATTCTGGGTCTTTTTTCGGTTTTCTAAATATTCCTCTTGTAGTTTCAATGATGCCGACTCGAGAAAAAATAATATTTGGTAGATGTCTCTGTAGTTTGCACTTAATTCAGTATTTAAATTCGTTCCGTGTACGAATTTGCGTAGGATTTACAGAAAATTAAGAATTTGGGATATGAATAAATAAGGTTAGGCTGTTTCAAAATGTAGGGTATCACCACATTATGCTCATCACAAATATCGCTTGTCTGTTGTAATTATTGTTTTTTCTTTCAGACTGAAAAATATTGTTTTGAGTAGGACTGTTATAAATATACCCTAATTGACGGTTCTCCACACAGCACCGATAGAAAAAGCATCAGAATGAAAGGAAAATTGTGCCTTTGGCAATGATGTCGTTCACAACATTATTAAAGAATTTCTTTAGTGAGCGCTTATCCCTACCGTTAGTTGCATAATGAAAGAGAGAGAGAGAGACCAATGATTCGAACAATGGAGTAACCAGGGGTCTGATTGGGTCAAAAGGTTCGATTGCGTTCTATGTTGTAATTTAAGGCCAAGCGGAATGAGTGTTGCACTTGGAAATGTCTTTATCGTTTGAACCAGTAAATATCATAACTCTAAGTCCAAAGTAAACAGTATTTGAATTGCATTCTCTGCATTCATGTATAGATCTCGGCTCTTGACTTTTGGACTCTGTATGTGAGTTCACATTTAAGGCCTGTGTAATGAATGGTATTATTTCCTGAATAATTCGAATTTACTCTCGCAAATATGATGTTTTATGCCAAGCTTTATGGTATATTGTATGATAACTGGCTATATATATATATATATATATATATATATATATATATATATATAATGTATGTATAAAACTTAGACAGCAACACACAGCACGAGAAAACATAAAAGAAACACTCACACTAACATCTTGATAATTTCGACGGACTCGAACTCCGTCTGATATATATATATATATATATATATATATATATATATATATATATATATATATATATATATATATATATATATATATATACACTTTTTTGGAAAACCCACAAACGTGTAATGTATTCACTGATAGTCATAACAAACAGAAACCAAAACACAAAAGAGGAAAAACTCACTGGTTCTCGAATTTTCGGTGGTCCAACCACCTTTCTCAAGAGGAATTAGGAACAGAACTGAGGCAGAGGAGGGCCCGAAAGCAGTGGTAGGAAGGAGAAGGGGAAATGGGGGAAAAGAGGGGAAAAGAGGGGAAAAGAAAGGAAAAGGGGGGAAGGCATTCGAGGTGAGGAGTTTGGAGGGGTAGTGTATGGCGCGGGAATTTTAAAAAAGGTGGGGATGATTAGGAAGTTGTTGGGGGCGGAGGGGGATGAAATAATATGCATAAAGGGGGCAATTAATGTCTAATATTAATACCTGGGCGATTCCAGGAATCCAAGAGCCAGATGAAAGCTAGCTCTAATGTTTTGAGTTTCAGTGGAGGGTCTGAGTGTGGGAGGGATGCTAAGACGGATACTTTAAAACATTGGTCAAAGGCAGCGTTGTGTTCGGAGGCATGTTTGGGGATTGGGAGCATACCAATAAGGGAGGAATTGTTGCATGAGGCTCTATGATTATTGATTCTAATATTGAGGGGTGTGGTACACTGTCCAATGTAAAAGGCAGGGCAAAGTTGGCACTTGAGTAGGTAGACAACATTGCTGGAGGTACACGATGAGTAGGGAATTGGTGGGAGAGAGTTAAAGAGCGGGTGGGAGAGGGATGGGATTCTGGTTAGGAAAATAGGACATGTTTTGCATCTAGGTTTATTGCAGGGTCTGGGAGTGATTTTGGAACGGGGCGAGGATTCATTGGATGGTTTCTGTGTTTGTTATGACTATCAGTGAATATATATATATATATATATATATATATATATATATATATATATATGTGTGTGTGTGTGTGTATATCAATATATATGTGTGTGTGTATATATATATATGTGTGTGTGTATCAATATATATGTGTGTGTATATATATATATATACATATATATATGCAAGAACTACTGAAGCAGAATATGAATTCAAAGGTCATATTAGAGTAAGAAATAGTTTCGTGCTGTGACATTCAAGTAATTCGATTCCGGGAAAATGTGTTGGATGCTTTTCCGAAAACTTATTACTAATAAACTTGGTTAAACTTCACCTTGCCTCCTGGCTGATTGCCAAATTTTAGTGAGCAATAATAGTACAAGTTGTATTAATTAATAAGGGTGAAATTTATTGTAAATAAATACCTATTTGGTGGAAGGTTCTATGATAATTTTAATATTTAATTTTAAGTCTCTTTTACGGAAAAGGACCATTTTGGTAAATAAATGCTTTTCTGAGTGAATACCGATGTAACCAACTCAAGTCAACCTTTTTATGAAAATATTGTGCTCTGAATGCAAAGGTGACAAATAAGCAAAATCCCATCTTTAAGAATTCTGTAGATTATGGGAATCGAAATGAGGGGAGGAGAGTGTAAGCAATTGGAAGAACACAGCTGTGGGCACCCTCAGCTTAACACAATTCCATTCATTTATTTGAAAATAGCACCACGTACAGCAGTGGCCTTCCAATTTAAAGTGATGTACGTAAAAAAATACGAATAAGGATACATGCACACAGAATAAACAAGTATTAGCAATTTACACAGATATAACAATAAAGAGGTCATTATTCATCCTTATCTAATTATGGACAGATGTTGGAGGAGGCAAAAAAAAAGGATCACTAGTATCTCAGGGAGTGAATGACAGAGAGAGAGAGAAAAGATTGAATAGAAGAGAGCGTTTCATTAGTTAGTGAGAGTGTAGTGAAGTGAGGTGTGCGGGTGGGTCGTGGAGGTGCTCTGAAGTTGATGAGGGAGAGCAATTGGGTGAGAGTATTGTAATGGTGCTGTAAAGGAACTTTTAATCAGATTTTACCATTTTGTTGCGACCGCCAGAAGTGGAAAGTGAAGACGAAATCACAGGTAGTGGAGTGGAATATTTATAGAAGTGAAGTATCTAGAAAGACATTTGAAACATGGAGCATAGCGTTGTTTAAACCTCAAATATGGCATTTTTAGAGAGGGGATAGTCGGTGATTAAAAGAGTGTGTTGATCTGAGGGAAGACTGAACAAAGAAGCAGGCTAATGATTTACGGTGGAGTTGACGTGCGAGAGAGAGCTTCCGGATGAAATCAGAAGAGGGAAGTGGTTGTAGAAAGTGTTGTTCGGCAGGGGGATGCCGACATCGGAAGGGGGGGTGTTAATTAAGCGAAATGCATGGGGAAAAAGAAGAGCGTCTTTTCGACAGAATGAAGACATGTAGATGGCGAAAATATATGAATATGGAAATAGAATAGGCTGAGGAAGAAGTCTACGAGATTCCGAATGCATGTTCCATCACCGACCTTCAATGAGTGAGTACTCAGAACGGATATTTTATGTCGAGTGTGCCTGGAACTGACAATTCAAGAAATGAGTTAATATTTTATTCATGTCACATATGCGTGCTCCTTCGGCAAGCTACAAGATTGAAAAGTCTTGTGATTATTTCTATTTTAGGAATTTTCTGGCCTCCCGAAGAAATCAGTTGAAATTTATTTCAAAACATTTTATTGGAGTCCAGAAAAAATTCAAGAGAAAGAACTTCGAGAAGTATTTCAGAATTTTATTTAATTACCTCTTCTTGTAATACATACGATGCATTAAAATAGAAATGAGGCTGAATTCCTTCTTTGTCGTTTTTTGTTTATATAATATGAGGATGATAACAATATTACCAGTTTATCTGCATTATAAATTAAACTTAACATTTACTGTATTCATATATATCTACAATTAAATATGTATGCATTTGGAATTTATAATTATTGGATATGATTTTTACATATGTACATATGGAATGAATTTGCATTCACAATGATGACCTGAGGCAGCACCCTTTTTATCTTCGTGGTATTACTCATAAAATTGTGATATGTGGACTCTTTTTTTCTGAGTATTAGTCAAAATGAGCAATGTACCTTTTCTCTGTATTCTGAAAGTAATCTGCAATGACTCATTTTCTAAATCATATAGCATTGTTAATATATAATATAAAATCATATATAATGTATAACACCTTTCAAGTATCTCCTTTACCGGTTTTTCTGCATTCTGAGTACAAGGACGTAAAATATCTTTATGGTTTTTATGTTATCATTTGGTGTATTTTTACTGCAATGGATAGAGTTATCTCAAACTGATATATTCGTAAGTGATATAATGAATTTGATTTGAAACTGTAACTAATATGTATTTCAATTTAAATTCCCAAACGGAACGCATTAAAAATTAGGTTTTTCCCATGTCTGTATGTATTGAATAGCATCTCAAAAATTATATAAATGAAAATTTTCACCAATGCTTTATTTAAACGTATGATCCAATGCAGCGCACCCTCACAGTCCCTCTGGAAACCCTAGCCTCCTCCGATTAATTAATTAAGTGCGTTACGTGTATTGATATTCAAATGGGTAATATTTCATACAAGAAAGCGTCGGCGATAGCCATTCGCATATTTAGCTCAATTTAGGAGATTATAAGAACTGGCTTATCTCCTCAGTTCCACTTGCTTTTATTTCGCAAAACCTTTTGGCCTCTAATGGATTAGAAGCGTGCATTCACCCATTTTCCTTACTTGGTTCGTTTACTGTCAGAGGCTGAATTTTCAGTGTCGTGGCATTTTACCCTCTCTGAAAACGAATATGCAGTTTTTATTTAAAACGTTTGCCTCATATTTTTGCCAACCATTAACGTTAATATCTGCGGGTAAGTAAGTAAGGTTTCCATTTTAATTTCCCCCAAAACACACGAAAAGAAATGTTGCCACTGTAAAAATAAAGCCAGCCAGCACTTGGCATTGGACTCGCGGCGTTCCGATGCCTGTTTATTCGCGAGGCATTCCAGCGGTTCTCCCATTGTTCGCCCTTTTTATTCCCCCTTCGCTGGCAGTTGAGTTCCAACGCCCTCCTCAAGAGGGAGCGCACCCTCGCTCGCACCACACCCCGATGGTTCCTCGCAATGCCAACCCTCGCCCACCCCCCGCCCCCTCGCCGCGCAGGGGTTGCTTTAATTATTCAGTGAGGCGCGGAGAATGGAAGCTTTTCTTCGCTGCCCACCTTACTCCTTTATTTCCCGGCCCCAATTACCCCATCTCGCCTCGTCTTCCCCGACCCTTGAAGGAAATAATGGGCGGAGGGTAAGATCGAGTCGCGTGGACGAGTGCACCCAAATGGAGAGAATGATGTGGTGGTGCACGAGCCAGCCACCTGAAACTCGTGCGACGCTCTCTACGTCCAATGATTTGGCGCCATCGCATTTTCGGCAAAGACTTGGGTCACCCCTCATCATTTTCCGCGACATCCGAATGATGAACCTTCTCCTCCCTCCGTTAACCCTACGGCATATCATACCACGATTGAATACTTCGCGCCTGAAGGATTGTAGAGTGATAATCCAATGTGCTTCATTTGATCTCATTCGCAAGGCGAGCTTTTTCATTCCTAACATGAACTATTCATTAGAAGGAATACTGCAGGGAATATGTGTGTTATATATGTATTCTTCTCGTCTTCCGCTATTAGTTGCGCTCTCAAATTTGTGATTAAACGAATTTAGTTGTTA
The DNA here is from genome assembly GCA_037158775.1 of Hetaerina titia. NCBI lineage: Eukaryota > Metazoa > Arthropoda > Insecta > Odonata > Calopterygidae > Hetaerina > Hetaerina titia. Next base: position 102,228,706 of record CM073775.1, read on the forward strand.
TTGTGGACCAGGATTCTGTCGAGCGCCGTATTCTCTAGGCCTTAGCTTAAGGATCTGCTTCAATGTGTTTGTTCACTACCCGTTATTAGAATTTTACCACAATTACCAAAGTAGAGAAAAGAAATAGTAATTGAAGTATTTTTGTCTGCCAAACGTGTCATTAAATCTCTGGATTAAGGGCGTTTTTTATTTATGAGGCGGATTTTATTTCGACGTTTTAGATAATACTCATTTATTTGGGATGTTTGTAACGTTGTTTATTCATGTTGTTTTTGTAAGCCATGATTTGTTCCTTTTAATTTGAATTTTTGAAATGGAGGAGATATGTGCTAGCGATATTTATTGATAGCGTAAAAATATAATAATACCTTACTGTCTTCCTTGAGCTTAAATTGGTATCCTTGAGTTCAATTCTGTAAATTCTTTTTCAATCAAATATCATTGATATTTCTTGTGTCATCATTAAAATGAGACTTTTATGGCGCTGAGTCCGTTGTGAATGTGTTTAAAACGGTATTGAATATATAGTAGTTAAAATATTTTAAAAAATATGTGAGCTAAGAACAGAGGAATGGACTTGGGAAACTGCTGAATTCATTTATCATTTCGTTAGCATCAAAAGTAATTCATTTACTGATGTTTTATTTCCTGAAATTATATTCTTCTGATTTTACCAGACTTTCCTGTTTGTCGTTGGTCTGATCCGCTTATTTCGATTTTTTCCTTCTCCGTTTTATTGAAATTGCACAGTTTCGCTATCCTCTTATATAGGCTCATCTGTGAAACTTAAATGTATGCATAAATGCATGCCCTACAGGATACTCATTTTGTAATCATTGGAAAATCTATGAAATATTATGTTGCTCTTTATAAATAAAATATAAAAAATCGTGGAAATATTTATGTTTTATATTTTAATAAAATATAATAAAATAATAAATTTAATAAAATCGTGCAAATACTGTTAAGTGTTGTGACATATAGAAATTACTAATAGATTAATAGGATTTATGTGTGTACGCAATCATTTGGTTAAATTTTATAGACTACTATTTAGTAAAAGTGTGTCAATAGACCATACTGTGCATTTAATCACAAACAATACGCAAATAAATTAAGTTGTGTTTGACAAACGTTTTGGACCCCATGGAATACTATATTTTTCATCAGAATGGGGTTTAACGTTGGCCATGCTGGATTGCCCATAATTTTTACTTATCACCTCTGAATGCACAAGATTTTGCTATTCACTTAGTGTTCCTCTCATGCTGTGTTTTATTATGTTGATACAAACTCTCGTTTGCGTTAACCAATCCGTTCAAAGAGTGGTAAATAATTACCTCAATTTTGCGTAAAATATTTTACCGACAACCGATGACGTTGGCATCTTGAAGTTCCTCGTCGAGACGAGCACAAAACGTAGCGGCCTTACTTTTCAGTGGTGATTCCAAGCAATAGATTCGTAGGAAACTGTGAAAAACTTTACAGAGATTACAGATATAATAACACGTTGAATTTCCCCAATTTTTTTATCAGTTTTCAGCTGAAGTTCTTCGTTGACCACAGACGGGGGACGGCCACTCCCGTCATCATCATGGGCATTTGTGTTGACCCTTAAAAAAACGACAACACTGACGCACAACTCTCATTGCAACTCATCACAGTTAGTCTGTGCAGAGCGCTAATTTACCAAATATGAATAAATGTCAGCATCCTTGAATTATTTTCTTTGGTAAAAGCTTTATCACTCAACGAACTTCACATTTAGCGGGAATTTCAATTGTATTGTTCATTTTGACTCGAAATTGTAAACAAACACGCCGGGACATTCCAACCACTGCAGCTCGAGGCATACTGACCTAGTGTGTGCTTCAACACAGCAACTATTCGGCTCCCTCTTCCACTCACGCTACCGTACGGAAACGGATGATACAGTGCTCGGATTTGGGAAGTATTTCAAATAGCACTGGATATAGTAGAAAATAAATTAGGAGGAAAGGAAGATGGAATGGAAGTGAAATGTGGAAGAGTGAATTAAAAAGAGAGGATATTAAGTGAGGGGGGTAGAAAGGTGAAAAATGGGGATTTCGGATGCATGAAGAAAGATGAAGGGTATGGTACAGATCTGGGAGTGAATTTTGTGTAGCGCATGCTGCAGACGTACAGATAGGTCCATATGTTCGTCCAGATTATTTTTCAAGAATTGGCGCCGCCTATTTAGGATCTGACTCATTCAAATTGTCCCGTATGAGATCTTTGACCACTGGCCAGAGCATAGGATTAAGACATCGGGGAAGGGGGTCTCTGTCTGGTTCGGAACTTGCGGTTACGTCAGGGATCGTAATGTTTCGTGTGGTTACCAACGTGACGCGGGAGATTTTGCGGTTAAAATAGATAGCAATGGTAAGATTAAAATTCATAGTCTGACTATTTTATAAACCATTAAGTAATGTAAGCTTACATGTAGTGGCACCGAATTCTGTTTTACGATCGCCTCAATGCTGAGAGTGGAGTTTTGAAGCGATGGTGAGCTGTTCACTGATTGTTTTGGCGGTACCCGGGCAAATGACGGATCGCTAGCGTCAGTTTTTCTCCCATAACCAAGTTCATTGTGTGAAATTTGGGAAAAGCTGTCGTCGTCTTAATCTGCATCGGCGATCTGTGTCCCGATTGGCTCCGCAGCGCAGAGTCAGAGGAAGTGCAAGGTTACTCTGGACGCGGAACCAATCTAACCGGACGAACAAACACGACCTTCAAAAATAAAAGAGAACTCTAGAGGGATGGTTATAGTGGATCCAGAGCCGACTCAATCGTCTTTTTACCTTTCGCAAATGATGCTAAGGGATTCGAGAGAGTTCGAGGCTCTCCGTCAACCTTGATCCGTTGTCGGTCGGAAAAGCGGTAAATATCAAGGATTTTGGCATTTTTCGGTTTTCCATTTTCTTAAATTCTTTAACTATTGCTCAAAAATATTTTTCTACAATATAAACTATTAAGCCAACAATATAAACTATTAAAGTTAAGCCAACAAGAACGTTTGGCTCCGCCACGTGACAAGGCAGCGAAGCAGGATGGCGTGGGGGGTCAGCACCCCAGCCCTCCCCCCATGCATGTCGACGCGCTCACTTCCCTCCTCAGGTCAAGCCCCTCCTCCTCCTCATACCCTCCCTCGCTGCACCCTCTCGCTCGTAATTTCTCACGGAACACGTGAGACCCGAGAGCAACTAACACATCACCGAAGACCGTGGCCTGAGCTTGTGCCCGGGTGGCACCTCTGACTTTTCTATTACACAGTAGATTTAATCACAAGGAATGCAAAAACGCTGTATCTCCGTGGCGCTTCCATCGACGTGCATTGTAAATGGGAGGAGGGGAAGAATCACGAACCCTCTTCACACTCTCAAAATTGCTCCGTGTCGTGGCCTGTGATTGGATGTAGTGCGTCTAGTTGACCCTTATAAATATTTTTATTCTGTTGTGCGCATAGTTATGTGTAAAATGCGACTCCTTGCAGAAAAGATAGAAAATATTAACAATTATATTATGATATATTTAATGGTTCCAAACGAATAACATAAAAGTTTTCTGGTGAAAATTAAGAAGCAATTTATAACAATCAATTAAATTTCAAGAATGTGCAAAAATTCTCCCTCCGGATGCATATCTTTATAAGATAATAATGCATTTACTTAGAATTGGAATAGAACAATGTTTGTAGTTGGCAATATTATTTTATCTGGTCATAGTGAAAAATATTAACAATTGCATGATACATTATTATTTCTGCTCAGGGATAGAGCGATTGGATATATATCGGATGTATCTGTTAATTTTTAAGAATTGCAAAACGAAGTCACCTTCTGGAAGGCAGGCAGAAAGATTTTACGATTGAATCAATTGAAAGAAATACCACATCGGGGATTTAATCTGATGATTCTATTTCATTATAATTAATACCTTATGAAACCTTTGCTGAAAATATTTGAGTAGCAGATATCCAGTGTTCCTCTCTCGAAAGATCACTTCTTCTTCTTAGCGCTGTGTAAATCACGTGATATAAAACCTTTTTTAATTAATAATCTTCGGGGTGATACCTTCAGACATATGTAAAGTGAGAATCTAGAAGTGGCAAGTACATATATTGAGCCGTTTTTCCCCCAAGTGTGCATAGAACACCTAGCGAAAATAGAAACTTGGGAAATTCATGGAAATAAATAAAAAATTTAGATAGGGAAAGGAAGAGAAAGATGAAGAGAAACTGGCGAGGGAAATGAATGAGAAAACTTATAGTGACAATGTTTTCAAAAATGAAACTCTTGACATAACGAATACAATTGACGATGTCGAAATAAAGAGCATTCCGAGCAAATTAAGTATTTGGGCTACATCCTCACAAAAAAATTACCGTGAGGTGAGCAAATAAGGAAGATTTTAGGGTATATCTTGAAGGGACTTGAACGGACTTAAAATTTAAGAAAAAGTAAGGGAGAGATGTTACTTTGGAATACGCGGAAACCAGTTGGGCAAGCGTCGGGGTTGGAGTTATTAAAGAGGTGGAAATGCTGCGAAGAAGGACCGTTAGGTTTGTGCAGAAATTCAAGCATAAAAAATAATAAAACTATTTGTAAAATGATTTTTGTACATTATATGTTACAAGGAAAATAATTGAATCGTTTTTTTTATTCTGTGTCAATCAAAAACCAACTTAAAGGCTACATAAAAATAATAGTAACAATCTTGATCAGTATAAATTGCCCGAGATATTCGGATGTAGTTGATGCTCAATTGGAATAAAATGGTAATCCGAGGAATTATTATAAAGGACCGCAAGCCGATTCAATTGGCCGCCATCGAACCAAGAGGTTAAAAATTGGACCCGTCTCCCACCACGTCATTGATACCGCGGTATTTGTTGGTCAAGCTGTTTTCTTCTAGTAGTTATTCACAGAATAATATAAGTTTGAGCTGTCGAGGAAGCATAAAAGTAGAATACGACTTCTAAATATGAACTGGTTTATGCAAATGGGCAGACAGATATGTCTCGTGAAAAATACTGCATATCGACTCTTGAATTAGCTGTTAGCTAATAGCTCAGGCGCTGGTGACACTTTTGAATGAGAACCAAGGGTCCCCATTACTCACTAGGGCTTGAAGTTCATGTCACAGCCTCAGGCAAATTCTGAGGTAGACAGTTCAATGTATACCGCTACAACAATAAATTAATTTATTAATATTCCTGGTCATTGTTGGGCCCCCTGAATTTACTTCAATGAAAAGATTTCGCCCATCAACGCCACAGAGATATTAACTTCTAGGATAGGATTATAATTATATTAGATGGTAATTCATACCCTTGTAAAAATTGAGTTTTCATTTTCTATATATATTCAATTTTTTCGTCTCATTTCATACCGTGTTGTTAAAGTCATATAAAGAAATAATACATTTCAAACATTCGAAATACTAATGGAGCGTGGTGCATGGTGCACCACGCTCATAACGAAAATCACGGACATAACAATTTAGTGCGTATTGATAGCTAATATATACACCTACAAAATATGAATAGATCGTATCATTATGTTTCATCTTTTTAATTTTTCGTTCAGTCAAAATATCCCTTAGGTTACTTACCCAACTTTTTTTACGGTTTACCAAAAACTCTTTGACATTTCAAATTCTACCTCAGCCACTTAACATGCAAGAAAACCTCAAACCACTTAATAAATAGTGGTATGTCAATATATTCCTAGATATATCTTTTTGATTTGCTATTTTGAAACACCTTAATTTTCTTATAATCGATTTTGTTTAAAATAACATGTTATTTTAGTTTTTTCCATCGGGCTATCAGAACGGGTAATTCAATTTCTTTCGATAATTCTTGGACCGTAGCAATCAACTATTGCATGTTACGCATCACATGGACTCGCTCTTCTCTTCCCGAAACAGTTTCCTTCTTAAGACTCCAGCCAGCCGTCCCAAACCCTCCCTTTATCTTCGCTGCTTAACTTTCGCCCCCGCATTACGAGAATCCCACTGCTCTCCCCGGGTCTCACCAAACAACTTCATCTCTTTTCCTTCATGATAATTCAAACTTCTGCGTTGGTCTCTCTGTCTGCCCTTCATCTCAAGCGCATCCAATCTGCGCCCCTCCACTCACCTCATTGACCCGCTTTCGAATCCACGAGGCACCGCACGCTCCATATTAAATGGCCATTACAAGAGAACTACTCGAACAGAACAACGTATTTTGATTTCACTTTTTATTTTTCTTACCCTAAAATTTCTAAGCAATAATTCTGGAGTCGGATTTTACACTGATGTACGCAATTGCCGATTTTAATGCATAAATCTAGTCAAAAATTTGCCACTGACATTAATTGAAAGTAGCTATCACAGTTTTTATTGACGTGATTTAAAACGCTACTTTTGGAAGTCCTTTCCAAAAACAAAAATGATTATCATGTGCATGATGAAAATAACAAACATTTGTATGAAAAGAGAGCATAATTAAAGTTATTCTGTTAATACATGTTCCTGAAAAGAGAACTGGAAGATAATAATAATAAAGCCGAGATTTAAGTTCTATTGCGTAATGTGGTCACTAGGTGGAACTTTTAAGGGGCGATTCAACTATTCTGACAAAACCTGAACCAACAGAAATATTTTCTCCTCTCGAGCATTGGCCGTCCTCACACTTTAAGTGCACGCAATAAATCACGGCATCCATTTACACTGGGCGTGTCCCGTGTTGATTTGAAATGCACGGTGTCTTCCCAAGGTGGGCACGTGAGGGCTGGAATCACGGGTGTCGCATCTGCCTCTGAGCATGAACGTCCCGGGAAAATGAGAGTCACGCATCCTCTGCAAGATCCTACTATTTTCTTTCCGACATTTTTCATACCTTTTCGTAGGTTGGAGAACGGAAATTATGTGAAAACGAGGCAGTGACATTTTGAAAATTGAACTCTCGTCGAGAACGAGGCACTAAGAATTTAATGTAGATCATAAAGCATTTATAGAGAAGTGAGCCATTTATTGAGAAATACGTTAACATCAACGTAATCTAATTGAACATCCGTTGAAAATCGCCCATTGTGGAATTTTGATTATCTAAGTCGCTTTCGTCATCCGGTTAAGACGAACACCCGTCCCCCAAAGCACTGCACCACACTTGCGCGATTCTCGATTCTACGCCCTCACGTTCCGCATTGCCTCCGTCGTCTCTTCCGCAGGATTCCTGACTCCGCAGTCGCGACACGGGAGTGCAAATGCGCGCACGGGTCGTATTCGAATGGATTCTGAATACGTGAATTGATCCAGGCACTGCATACCTCTGTAAATCCTCGAATTAGAGACCGCGGACTCAGACGTGGCTATGCAAAACTTGATATTTCGACAAGTTCAAAGTCCAACACAACTGATAAGATGATATTCTACCGCCAGTTGGCGCTCCAGAGGGAGTGAATAAACTTTCAACGCGCAAACTTTGCCGTCCGAACGAAATGTCCTCGGAGAGCATCAAGCACCGGGGAAATGGGACTTCTGACTCTCCTACTACCAACCTGAGTAACCTACGAGTCGATACTGTACCTCAATAGCCCAAGAATTTCTAACTATTCCTAGATTAATCTACGAATGGTTAGATTTTTCTACAAATGACGCCAGTATTTTTGCTAGGAATGTCTTCTCCACGGAAAATAAATATCCTGAACTCAAAAGAAACTTTAATTAATCAACCACCTAAGTTGTTATTTACAGAGAAATAAGGGCACCAGCAAACTGCGTGCCACCTTCTCACGATTTAGACCAGATAAAGGAGATACTTACGTACCGTCATCGGTCGATTCAAGGATTCGTTTTTTCCTTTAACGAAACAAAGTCATAACCAAATCGATCCCAAATACCCTTACTTAAGAACATACATTTAATGATTGAATCAACCTCTGCCTGAAATGTGTTATCATGCAGAGAGAAAGGTGAAACCTTCTCGGTCTGACAAAAGACTGCCATTTTCTGTTAAAAATTGATTTTAATTTTCAAGCTAGTATCCTATGACTTCAACATACTAGGTCCAGCATTTCTTAGTATTCCTTCCCCAAAGTGGGTCTGTGAAAATATCCAACCTACGGCCCTTTCAACTTTTTCATTGGAGACTTCCCAGAAACAAATTCCTTCAAGTTTGGGAACGATAGAAGTCTGAGGGTGCTAAATCAGGAGAACAGGGGCGATGGCCGAGAAAATCGTACCACTAAGACGGTAGTTTTCCTATGGCTAATAGACCTTTATGAGCAGGTGCGTTTTTCTTGTGATGGGTCATTTTTTCTTCTTCCAGCCAGGCTCCTCCTCCTCGTGAATTTTGGTATCCAGCTGGAGAAGAAGGTCGAAGTAATATTCCCCTGTAATTGTTCTGCCTTCGAGTGCTGTTTCTTTTCTGGCCTGTAGTGGGAAACCCATGTCTCATCCATGATGACAAATCACCGCACAAAATCGGTCGGTTTCCTCTTGAATCGGTCCAAACATTGCTGCGAAAATCGTTTGCGCATTTGCTTTTGATCGGCATTCAGCAAATACGGCACCCAACTTGCGCATCCCTCATTCTGTGTGCAAGATGTTTCGCGCCCTTTCTTCCGATATCCCCACGGCCTTGGCTATCTCGCTCACATTCACTTGCCAATCGTCCAACATGATATCGTGCACGTTTTCGATGGTTTTCTGTGTGATTGCGGTTTTTGGCCGTCCTTCACATGGGTCATCTTCGATGGATGTGCGCCCACGCTTAAACTCAGCTGCCTACTTTTTAACGGTAACGATTAAAGGAGCAGAGCGCCAGCACACTTTTGTTATCTTTAGATGAATTTCATTGGCGGTTAATCCATCCAAAATGAAGAATTTTATGACCGCACAAAATTCAAATGTTTTCATGTTAATGAAAAACACGATAGACGTCTACTGCAACAATATGTGTGAACAAACTACTGGAGAGAACAAGTTGAAGCTTGTCTAAAGAACTAATAACATATACACCCAGACAAGAATCGTAAATTTTTGCTGCTTGGACGTGATCTCAGGTCATGTCAGGTTGGTCATGGTCATGTCAGGTCACAGAATGTCAGGTTGAGAACCTTTCGCCTTATCCTCGCACGAGTGTTTTGGTGTTTATTCAAATGCATGTATCAACTAATATTCCTGCATGCATGGGTAATGTCCTAGCACCCACCGCCACACACCTTTACTTGGCCTTGTGTTGCCGTATATGCGCCTCCTAAGGCAAAATAATAGATACCCTCCCCTTCCAGCACGCCACGCCGATTACTTTAAATTTCCTGAAGACTTGCGAATTTTATTAAAATCCTTGTCGACCTGCTGCGAACCTCTATTTCGCATCCCTCACCCTGCCACCACTCAAGGTGCACATTCAGTCCCTTTCCCTCCCAGATGTTTCTTCATCCAAACAAATCTCTAAAACCATTTTCCCTTCGAAAAGATATTATACCACCTCTCTTGTAACTCTCCCCCCCTTTTTACCTCAGCAAATGCACCCTTTCCATCCTTATCAATATTAACCGTTACTCCGCAAAATCTCCCGGCCATCCCATCGCATTTCTAAGCCATCTAATCAATAAACATAGCAAACAACTCCGATGAATTCGTGGGGGCAGCTTATGATCACCCTTTACCACACTAAAATCGAATCACATCACGCCCTTCGCAACTGGCGGGAGAAGCGATTTCCGCGGTTGTTGTCATCTACATTCGCCGACAGACAAACGAGCACTGGATCAAAACAATCACTTCGAAAATATGTATAATTATATATATATTTATATATATAAATAATATTTATTTATTTATTATTGTTTACCAGCATTATTGGATTTTGCTTAATAACTCTCTGGCTATAGATATTTATCATTTTATTATAAGGATAAAATATTCGCGTTGAATATGTATTCAGCCAAATTTCCATTAATACCATTGTATACCTTTATTTAGACTTTGGTATCTAAATATTTTTTAACTGAGTTATTTGATCAGTGTAATCGAAATACGTTCTTAGATAAATGGTTATAAATTCCTCACACTTGGAATCACGTATCATCCCGTCAATTATCATGGAATTCAGATATAAATCATAGGAAAATGAAATTCATAAATTAATCGGATTAAAGAGTAACTACGGGACTTGCACTTTACCTAATGGAATGCTAATCCCTTTCCGTGCCAACTGGAAATATTTTTCCATCCAAGTGTATCCATGATGTCTGGATGATGGCGAATTTACTAAACCAATAATAACTCCATGTGGCACATTTTTGTTCAGTGCATATTTTTATGCAAAACAAATTTATTCTCTGGCCAAAGCGATAAATGGAATTTTGTACTCTTTGTGTATTAGGTATTCTGTTGAGAAAATGTTTTTTTCCTAACAAATTGTTTCACTAATTTAAATTTACATTGTCACTGGATCAGTTTCTACATTAACTGGAAATGAGTAAATCCCTAAGCAAAAATGCTTTAATTTTGATTAAACACTGTGTTTGTTTAATAATTAATGGACATTATTTGGGATCAAACTCTGTTAGTGAAAACGTAAAGAATAAATTTGGTACTATGTTTGTTTAGGAGTGCAAAAACATTTTATTTTATTATTGTGACAGTAAAAGGTCAATGTTTCAAATTAGTTTAGATATTCTGTTTTTAAGACTGAAAATGAAAACACTGATTCTTTTGTCTTTTACAAAATAAGACTCGTGGACATGGCTAAGTCTTCACCAGTACTCTGTGGAATTTCTCCATTGTATTCATAGAACATACACAGAAATTCCACAATCAATATTTATTACCGAATATGGTTTCGTAATTGTGTGGCATTACCACTTTATTATGCCACACAGTGGCGAAATTATGGTGGCCAATAAATATTTATTTCAATTATCTATACAAAACTACAATTAGCGACAGTCGCAATTGCCATACATGCCCCATCAACTTCTTCGTTAGCTGCACGCGACTTAGCTTACACGTGCTCTTTTCCAGTGTCTAATCATTGGTCCAAATTTCTATCTTCACCCTAAATTTTTAATTGTTCCTCAATGAACTGATTCACTCATTGACCACCGATGAATATCAAATGTGATACGTCCTCAATTTCTCATCCGCCAATGACCTGCTGCCTTAATTTATAAATCTATCGAAATAATTATTCATAACTGAAAATAGTTTACCTCAAGGTACATCGTTTTTTTCCTTGGTAATTTTAAGTAAGAGATCTGTAAAGCATGACGAAATATTCAAAGACTTTGCGATTTCACGGGAAAGAATTTCGTGTGGAAATACAAAGTCTTTGATTCTTTCTCCGTGCTTTACAAATGGACTTCCACTAAGAATTGACCTCAACTAGCTCTCAAAAGAGATATGTAACCTAGTAACGCATATTATCATTGGTGTGATTCATAAGCTAAATAAAGATGAATTACAACCTTTGTGATATTATGTACTTAAGTGTTTACCTTCGTTATAATGTTTCACTTAATAACATAGGTGTTAATTTGTTTTTTATAAAAATATTCAAATAATTCCAAAGATAGAAAAACATTTTTTCGAGAATAAAATATGAATTTTTTTATTGCTGCAGAGAGATTTAATCATCAGATTGATGCAGTTATTTATCAGATATTTTTACCATCTTTTCCCGGCATGATTGCCACGTTTTAACTTTTTTGTTAAAGAGGTAAAAATTTTATATATTTACATGTAAATAGTACCTGACAGCCGCAGCAAGAGCGTATGGCGGGGAATGTTGAGTCGCAACCCGTATGTCAGAAAAACCGCATCCAAAATCCAAAAAATCATGCCAATCTTCACACACAAAATCGTATATGTTCATGCAAAATACTTTATAACTTGCACGCATGCAAATACATGTACTATCAACTAAAATACACATGAACCTATGAATATACCTCATGTCTACGCAACGTTTTATTTTGTCCTAACTTGTTAATTAATATCTTGAATATATTATACTTCTAGAGTGAGTTTCGTTTCTTACTATTATGGTTTATGATTGCCCGGTGAAAGAATGAGTATTTGAATCTCTCTGTATTGGAGTTTTTATCTCACTTATTTTATTTTTGTGGTCTGATCTACGGAAGTAGTGTGGGGCCATTATAATTCCTTTAGTGTCATCGTTAAACTCGTTTTTTTCTGAACCTTGAATCTAAAAGTATAAGTATCGCTTGTTCTCATCGTACCTAAAGTGGCTCCTAGCCGAATTCCCCTATAAGGCCTGTGGCATTTGTTCTTATTATAACAATTTTAAACGACTCTGGCTGATTTTTTCTGGACCCTATCTAATTATTTTTGCCATATTTTCTCCCAAGGATTCCAAATACTTGCGTTATATTCCAAAAGAGATGTAACCAGTGCAAAATAACGCCTCTCTTTAACTTTCTCATTACATTTCCCAACCACCCGTTTAGTAAAGCCCAGTTTCTTCACAGCGGATCCGCATATTGTCCTGATATATGCTCCCCATGAAAGGCGTGGTGTTACAACTACCCCCAAATATTTAACTTGTTTGGCCATATTTAGTACTGATTGACCCTCTATTTCACAGTTTATGTCCTGTTCGCCGCTTCTTTTATTCCAAAATTTCACAACTGCGCATTTGCCGGTATTAACCATTTATCCCCATTTCTTGCACCAATCCGAGATTGTGTCTAAGTCTCTAGAGAGTAGTTCGCAATCTAGTTTGGCTCCTTATTTCCCTGTATACCACCGTGTCATCAGCAAATAATCTGAGATTGCTACTAACGTGTGAGCTTAAGTCAGTTGTTCATACCAATGCGAAGTCCTTCTTTCACGCCACATTTAATATCACTTAGAGTGACTTTTTAAAGTGAAGGATGTTTCATTGTCATCGTGTGTACACATTTATCTCTACAATTTTGTCACTTCTGGCACCTTCTTTGGTGAGTGGCAGGAGATGATTCTATTGCAGACATGTAGTATCAAAACGAATTCTCGTGCAAGTGTTTTTTACGAATAAAAAGAAAAAATATTTAAAATAATGAAGATAATTAATCATGAAAACTACTTCAACTAAGGTTCCTTACTGTAAAATACTTTGCTAGACCTACGATACAAAGTCCTAGTAACAATAAGAACGGTGGTTCATAGGTCAGATGAAACAATGTCAGCCTTCTAGGCTGCATATAAATTTTTAAAAAATATTATTTTCCCTGGAGGGGTCTGTTTGAAGTAATGAAGTCCCAGTTTTATTTATGATTTTATCGTATTCATCCAAAAATAAATAAACCATCGATAAATTAATTAACAGTCTTATATTACTTGCTGTCCTCAAGTCTAGTCTCAATAGGACCGTGAGGAGCTCCCCAGAGGGTGTATCTATAGCAAAGCGTGAACCTCAGGGCCATGGCTTGCCACCCCTGACATCCGCGTTCGATACCCACTCATTGCCTTCCCGCCCCTCACACGTAATCTCATCCAGGAAGCGGTTTCCGAGGGTGGGACCCGATTTCTTACGGTCTTTGTGGTCGGAGTCGCTCCATTTTCGGGTTAGCGCTGGCAGCAAACGAAGAATGACGGTAATGTGCCGAGGAGGCGAGGTGGCCAACACAATCAGGTGAAATTGCGTCATCGTAATGGGAAGCTATTGTTTTTGGGTTGGCAGCCGTGGGCCACGGCGGCATTGGCCCTCGCCCCGTTTGCCACCACCCCTTTCATCACCTCCGCGGCGATACGTTTATGGGAACTTGGGATGAAGAGGCGATAATAAGGGCCGGATTTATACTTTCTCGGTCGTTTTCCTGGACGCTCTCGTAACTCCCGGGCACACGCCGGTAAAAAAGCTCGGCGGCACATGTCACCGTCTAAAAAAGCACGCGCGAGTAAAGCATTTCTCGTTTTACCACTCTGTTTTTTTAGCCTTTTGTCATAGCGAAATGTTTGGAACTATCTCACAGGCTTGCTTCGAATAAATTGAGTGCAACGAAGAGCAGCCAGGATTGTGAAAAGTAGTTATGAACAAGGTAACAGTGTCACGTCACTATTGGAAGAATTAGGATGGGGACACTAGTTGACCGTGGGCTTAAATACAGATTACTACGTACGTTTGAGGCAAGTCATTTATCTGAGAATGTTCAGGACATATTACAGGCCCCCACTTACTATGGTAGGCCAGGTGACAAACGTAAAATAAGGGAGTATTTTAATGTATAAGTAATGTAGAACGGATAGACTGAAGATGTCGTTTCTTCATCGCACCATTGTAGATCATAATAGACATGACAGCAATCGTGCGGGAGAAAAATTAGAATTGGCAGTTTATATACGAGTATTTAGTCAATATCCTGCATGTTATTCTTTTTATTTAAGATAACCATCTTTTTAACAATTCTATCACATGATTTGAATATATATATCCTTTGATTATATGTTGTTGCGTTTAAGTACTTTCTTTTGTGTGATTATATTTTATCGAGGACAGGATGAAAGTAATATTTTCTGTATGAGTAACATAATTGGGATTGTGCATGCATGACTGGTGATCTAACACCCCCCGCCACATGCCCTCGCGGCGGCTTTCGGGATGTTGCGTAGATGCAGATGTCGAAAATTTACTTCTCTAGTCTCCAGAGGGGCTAGCAGGCGACGTAAATTATCAAAGATATTTTTAATAAATGAAAGTAGAAAAACTTTGTTACAATCCACCACTTTATTTTCGATACTACTAGTTTCGACGCTACGGCGTCATCCTCAGGTACCTGAGGACTAGTAGTATCGAAAATAAAGTGGTGGATTGTAACAAAGTTTTTCTACTTTCATTTATTAAAATGAACTTCCACAAAGTTGAGGCTGAAACTATTGAGAAAGATATTTTTATTGAAATATATTAGTGACTCTTTGGAAGCTATCGGTAACCAGCAAAAGGAACACACCGATTCTTTTCTACCAGTTTTCCGATCGAAGGCTATCGATTAGAAGAAAGATGTGTTAGGAATGTTGGTGGCATGGAACACGGAAGAAAGCACACGGAGGGGAAAATATGATTTATTGTACTGTGTGAGAGAAGCAGCAGAAAAACTCACTCGTGACGCAAAACTTGAAATTAAATCTATGTTAGTTCCTCCGACAACACTTCCGGTGTGGCACATTCAACAACTCTTAATTGAACCTTATTTTTTCAGTAGTAATTTCTCATAAAAAGCAATATATTTGTCATTACCGGAAAGGGGCTCAGGTGATATTGCATTAACCAGGGATTACTCTGTTCTCCAGCTTGTGAGGAAGTACACATGGAAAATCTCGCTTTGGGTTCCATACTAAAATGATTTCGTACTTTTTCACAGATTTTTATTATATATGTGTATCATATTTTTACAGAAAAAAATCAGTGGAGAAGTACAGTCTCTTTAGTATGGATAATAAATACTTCCACAGAGTAAAGCTTAAAACAATAGAATATACCTTTGGTAGGCCATTAAAGTTGATATGCACACGATAAATAAAACCAAGAATATGTGTGAATGAAATTAGGTGGGACCGTTTTCAAAATATTTGAATGTATTTGAGTCATATTATTTAGAGATACTTCACTACCCCGCCCTACAGAAAACCCTTGTTCAGTTCCACATACTACATACTTCCTCCCTTTCTTCCTACCAACTGGCTTCTTCTTAGCTTCCAATAGTTCGTTCTTCTTCAAATGTTTACTCAACGTCGCTGTCATCAATTCCTTCGCCCTTCGGAAAGTACCTTTGCTAACGCAGTTCTTCTTCTTATGTCCCTTTCTCTTTGATCCTTTTGGTCCAAAACACTTCCAAGGGGGGTAAACTCTTTCCTCTGCTCAAGTTCACGTTCTCCAATTTTAAAGTTTAACTTCGTCTCCATCTCTCTCGAAAGCTTTTGACTTTTTGAATTGTTTTGAGATGCAATATTGTGCTGAGTTAGAAATTTATAAATACGTATCCTAATTGAGGGATGCACTCGACGGAGATTAAAGTAACATTGAGGGGGCTGTTTGCGAATCAGGAAATTTCACTCAGAACACTTTAATCGCAGCCGTTTTTATTTTCATAAGTGTAGCCAAAGTTAGAGGCGCCACCAGTTCAATGTGGACATTTAATCACGCTTGTAAATTTATAATGCGATCTTTTGTTAGCGAAAATTGTTCAAGTGAATGATAACTTTTATGGAGATTATAATGTAATTAATTGTATGCAAAAATTGAGCTTTCAAAGGCCTGCTGGATTTTATTATATGAAACATGGTTTCATAGGTTTTGAGGCCTGCTAATTACGTGATATTTTGTAGTCTCAAATGTGAGCTCTGCGCATTAAAGTGCCGTATTTCAATAACACCGAAAGCGTTTATGAGGGATTTCGAAGATGAATTATTTGAGAGAGAATTGAGTTGACGAATTAAATTTTGACGTTCATACACACATTTAGATGCGCTAATATTTAGGATTTTTGCATCAGTGACGTAGCTGGGTTTCTTGTTCATCACTCAGTTATCGTTTTGACAGGGCAATTATAGTAATGTATATAACCAGTATAATAAGTGAAATACAGTGATATAATATTAGACTTAGTAGAGTATCAGAATACGTAATAAAATTAATAACGATAGATATCCATGCCAATGGAAATAATAAAGTTTTGATTTTTTGTTGAGTTTCATATCCTCTCACATTTCCTCCTCTACAGCTGTAGGAAAATATATTTATGCAAATAGCAAGTTGGTTAGTCCTTCAGTTCATATTTTTTAGCTTAAAATTTTTCTTAACAGGGTACGGCAGTTATATAGGAGAGCAGTAACATTTATACAAACGAGCAAATCACTCGTTAAAGGCACCATTTAGGTTAGAAAATTAAATTGTGTTGTCATCACATAAAATCACACATTAATGCAAACTTTGTGCAACGGCGGGATGTCTCTAGAAGGGATGCAGTCGGGAGGGCAAGGGGATTAGTTGTTATTATTGAGGAGAAGATAGGGGAGGCGGGGGAGGGGCGGGGATTTGCGAATGTGGAAAAGACTATGGGAGAGGAAGTTAAAATGCTGTATATTGAGAAAATCTGTGTTGTGGCGAAGTTCAGTTCATAAAAATTCTCTCTAATAGCATTTGTATTGTCATTTACACTCATCCTAGGTCCCAACTAGCTCAGGACACCTGACTCCCTCCTTCCTCCATTACATATATCCATGTCAGAAGTGAGGGGAACTAGCCAATTTACGTTGGCTCGGACTTCGGAGGTGTAGGGGACCCTTTGCCCACAGCTTTGATTTATCTAATGTAACTAATCTAATATAACTCCGCTTATTATCTAATGTAACTAATGACAGTGGAAAAAGGTAGCATCGGAACATTAATTTCTAAAAGACCCGCCATTTATACCGACGGTATATATCAGTATAAATGGAAAATTAGATATAGGCATACATTCTTATAATGTATTAATAAGGGTTATTATGCCGCTGTATAAATTCTTTTATAAGTTATATTCCTCCAATTCCTGCTTTTTCCCTTCAAAACATATTTGCCGTTGAGTTTCCTCATTTCATTTTAAATTAAATATTTCTTTTAATGCATTCTATTGTCATCTCCGATGGTAACCGAGAATTTTTCTGGAATATTATTTAAAATCCAAGCATACTTTACTGAATACATTTATTTTGTGAAACCTTTGGGGATAGATGGTGCGGTGACTAGTGTATTGGCTTCACACTGGAAGGCCCGTGTTTGATTCCCGAACGGGGCAAGATGTTTCATTTCAGCTGGGGTTTTGTGTGTAGAACTCCTGCAGTGATACGCCATCTGTCGAATGAGATGTTAAATTGTGGATCCATTGACGCATGTTTTTAGCAGTAGGATGCCGACTAGAAGTTTCTATTCACCCTTCCCCCATTCCCTGAAAGCCTAAGAGTGTAGTCACCCTTCCAAATGACCCTCCTATCTCTAATGGTGTAATTGGCCTTAGCAGGCAATCACCCATCCTAACAACAAATATTATCTGATATGGTCCAGTGATAATCGAGTAAGTGATTTTAGAATTATTATTCTGTAGTAATCCATATAACTTCTAGTCTCTCTTCAGAAAGCCATCGTTGCCCAACAGTGGAAATATATTTTTTTGTAGTAATATTTGGTACCCCATTTCTTATTTGCATCTCTACATCTACATAGTACCCTGCAAGAGCGTGTGGCGGGGGTGTTAGGACACCACCATTAAAAGAGAATAAAACCACATGCAAAACCAGCAAATTAATGCCTATCGACACCCACAAAGGCGTGTATATTCATGCAAAAACCTTTTTAAACTTACATGCATGCAGATACATATCTATATATACATTATACCCCCCAAGCCGCTAAAGAGGCGTGTGGTGGGAGGTGCTAGGTCACCACCCGTAAAATAGGACAAAACCACTTGGAAAATCAACTCATGCTACCTCTACACAAATATTGGTTTGATCATGCACTCGATGAATTTTAATCACACGAAAGAATGCATGCAACAATATTTAATAACAGGATGTGTTTTTAAATCATATAATAGAACTATTAAAAAGATGGTTCTTTAAATAAAAAGAATAACATGAAGCAAGAAACATGCAACATGTCAACAAATAAATACACTACCTTTCTCATACTTGTCTCCAACGCGATTGCTGTCATGTCAACTCGTAGACATGTAGTCACTCGTAGACTCTCACGAATTTACCTTATGTCAACGCAGCGTTCACTCTTGTTCAGACTTGTAAAAGGGATGTTTTCAATATTTCTACAGTGACTTTGATTTCTTGCTGTTAGGATTGTCCGGGGGAAGAACGAGTATTTGTATCTGTATCTGTACCGTAGTCCATTTCCCTTACTCTACCTCTGTGCTCTGATTTTCCTAAGTGCACGCGGTGTGGGCCCATAATAATTCAACATGATAAACCATAAGCATTCAGCATACTCTGCGAATGCTCACAGAGATGGGCGTTGGGATCTATTAAGACAGGAGCCACGGTATTGTGAAGAATGAATTTTCAAATAAATATTTTTTAATTACTTACATTTTTAGTCGTAGATTTTTCGAGGCAGAAATCAATCCCAAACTTGATTGCCATGACTTGGTCTCTATTAACTTCGTCCTAAAAAAAGGCCTTTAATGAAGTTCCACACACTAAAATAAGTAACAAGTTGAAATGGTGTGGAATAAACGACGAAGTAATAAACTGGATTCGGGACTTCCTGACTGACCGCAAACAAAAGGTTTGGATAGACATAGAATAAAAAACAAATACGAGGATGGCTCGAAGATGGCTCAATCACTAATTATGTGAAAATAAACATCCAGTGTCCCACAGGCTAGCGTCATAGGACCACTACTATTTCTTATGTACATTAATGACATCACCAGTAAAATAAAAAGCAGCATAATGCTCTTTGCCGACGATACTGTAATATAAAGGGAAAAAGCAAGTGATGCAGATCGTGAATCGTTGAAAACTGACTTAAACAACATTCAAAAATGGTGTGAAGAATGAGGGTTTGAATGGAATACGAAAAAATGTACCATCGTGCATTTCTTAAGCAATAGAAAAAAGACCAAATTTTACCAACTACATACTCGGAGGTGTTTGGATGAGCGTCGCGGAAGAATTTAACGACTTGGGGGTCACCATTGCATCGGTCTTACTTGGGGAAAACATATACGCACTATTTGCGGTGGGGCGCTAAAAAAAGCTGTCATTCGTTAAACGTATAGTTGGAAGGTGTAGCGACAAAATGGTGAATGAAACGCCTCATTTTTTTTAGTAAGGTACATAGAGCATGCGGTCAGCTTATGGGGTCCATTAAAAAAAAACATTGATTTTAGAATCGAACGAGGTACAGAGAAAGGCCGCTAAGTTCGTGAAAACCTCGTACCAAAGGACACAAAGCGTCACACATTTGATACAGAATCTGGAGTGGAGACCTTTATATGCGAAGACTCAGGGCTATATTAAACTTATTTCAAAGATATAAAGCGTGTGGTTTCGCATCCGATATCGGGAATATAATTAGACCCCATAATTACCCTGGCAGGACCGAAAATTGTCACAAAATTAAAAAGTTTGATTATCGAAGTGATAGATACAAGTATGTTTTCCCTCGCACTATTCGCGACCACAATAAAAGGGGGAGCACCTAAGAAAATAATAGGTACTCGCTGTCGAAAATAGGGGTACGCGTAAGATTAAATTCCCACAAAACACTCTCCAAATCTGGCGTCCAAATGCCCCCCGCCGTGCGCCCTAGTTCCAGGTGAGGTGTAGGTGAATGAGGGTAAAGTTTATTGTAATTTTAAATTGTCCATTCGGAAGGTGTAGAATAGTATCCCCCAATAAGTATCTGAATTACATGCGTGTCTGCCCTCTTTTAACGTATTTTCTTATCCCCTTTGTGTTGGCATAGGAATAGCGGCTAACCATGTAATACTCGTAATGTATGTAGGCAAGTTGCATGTTTAGTATTCGGTCGTCCCCTTTCCACCCGGGTTTTAGTGGATCGCGGGGTGCCAGGTGCATGAGGGAATGTATGTAGAATGGCTGTTGACCCACCATCTCCTGCCACACGTCCTTGCGACGGTTTGCGGGGTATTGTGTAGATGTGGAGTAGAATCGTATCCGGAGCACCAAAGGGTTAGATAACTTGACCTTGAGGGTTTCAATGGGGTTTTTGATTTTTTTGTCACACGGTTCAGAATCATGAACTTTGAGGTCATCGATGTCTCCTGAAGGGCAGCACATGTTGGCCATAGTAAACAATCTATCAGTTCAGCCCAGTTTCTATTTCGCATCATATTTATTGGTCCGCTACGGTCGATAATCACCTTTTCCTACAGCCATCTGTATATTTCAGTCTATTGCATGCCAGCCTTGGCTCTGGTCGCTGTTGAGCCCTTGTTTCTCTTTGAATTAAATACTAAAATGGCGGATAAATTCATTTATTGCTTTATGCTCACACATTTCTACCTTTGATCTTTCCCGAGCATCATCACGGAGGCCTTAATTCGCAAAACCGTCGATCAGAAACGAGTATATTCTAACTACAAAATCAAGCGTAAATCCGATGGATTTTATGAAATATACCGCAAATATGGTGAATATGGTTAATTCTGGTGCCCACAGAAAGTCGGTTTGCCAGAAGATTGAGCCATTTCTTACCCCTAATGACACCCTTTAAGTCAAATATAAGTCTCAGTCTTTCCGTCAAATATAACTCATTGGCTCTCCCACCTCTCTTGGAAAACATTTCTAGGGATAATGTGTGCTAGTCCATTGTTGTTGGTAGGTTCACCTCCCTGCCCAAGGAATCAAATAATTATGAAAATGTAGGAGGCCCTAACTCTAAAACGAGCTTCGCGGAATAGTTCTGCAGCGTCACATCTCTGTTGTCTTCTTCGGAGATGACTGATGCCTCCACTGAGTTCTTCATTTCCTCCTCCGACTCCCAAATATTCTCCAGACCTCTGAAAATGTAGAGTAACGCGGACACGCGTGAATTATTACCTTTCGTAGTCGTATGAGTACGACATCGTCGAGGATAAACCCCCAAACACGCGAACGCGTCCCTGCATTGCAGGAGGCTGCAAGTGCCGCGGTGAATGAATGCTCCTCGTGTTTCTGCGAGGATTGATATAATCACGTCTTCAAACTGGAATATATCCAGCTTTACCAAGAAATCAACCCCTATTAAACTCCGTCAAAGAGTGCGGGTGATAAACATCACATTCGGTAGTTCAACCAGGAGTTCTTTCGGGGCAACCCGCGCCAGCTTAGTAAGCAGTTCTCTCCGAGGGGGCACCTCCATGGAGCCCGCTCGCTCTTGCTGCGTGTCTGCTCAAATTTCCACAAGCATCTTCCGCGCTTCCTCAATCCCCAAGTTCCCGGCAGGTCCCCCGGGGAGTAGGGCCTATCCTCCGGTCGTTGGCTCAGAACACCTTGGCTTGTTTACCCAGAGATGTGTTCGCCCTTCAGAAGCTGTCAAATGCATGACACACCTTCTTCCTCATCTTAAACAATTCATGGCTATGAAATAAGTTATTTGAAAAATACAAATCTAGATGATTACGCAGAGTTAATAATTTAAAGCGACCATTATATAATGGCTTAATTTCACTGTAAGAAGCTAGGCGAAATAGGCAATCGAACAAATGGACATGACTGTCTTAAAACTTAATTTTTTTTCGATTGGAATAATAACAAAAATATGTGTGTCAGACGCGTAGAAGAAAAAATCTGACTGTAAAAATAACAGAAGTAAAGAATGCCTGCATATGGAGAATACTATCGAACTAATAGCCTGCAGTAGTCAAATAGCAATAAATTGAAATAAAAATGTAACTTTTCCTACCTTTGTCTATTGTTTAAGTTAAACGGGGCACTTAAGAGTTGGGCATTACACATATTATTCCAAATGTGGTTAGAATATAGAGATTATTATGTACTAAACAAAATGGCGTGGCCTGATAAAGTCGCACATAACTATATACGGCGATGTTCTTCATTCCCTTGCCTAGCGGTTGCTTCCCCGGAAAGTCAAGTACTTGCTCAATCACACCGCGCGCCGGTCCGAATCTGAGGGGTCATCGAGAGGTGGACCTAAACCCCATTAAATCAGCCCAGAACCCTATAGAATGGACTTCCACCTCAGCATAGATTTGTTTAAAATATCTTTATATTTTGCGCCGAATGAAACATGGCTTTTTACACAAAATTTATTTAATATGCCACTTGATTAGGTCGATAATTGTCTTCATGCGTCCAATGGTGTGCTCCATGTAAAATAATTAAAACATATATCCTTACCAAGTACTGGAAAATGTTTGTGTAGAATGTTTTTCGCGTGCAAACCTATCGTTGGTGCACTTAACCTCGAAATTATAATGATTTCACATATTGTGATATATTTCCGGTTTTTTTAACATAGAATTTAGCCCATTATATTTTGAAATAATTCAAGATTTTCTTAAATACTTATATATGCACATGACTTACCCCAGAATAAGTTAAATATTGATTGAAGTGTCACTGCGTCTAGCTAATCCATCCATCTCTCACACGTGAACTCTTTGTTTAGTAAATAGTACCTGGTGTATAATGCCTTTAGCCAAAGTTTTCAACCCATAGAATAGTATTCTATTTCTTTGGTTAGGCGAAATATTATACAGATACTTTAAAATAATCAATACGCTTCTTTTTCGAGAGTTGCATACCTTCTTTCATTCAAGTACTAAAGTTGATACTAAGGACCACTTTGGTTTCAGGAACCCGATGACGATACGTGTCTCGAAATTCCTGCGCCTGGATGATTTCTCTTCCTCATCTAAGTAACGCGGTGAAAATTCAAGCATTCTCTCGTTTCCCACTGCTGCGTAAACATAACCCTGGGAGATATTGGGTCATCGCCCACTCGTAAGTCCATGTACGTAGAGAGCGAATGTTCCCGTCCAGACGATCGCTGAGTGCTGCAGAAATCCGCAGAGTTTGAAAGATGAATATGGTCGGACGAAGTATTTCGGCGTTATTTCATATCATGGACTCGAAGTCTGGAATTCGCTACGGAGCAGTCTCTGAGTCGAGGTACGTGGCCTCAGGGGGGGCTGGGCCCATTGTCACTGGCTGCGCGGAGAGGGTTTCATGATTGTGTCGCTGAGTCTGCTGTTTATCAGGCGAGAGCGCTCCGGTCTGGATCTTTCAAAAGGCAAGCGGAGGCGAGCTCTCCATATTGCACCCGCGAGGGAGGGGAAGAGCAGAGGCAGTTGTTTGGTTTTAATAACGCCCTTTTAATGCCCCCTCTACGATACATCGCCGTGTCCCCGGGGAACGCGACTCTTAGGAGGGCGGCAAAAGGATTTCCTTGGTCGATGCAGTGGGATGGGTGCATCGAGAGCCATGTTGTTCTCATTTTTATTTCAGCATAATAAATTATCAACATTCATTATTATTCATCTAAGATTTACTGCTGCATTTGCTTTTTCATGAGATGACCACTGTGGCGGTAACTTTTTAAGAATGATCCCTCAAGAATCCCTCTCTGTGTTGGCAGTGCTAAGAAAGGACTCCACCAGCAGATCGACAACCAATTGACAGGACGCGAGACTTCTCCTACCTATAATGAATACCTCAATGACAAAGACATTTCGAAAATGATCGTAATGCTAACACTCATTTTATTTTTTAATGGGAAAGAGTATTTATTCGATGCAGTTTGGAATCCGTGACGTTTTAATTTCTACCTACCTATACGACTTGAATACCAAGAGTTAATACGAACTTAAGCACGTATGCTCATTTTGCAGAGGTAATTAAAAACTAAGAACTGCTGAATCGGATGGCTTCTCAAACTCCCAGAATTCCCTGCCTGCACCAGGTATACATGCCACCGAGCAACCACAAGGAAGGAGAAGTCCATAGGATACACAATGAGTTAGAGGATATCACCGCGAGTGTTCCTGTAGGGAAACATTTGATAGTTTTGAACATTGGAATGCGACGGTAGGCGATGGAGGAGATGGTGATGAGGTGGAGGACTATGGGTTAGGCACGAGGAATGAACGCGGGGAGAAAGCAATTGAGTTCTGCAGGAGACGGGTTAGTCATCACCAACACGTTGATGAGACACCACAAAAAGCGTAGGTATACATAGAAAATGCCAGGCGACTCAGAAAAGTATCAGTTAGATTGTTTTATGGTTAAGCACAGGTTTAGAAATAGTGTCATAAATTCGCACAGTTTCCCAGGAACGGATGCGGACCCTGACCACAATTTAGTAGTTATGAAATGTAACGTCCGTTTCAAGAAGATAAGGCAAGGGCGGCGGGTTAAGAAATGAAATGTAGAAGCATTAAATAAATTAACGAGGAAGGAGTATCAGCAGGCTGTATAGAAAATGCAGGATGACGGTAAAGAGGTAGGTACTATCGAAGAAAAATGGGAATGTATCAAGACAGTGATTTCTAAAGCCGCAAAAGACAATGTAGGAACCGTTAACAGGAAAAGAATAAGGAAACCATGGGTAACGGATGGTATGATTGCAAAGATGGAGGAGAGAAGAAGATGGAAGAATGTAAACACAGAGTTAGGCAAAATGAAGTACAAAGATATGAAAAATAAATTGAGAAGGACCACAAATAATGCAAAAGAAGAATTGTATAAAACACAATGCGAGGATATGGAAAGTTTCCTGAGGAAAGGTGAAATTGGTGCGCTATACAGCAAGGTTAAGTTATTATCGGGAAGTAAGAAGGCAAGATTTGTGCTAACAGGTAAAGATAGGTGTGGTAAGACAATAGTAGAACCAGAAAAACCCCAAGAGAGATGGAAGGAATATATAGAAACACAATATGGTAGAGAACTTAAGCCGACAAAGTTGGACATAGAAAAGGAACATGACGTAGAAAAAGATAGCTTAGGTCCAGGCATACTCAACGATGAATTAGAAAGGGCATTAAAGGAGATGAAAGCAAATAAGGCCGTGGGGTTAGACAACATTCCTGTGGAACTGTTCAAATGTTTAGGAAAATATGGGAAGGAGACTCTATATCTCTACTCGATACGATACTCTATATATTGTGGAGGGCTAGAAGGGGACGGGGGAGATGGAGAACCGGCGGTGGGGGAAGGGTGGAAGAAAGTTTTGTGGAGAGAGAAAGGGGAAGGGAGGCCAGAGGGGAGCGGAGATGGGATAGAAATGAGCGGTATGATGTGAAAATAGTTCCAAGCGACACAGAAAATCAATAGTTCATCCACAGATATCTAAACATCCACGACCCAGGTGTCAACCCACGAAGTCATCATCAGGGCTCGACAAGTGAAAACCCTGGCCGAGAGTGACAAAATATATGCGGATAAACAAAATATCCCACTATCTCGCATGAAACAAATCCACACCTATTCACTTCAGACCTCCATTTTTAGTGAACGGCATTGAGACCCGGAATTTGATAGGCTTTGCACAGCCATGTAAATGCCATTTCAATCCTTTTTAATTTTATAGGGTTATCGGATGGGGTAAGGGATGCTAGAACGGAAACGCTGTAACACTGGTTGAAGGGGGTGTTGTGGTGGGCGGCATGTTTTGGGATGGGAAGACCCGCGGACGGGGAAGACGGATTACATGAGGGGCGATGAGTGTTTATCCTGAGGTTCAGGGGTGTGGAGCGCTGGCCTACGTAAAAGGCCGGGCAGACTTTTCATGTCAGAAAATAGATTACATTCTGAGATGGGCAGGAGTGGTGGTGAATAAAACTTGAAGTTAGACGCCACTTCTGTGTTTAATGAGAAACACTTAAGGAAAACGGATGGGTTCCACAATCAAAGATAACCTCAAATTGCAACACTAGCAATAAAAGAATTATCTCTCAGAAATTGGAACACAATTCCGTTTCAATTGAATAAAGAGTATCTCTCTACATGATTGTTCTCTCAAAAATTTAATTTTTGTCGTGCGGGCTTAAGGAGACAAAGTGAAGTACTTCCATGATCGTCAAATAAAAGACTTTTTTAAGAGGAACCAAATCTCATAATCACTTTGCGGTAAGAAGACATCTCCATAGTAGGACTTTCATCATTTTCCAGATTTTTTTACGTTTCCTCCACTCTGGGTAGGGTTAAATGGCTGGATATTGGCTTTTGCACAGGAGAAAACATATGAAAAAGAAAAAAATGAGTTTTTGGCCTTATATACAGTATGCAGAAGAATTACAACATTCTTCGAAATGCGACCAAAGGTGTCACTGCAGGTGCGTGTGGTTCTCTTTTGAGTTTGCTACGAGGGAGAAGATAGAATCTTAAATAATCTTAAAAGAAGAATACCCAGTCAATGGATGACCATTTCATTGAAAAATGCAATTTCAAACACTCCAAATGCCGATCCTCCTGACACTAAAACCATATGACTTCCCCCTATTAAACATAAACGAACGCCTTTTCACGTGATAATTACATTTAAATATTGGAAAACGTGTCTAAACTCTACACCGCCGGGGTTAGAAATCTAAGGTAACGCTCCCGATGTCGTTAGGTTATCATTTTTTGCGTTGCTATACAATTAGCCAATAGAAGCGTACACGTGACGGAGTGATCCTACCGGAACGGAAGGGCAACATTTATAGATAGATATTAAGTGGCCATTGAAAAAGTAGTTTTACGGTAGGAAATCCTCGACCAAGCCACGTTTCGTCCGCCGACGCTCAAGGCTTTCAAAAAGCCATAGAGTCGTTCCATGTCACCTTAAAACCCTATTATCACGCGACGATGAAATTCTCCTTGTTGTTCCTAAAACAAACTGAATAGAAAACGTTGCAACTTGAGCAATTCAAGGAAGTATCATTAAAGAAAAAAATATAACGCAGTAGTTAATTAACAAACCCGCTATGCCCTATTGGCGCTACAAGAAACATTTAACTAAATAATCAAAAGAGAAAGAGAACATTGGTTGATTGTTACATATATATACCATTTGGACGGCACAATAGAACACAGTATAAAACAGATAACACGTAAAAGTACACTCACATTGTAGATTGTTTAAGCTTTCGGCCTACTCCGAGGCCTTCTTCAGGTCAGACTCTCAGAAGGCCTCGGAGTAGGCCGAAAGCTTAAACAGTCTACAATGTGTCCTTTTACATGTTATCTATATTATTTTATGTTCTATTGTGCCGTCCAAAAGTTACATTGCTCTCATGAGTACTTCCGCATCATCGATATAAATAAATAAATAAATAAATAAATAAATATATATATATATATATATATATATATATATATATAACTTAGACAGTAACACACAGCACGAGAACACATAAAAAGAACACTCACAATAATAATTTTTATGTGTTTTTATGTGTTCTCGTGCTGTGTGTTACTGTCTAAGTTTTATATTCAACACTTCCGTGTTACTTCGAAGAAATCATCTATATATATATATATATATATATATATATATATATATA
The DNA here is from genome assembly GCA_037158775.1 of Hetaerina titia. NCBI lineage: Eukaryota > Metazoa > Arthropoda > Insecta > Odonata > Calopterygidae > Hetaerina > Hetaerina titia. The sequence goes on from CM073775.1 coordinate 102,256,728, forward strand.
TATATATATATATATATATAAATGGACTGATTCGTAGTATCAATGAAGAAGGAATCTGGCCGGAAGATTTTGTGAGATCGGTGTTAGTTCCTATTCCAAAAAAAGCCAAGGTTACATAATGTGAGGATTACAGAACAATAAATTTGATATCCCACGCAGCTAAAGTTATTCTCAGGATCATCAAAAAAAGGATAGAGAGTAAGGCAAATGATTACTTAGGGGATGATCAGTTTGGGTTTAGGATGGGAAGAGGTACGCGTGATGCCATTGCAGTAATGAGATCACTAATTGAGAGGAATATAGAATACAACCAGGACGTTTTTGCTTGTTTTGTAGATTTCGAAAAAGCGTTTGATAGAGTGAATTGGGAAAAATTAATGCGTGTATTGCAGAAAAAAGGAATGGATTGGAGGGACAGGAGACTGATTCGCAACCTGTATATGTCTCAGACTGCTCAGGTGGGAGTGGGGAACGGAGAGTCCGGATGGGCAGTGTTAGGAAGAGGTGTAAGGCAGGGTTGCCCATTGTCACCGGTGCTGTTCAACGTATATGTGGAGAAAATGATTAAAGAGGCATGAGAAGAACTGGAGGTAGGAATGAAAGTCGGAGGTGAATTCGTAAAATCGGTTAGGTTTGCTGATGACCAAGCATTAGTTGCTCAGTCAGCCAAGGGGTTGCAAGCATTGCTGAGTGAATTTAAGGTTCAGTGCGATAAATATAGGATGAGAATCAATATTAATAAAACAAAGATTATGCGATTTTCCAGAAAAAAAGGCTAGGCTAAATATTAAAATAGGCGGGGAAAAAATAGAGCAGGTAGAACAGTTTGCATGTCTCGGAAGTGTTTTGGACCAATACGGACAAATTAGTAGGTACGTAAGGAGAAGAATTGCGCTAGGCAAGGAGGCTTTCTCAAGGAGCAGGGAATTGCTGACGGGGACGTTCTGTAGGGAAGTTAAGACAAGACTCGTAAAAACTCTGATATGGAGCGTAGCTATGTACGATGCGGAACGGTGGTCACTGAAGCTGGAGGATAGACGTAGATTGGAGCCTGTTGAAATGTGGGTGCGTAGAAGAATAGAGAAGGTGAAATGGACCGAAAGGAAAACAAATGAGGAAGTACTGGAGATGGTGGGTGAGGAGAAAGATTTGTTGAGAGAAATCCTATGGAGGCAGGAACAATGGATGAAAGGCGTATTGAGCGGTAGTGGAATGTTGAAGAAGGTAATAGAGGGGAGAATGTTGGACAAGCGAGGTTAGGGCAGGAACAGGATAGGGATGTTGGACGGGATGAAGGGAGGAAAGAAGTACACAGGAATGAAGAGGGATCTTATGTAGATTAGGTTACTAGATTAAGTTACTAGATTTGATAGTTGTGTCCATCCAAAATCCTACCTTTACCGGTAGATTACCTGAAATATATATTTAGGTTGCTAGGTGGGGATTATCAAAATGTTAATTTGGGTGCTTAGTGCATGTTGATTAGGTTGCTAGGTGGGGAGTTACAAAATGTTAATTTGATAGTTGTGTCCATCCAAAAACCTACCTTACTGGTAGTTTACCTAATAATAATTATTATTATCAGAAAGTATGAAGCCAAGGTCTGTGCTAACAGTTAAAGATAATTGGGGTAAAATGAACCAGGTAAAATCCAAGAGAGATGGAAGGAATATATAGAAACACTGTATGGTAAAGAACTTTAGTTAATTACTTAATAAATATTTATTAGGTAATCACCTAATAAATTATAAAACATACTATATTTATAAACACACCCACAAGGTGTGTTCAAAAGATAAGGAGAATTTTAATTTTTCGGACAGTAATATTTATTCATTCTTATACATTGACGTTGTCACCTTCAAAGTAGTCCCCATTGGAGATTATGCACTTGTGCCAGCGCTTCTTCCAATCCCCGAAGCACTTCTCAAACTGGATCTTTGAGATAGCCTTTAGTACTTTCAGTGATGCGCTTTTAATGTCATCTAAGGCTGTAAAACGACGGCCCTTCAAGGTTCTCTTAATTTTTGGAAATAGGAAAAAGTCACATGGACATTCCATACCTGGTAAATATGGAGGCTGGATCGTTACAGTATTGTTTTTGGCCAAAAATTCACGAACAAGCAATGAAGTGTGAGTTGGTGCATTATCGTGATGCAAAAAACATAAATTGTTTTTCCACAGATCCGGGCGTTTTTTTCGGATTGCTTCACGCAAACGGCGTTGAAATTGTAGGTAGTACTTCTTATTGGCCGTTTGACCTGGCGGCAGGAATTCGTGATGAACTATGCCATTAAAATCGAAGAACACAGTGAGCATAACCATTACGTTCGACCGCACTTGTCGAGCCTTTTTCGGTCTTGGCAAGCCAGAATGCCTCCACTGGGATGGTTGAGCCTTAGTTTCAACATCATATCCATAAACCCATGTGTCGTCACCTATTATAATACGTTTAAGTAATTCTGCATTGTTATTTACTTCATTTAGTGACTCCTGTTCAACTTCCATTCGCCGCTGTTTTTGTTCAAAATTCAACAATATATGGCGGATAGAATAAGAGATGGAATAATAGGCGGCACAAGAACATATAGACAAATAGAACATCTACATAATACCCCGTAAGCCGCCGCAAGAACGTGTGGCGGGGGGTGTTAGGTCACCACCCAAAAAGAGGAATAAAGAAAAACCATATTCAAAGCTAACACATACATGCAAGCCCAAATCCACAGTAGTGCATACATTCATAGAAACATCCTATCATTTTACACGCATGCAAATACACATCTACCTCCCTTCACTCCACAAGCATGCAAGTACATGTGCTAAATTATGACAAATAATTGTACCTTAGGATGCAGCAAGAAATTTATCCAAGAACGTGCACGCTAGATTTTAGTAAGTAGCAAGGCGAAATTCCTCCCCCACAAGAACGAGCAACATGAAAGCTCTCATACCCTACGTGAGATATTTCCCCAACGCTGTAGGTAGGATGAGGGCTCCCCCACAGAGAGGGACAAGGGATGGAAGGGGAAATTTAGGGTACCAAAAGCAGAGAAAACAATACTGTAAAGAACACTGCATTACCTAATAGTATTCCAATGCGGTCATGCGGGAAGAAATTTGACAACAACACACAGGAGGTTAGTGAAAGTGCATGCAATTGAGTTTAACTAATTGTTACCTAGACGCTGGGAGTGACAAGTGGCATTTTGGAACACAGAATAAAATATATAACACGTAAAAGAACACTCACATTGCAGATTTTGTAAGCTTTTTGCCTAATCCGAGGCCTTCCTCAGGGCAGACTGAAAGGTCTTGGGCGCGGAATGGTGTACAGGGAGGGAAAAGGAGGTGGGGGGAAGGTTTAAGGAATTATGGGAGTGGAATTAAAGATGGCGGTTAAGACTGGGAATTTTAAATGTTCGGAAAGCTAGGTTATATGCAGATTCACGAATGTGTTGGGTGCTGAATCGGGTAGGGATTTTAGAATTGATAGGGAAAAACATTTGTCGAATGACAGGTTGTGAGAAGTTGCGTGTGAAAGAATAGGAAGAGAAGAGAGTGAGACAGAATTACAGGAGTAGCGGTGATTATTTATTCGAATGGATAAGGTGGTAATGCATTCACCTATGTAGAATGAAGTGCATTGTTTCCACGACAAAAGATAGATAATATTTTTCGAGAGGCAATTAGCGCGGGAACGGGGTGAAGGGACAATGAGGGGATGTGGGGAGAGGGGAACAGATCTGATCAGCAGACATGTTTTACATAGCGGGCGATTGCAAGTTGGGGAAATATGAGGAAATTTGTCAGGGCGGGGCGCCAAAAGGTTGTTGGGTCTCAGAAGGTTTCTGAGATTGGTGGTTCGTCTATAAGCAATAGAGTAATATTGAGGCAGTAAGGATGAGGTCGCGCAATTTCGTGTAAAATAGGAAAAAGTTCTTTTAGAAAGGCTTTCAGCCAGTGGGATCCGGGGTAATAGATTGTACAAAGGTTGAGTCCTGCTTCAGATGTGGGGTTGTTTTTCTGTGGTGTGTGTGGTCGGGTGGAGCGGTGGATTTTATTCTGTAAGAGCTTTTCTGGGTAACCGCTTTTGTGGAGTGCATGATGTAGATTGTGGAGGTATTTGTTGAGGGTAGATGTGGTGTTGCAAATCCGATGTCCGCGGATAGAGAGAGTGTTGGGGATTGAGCGTTTTGTGTGAGAAGGATGACAACTCGAATAGTGTAAATAAACCTGATGATTAGCGGCTTTGATATGTACTGAGATGATGAATTTGTTATTGTGAAGTGAAATGTCTGTGTCAAGAAAGGTGATGGTGGAGTCTGAGAAGGAAGAAGTGAATTTAACAGTGAAAGAAGAATTTAAGGCCGATAAGAAATTATCAAGAGACTCAGAGCCGTGTGTCCAGAGAATAAACATATCGTCTATGTAGCGTACCCAGAAAAGAGGTTGGAAGGGTTGCTGTGAAAGGAAATTCTCTTCAAGGTGGCCCATGAAGAGATTGGCGTACGATGGCGCCATCCTCGTTCCCATCGCTGGCCCTTTGGTTTGTAGATAAAAACCGTTTCGGAAGGAAAATGCATTTTTGGTCAGGACGAAAGTGGCTAGATTGAGGAGAAATTCGGTCGAGGGGCACTGGAGTGGGGGGCGTAGAGAAAGATAATGTCGGAGGAAGATAGGCCTTCTACATGGGGAATAGAAGTATAGAGGGAGGTGACGTCGATGGTGGTCATAAGTAGGTTGGAGGTTTGGAGGGAATGGAGACAGCATTTAAACGGTGGAGGAAGTGAAACGTGTTTTTCATGAAGGAGGGAGAGAGGGAGAGGAGTTTCTTTATCTTGTAAATCCTGCGTAATATACGTTCCATTCGTGTTGATGGGAGCTTCAGACGATGAGTGCGGTTCCAGAAGAAAATAAGAACCGCGGCGTAAGGTTTCAAAGGGATGAATCGAGGAGATGGGGGTGGGCGGCCCTGGAAGGAGTCCATCCCATTCCAGCCATATTCACACCCATGGCATCCATTATTTATTCGTCTCGCTGCCGTGACGAGAATCGATTTCTTTGAATGATTCACATAACGCATCAACCTCGGGAAATTCAATTTAAGCACACGCAATGCCGTGTTATATTTAAGGCTATTCGATTTTGGATACTGGATCGTTTTGTTACATCATTCTTAATGATAACGGCCTAGAAATTCGACTAAAATAGCGATGTCGACATTTGAAGAGATAAATGACGTTCTAAAAATGTAAATCTTAAGCTACTTTTGGCCAACAGGCACGACACGGAAAGCTCCTTTTGATCAGTGTCTGCGGAGGGAAATCGTCAAAACCTTCATGAATAACAAAATACCAGGCGTATTTTTGAAATACGTGATTCCCTTGGAATCCGTTCCTTTTCCACACTCAGAGAAAGCAGTCTCCTCGGTTTGGCTCGAGCAAAATAAATATTTCATTATTTCAGATCTGACATATTTTCTTCGATGCGGCTGGAATAATTCATTTCTCAACGAGACTTATTACGAAATCCACGTATTTTTGCGGCGTGTTTTATCTCTGAAAGTGATGAAAATAAAGTGCATGCATGATTTATCACCTTCAGTGTCGATTTAGAAAAAATGGATTTCTTGTTCGCATATCCATTTTCGGCCTTAAGCAATTAATTAAAGAGTATTCTCTAAGCAGTTTATAATATTGGTTGAAGTTCTTCGGTGAAAATGTGGAACTCGGATTATGTAATTCTTAACTAAGTTAACTGCCAGTTAATAGATGAAAAAAATATACACAGACAGTCCATGCGTTTATTTTTCGGTTTTTCATATTTGTTCGGATTAGCAGATGCTTCGTCATTCATATTTTTCCAGTTTCTGTTCTGGTAAGGTCAAGAAATCAAGTGACTGAATATTTATTAATGAAATGTACCAGAAACATTCAATTATTTTCGAATGAAATTTATTCATTTATATCTTTCTTTATATTTTTTAGAATTTGATTGATGGAACTAAATGTAAATATTTAATTAAGATATTATTAAGTTTTACACAATCCGGTAGAACTTTGTGGAAATATTTCAAATTCAAATGAAAATTTTAATTTAGTTTTTCAACATAATCTATTCACTGTTTATCGCTGGCCAGATCCTGTTTAGGTTCAACGTCACCAGGCGAATATGGTCTGCAGTCACTTATGTGGTGTTTCTCGGAGGGGAGGGTTGAATCGCCGAGCAGCGGTCAGAGCAGTCGTCAGCAGGTGTTGAGATGCATCGGGGTAGAGTGGGCGGTCCTCGCGGGTGGAAGGAATGAGGTGCGCCGCCATTGGTGATGGGTCGCGATTCGGAAGAGTTATCGCCTTGGGGATGCATGGGAGGCACCCTGGGTCAGGAGGGCTCCGTAACGGGCACATGGGCCGTTGCGCTTGGTCAAATGCTTCCCCATTTTAAGGAGGGAGAGGGGGCGAATACAAAACTTCGCAAAGCACACACATATTCTCTGCCATGTACTATCAAGTTCTTTAACTTCAGAAGTTGGGAAAGAGAGTCTGTGGGGAATTCATAAAACCATTTAGGTTAGCTAATGATCAAGTATTAGTTTTCCAGACGTCTAAGGGTTTCCAAGAATTACTACGTACATTGGAATGTTTGTGCGATAATTGTGGGATGAGAATAATGGTAAGCAAAACGAAGGTGTGACTGAATAAATAAAGTTGGTATTTGTTCACGGAAACAACTTAAGCCACGAACGCTGGAGGACGACTTGTAGGATTCTTGGTGAATATTATCTCTTATGTTGAAATGGTGCATTCGCCTTTGTAGAGGTGACCGTGGAGGAGATGAGTGATCCTCTTGGAGGCGCACTAAGGATCCAGAATGAACGGCATGCATTAGAGAATAGAATAAGTTCCGTTGCTGAAGGGAATTCTGGACAGGCATGGAGGAGATTTCACATCTAGCGCGGTTCCATAATATCTACATCTACAAAAATATCGAGCGAACCTTCATAAATGTGTGTGGCAGGGAGTGCAAGAACCAGGTCGAACGGACAAGGAAATCTATCTCTAATATCTACATAAATAAAAAACACACACATGTACATCAAGACAAATACTCAACATTCAACTTAAATAATCTGTGACAAAAGCTGCAAAAAACAGGTGGAAGGGATAAGAGCCAGAGGGAGAGTGCTTGAGAGGTGACGAAAGTATAGAAAGGGTATTTGGTTGATTAGATGGTGCAGGATGATAACTATTGACGTGCGTAAAAAGTTGGTTTGAGGGTTTATAATGGATTCATCTACATTTAAATCTACTTATATACCCTACGAACCACCAAAAAAGGTGTATGGCAGGGGGTGTAGCACCATTAGGGTAGGGTAAGGAATGAGGGGGTTGGGGGAACCTGTAAGAAAAAAATATGTAAATATACATTCATGCATATAAATATGTACACACACATATATATATTATATATTATATATATATATATATATATATATACCATATATATGAGTTTGCTGTGACTATTTAGTGAGTTTCGTTGTGCACGTTCGTTGCTTTTCCGGGAAAGTGAATATATATATATATATATATATATACTCCCCACATAGCAAACTAATCTATATGAGGTCCCTCTTCATCTCGGTGTACTTCTTTCCTCCCTTCATCCCGTCCAACATCCCTATCCTGTTCCTACCCTTTCCTCGCTTGCCCAACATTCTCCCCTCTATTACCCTCTTCAACATTCCACTACCGCTCAATACGCCTTTCATCCATTGTTCCTGCCTCCATAGGATTTCTCTCAACAAACCACTCTCCTCCCCCACCATTTCTAGTACTTCCTCATTTGTTTTCCTTTCGGTCCATTTCATCTTCTCCATTCTTCTCCACACCCACATTTAAATGCCTCCAATCTACGTCAATCCTCCTGCTTCAGCGACCACGTTTCCGCGCCGTACATAGCTACGCTCCATATCAGAGTTTTTACGAGTCTTGTCTTAACATCCCTACTCAACGTCCCCGTCATCAACTCCCTCCTCCTTGAGAAAGCCTCCTTGCCTAGCGCAATTCTTCTCCTTACGTCCCTACCACTTTGATCGTATTGGTCCAAAACACTTCCGAGATAGGTAAACTGTTCTACCTGCTCTATTTTTTCCCCGCCTATTTTAATATTTAGCTTAGCCTTTTTTTCTGGAAAATCGCATAACCTTTGTTTTATTAATATTGATTCTCATCCCATATTTCAGGTATACATGCCACCGAGCAACCACAAGGAGGAAGAAGTCGATAGGATGTATGATGAGTTAGAGGATATCATCGCGAGTGTTCCTGCAGGGAAACATTTGACAGTGATGGGGGATTGGAATGCGACGGTAGGCGAAGAAAGAGATGGTGGTGAGGTGGGGGACTATGGGTTAGGCACGAGGAATGAACGCGGGGAGAAAGCAATTGAATTCTGCAGGAGACAGGGGTTAGTCATCACTAACACATGGTTTAGACACCACAAAAGGCGTAGGTATGCATGGAAAATTCCAGGTGACTCAGAAAGGTATCAGTTAGATTATATTATGGTTAGGCACAGGTTTAGGAACAGTGTGATAAATTCGCACAGTTTCCCAGGTGCGGATGCGGACTATGACCACAATTTAGTTGTTATGAAATGTAATGTTCGTTTCAAGAAGATAAAGCAAGGGCGGCGGGTTAGGAAATGGAATTTAGGAGAAGTAAACGGATATATATATATATATATATATATATATATATATATATATATATATATATATATATATATATATATAATTGAGAAGGACCACAAATAAAGCATTAGAAGAATGGTAGAAAACGCAATGCGAGGGTATGGAAAGTTTCCAGAGGAAGGGTGAAATTGGTGCGCGTTACAGCAATGTTAAGTTATTTTCGGGAAGTAAGAAGGCAAGATCTGTGCTAACAGTCAAAGATAAGTAGGGTAAGACAATAGTTGAACCAGAAAAAATCCAAGAGAGATGGAAGGAATATATAGAAACACTGTATGTTAGAGAACTTAGGCCGACAAGGTTAGACATAAAAGAGGAACATGATGTAGAAGAAGATAGCTTAGTTGCAGGAATATTTCACTACAGAGTAGAAAGGATATTAAAGGAGATGAAAGCAAATAAGGCCGTGGGGGTAGACAACATTCCTGTGGAACTGCTCAAATGTTTAGGAAAATATGGGAAGGAGACTCTATATGGACTGTTTCGTAGTATCTATGAGGAAGGAATCTGGCAGGAAGATTTTGCTAGATCAGTGTTAGATCCTATTCCGAAAAAGGTAAAGGCTAAATCATGTGAGGATTACAGAACAATATGTTTGATGTCCCCATGAATTTTCAATATCACTGCTGAATACACATCTTTTCATTTTGCACCAGAGGTTTAATCTTTTGTACAACCTGCACTCTGTGAGTAATTCCAGACCTATCTGCTCTAATATTTTGGAAACGCTACTCATTTTACTGTAACAAAGTTTTACATATTTAGCTGCTAATATCTGCATTCGATTCGATTAGTAGAATTTAATAGTCTTCGGATTTTTAAGGCAATCTCCTGGTAAGGGTAATTTTTGGATGGACACACCCACTTAATAATTATCTCCTAGCAAAACACAATATAGCATTCTACTCTACAATAGGTCCCGCTTCATCTCTATGCAATTCTTTCCTCACTTCACCCTATCCAACACCTCTATCTTATTCCTGCCCTTTCCTTGTTTGTCTAACATGCTCCCCTCTTTTACAATCTTCAACATCCCACTGCCGATCAATACGCCCTTCATCCGTTTTTCCTGCCACATTATGATTTCTTGGAACAATCCACTCTACTCGCCCGCTATACCCAGTACCTCCTCATTTGTTTACTTTCGGTCCATTTTACCTTCTCCACACCAACATTTAAAAGCCTTAATCTACTTCTATCATCCTGCTTCAACGATCTTGTTTCCCACCGTACATAGCTACGCTCAATAGCTACGATCAAAGTTTGGACGTGCCTTTTCTTAACATCCCTACTCAACGTCTCTATCATCAAACTCTATGGCTACATTCTTCAACTCTTCTTCTCTCATCAATTTTTGTAATCATCTCATCAGTGTTCCATGGTTTTCTTATCTTTTTTCCGTTATCGGTTCCTATAGGGTTTTTTGCGCCTTCCGATATCACTTTCTTGATACAATCCCATTTTTCTTCGATAGTACTCAGCTCTTTACCGTCATCCATGACTTTCTCTACAGCCTGCTGATACTCCTTCCTTGTTAATCCATTTAATGCTTCAACATTAGATTTCCTAACCAGCCGCTCCTGCCTTATCTTTTTGAAACGGACGCTACATTTCATAACAATTAAACTGTGGTCAGAGTCTGCATCCGCTCCCGGTAAGCCTTTGGAATCCATCACACTGTTTCTAAACCTGTGCCTAACCATAATGTAATAAAACGTATTTGGTACCTTTCTCATTCACCTGGTATTTTACATACATGCCTACGCCTTTGTGGTGTCTATACCATGTGTTGGTGATGACTAACTCCAGTCTCCCGCAGAACTCAATTGCTTTTTCCCCGCGGTCATTCCTCGTGCATAATCAAGTCCCCTACTCACATTCTCTTCCTTCGCCTACCGTCGCATTCCATTCCCCCATCACTATCAAATGTTACCCTGCAGGAACACACGCGATTATATCCTCTAACTCATCCTATAACAGTAACCAAGTTCGTCGATTCTGCTTTTATCTCTTCTAGTTGTATTCTATTCGTTGCTTGTTCTATGTTGACTCCGCTTCTTCCTACCTCTTAAGGCAACCCCTCCGTGGCTCTCATCTAAATTATTATTTCCTCTTTCCATATCTCTCTTAACATTATCGTATTTTCCTGTCCTCAGCATGGCCCTAAAATTCCAAGTTCCAATCAAAATTCCAATTCATGTCTGTTTTTATTGCAAAGGAAAGTCTTTAGATTATTTATTTTAGAGTTCAATCTAAAAGTTCCTTCTTTGTTTCGGTATTTTTTGCTACTGCGAAATTTGATGACCGTGAATATTTTTTTCAGTAATCAATCGTTAAAATATATCAGTTTTTTTCAATTCCAGTGTTCATTACCACTGCCAAAATCAAGTCACTTTTGTCCTTTGGATCCACAGAATTGCCTTCCTACTGATGACACCGTGATGAAGAAGCTGCTCTCGTACATGGCTGAAAATGCCCTAGGGAAAAACAATTCTTCATGGAAATGATTTTGTTTTATAAAATATCGGCATGTTATTTAGCTTATTGCTGCATGAATCAAGTGACAATGCTTAGTTCCTGAAAAAATTATCAAACAGGCAACTTGGAGAAATTTGGTTAAATTCGGTGTAGTTGTGCCTTCCGCCCATCATCGATTGCCCCGATCGCCTCTGCCCCGGAAGGAGGGCACATTCCTCGCTCAAATTTCGCGCATTTACATCCCCCTCACATCTCCACGCGAAAACTCTTCTCCTTAGCCATATTTATTTCTCCACTCGCCCGCTCCAATCCACTCCTTTTTTTCCCGTCCAAAAGAACGCTCTCGAGCCTAAGCACTTGGCCATTTTGGTCAGTTGCTCGATTTCGTGCCAAAAGAAACCCTTTCATTTCTTCTCGGCAGAAGCGCAGAGTATCGTTATGTTTCTTTCCAAAAGATATGTTTTCGTGAAAAGTGTCCAATTGAGGGTTCGAACACCAATTCCCACAGCACTCTGAGTGATTCCCTTGCCTAGAGCCTGCTACTTATGTTGAATCATCTTTGGTTACAGAATCGTGCATGTACACATTTTGTTTAGCCATCTGTCCGCCTCGTCCCCAGTATATTGTATTCATAGGCCTTGATTTGTTACCTTCAGGATATATGATGCAATGGGGATTTTGTTATTCTGTATCATTCCTTCATTTTTGTTGGAAAACTTCTCTTTTATGGGTGGTGACTTAGCACCCCCCGCCACACACCCATGCGCCGAAATCAAGTCAAAAGGTGTTTATTTATCCAAGTAGTTGTACAGATATTAAAACTAACAAATTTTTAAAATAACAGTATTAGAAGGATAAGAGTGCAACTAAAAAGGAAGCCCTCTAATAGGCAATACGCCTCTTCAGGGTCTAGAGTGGCCGCTATCGAAATATGTCTAGTCAGCGTTTGCTGAAAGAACCAAAAAGAAGCCGGGACTCTTTTCTTCGGGATTGCATTGGCCTGGGATTTGCTCGTGGCGGAGGGAAAACCCTCCGCAGGCCGCCGGAAGTATAAAGTTTCACAGAAGAATATAAAAATAATGAATAATAAATAAATAAAATTTAAAAAAACGTGTTTTCTTGCACTTGCACTATGTCACTGGCACTCTGGGTGGTCTTTCGTGTCTTTTTCTTGTCGAAGAGAGGGTGGTCCCTGCAGGGGCGTGGAGTGTCCGGAACCAGTGTGTGGCAGCTAATGCGGTGTGCTGAAATAGTTTCCTCTGGGTAGTGTAGCTGTAGTCGTTCATGGAATTTGTGCTGGGGACAGGAGTTCACGTTTTGGGCGTGTCCCCAATATTGCGCTGGCGCTCTGCATAATGCCCTCTAGCAAGGCGTGGTTGTATTTGGCCATATTTGCCGCGCCTGCTCGTAGGCGGCATAATCTGCGGAGAAGAGGTTAGGTATTAGATAGTGCATGTATTTCGGAGCTGGGAAACGTGAGTATCAAAATATGCAGCCGTCTTAGGATCCTTCCTTCCGAGGCGGCCCATATGTTAATGTTATTATTGCAGGGAAGGATCGCCAGCGCGGCGTACTCCATGACTGGGCTCACGAAGGCCTTATATAGAAGTAGGGCGCACTCAACGGAGACCCCGTTCCCTCTCGCCCTCACTGCTCTTATTATAACACTACGACGGCTGCATCTCGCCCACGCATCTCTGACATGTAGCTTAAGCGTAAGATGGTGGTCCAATACGACCCGTCAGGTATTTCACTGAATTCGAGTTCGGAATCCGGCTTCCGAATCCCGATCGTGAGTCGCTCCAGCAGTCACACCATCCTTTGCCTAAGGTGACACTTAAATGTTATGAGTGTGGACATGTCTGGATTTGGTCGTAGCCTCCATTTCCGAAACCACTCTTCCAGCTTCTTTGCCTGCGCCTGCAAACTTGCCCTGTCTTGACTCCGTGCTGACGTCCAGATAGCCATGTCGTCAGCGTATTGTGCAGTAGTCACTGTTCGTCGTGGCTTTCTGTCTTTTGGTATTTCCCTGCAGTAAAGGGTGAAGAGTAGGGGTGATAGTACGGTGTCTTGAGGTACTCCAGCCGTAGGAAAAAAGGGGAAGAGTATGTGTCACCCTTGCTACCCCACCAGAGAGGAAAGTCTTTACGAGTTTCATCAACGTCGGAGAGACTCCCGGCATCTTTGTTAGCTTGCAGAGGAGTCCGTGATGCCATACGTGGTCAAATACCCTTTCTTTACCCTCGAATGGAGCCGTCATGAATTTCCTTTGGTTAATTGCTTCCGCAGCCTTTGTAGTGAGCAGTGACAGGGGATCCACTGCGCATCTCCCTGCGTGGAAACCATACTGATGTGGAGGTAACACTCCGTTGTTTTCGCCCTTGCGGCGACTTTCGGGGTATTATTTAGGTGTGGAAAACAAAGACCATTAATTTGGAAATTTATAGACCTGAGTCTTCACTACCAGTTCTGGGCAAAATTGGTGGAAGGGGAAGAAAATTGGAAGGTTGATATAATACATAAATGCATGAAAGGTTTTAATAAAAGTCGGAAAGGCTTCCCTTCTGGAAGAAACACAAAAGACCCCCATCTGAGAGTGCGCAGGGATTCGAAAAAGACTAAGTTAAAACTAGTTGTGGCTATATTTATGGACTACTCTTAGTATTAGTGCCTAATAATCTATCTTAATTATTATTTCTGATTATCCTCGGTTCTTCAAGTTTTTCCTCTCTTCCCTTCAACTCCTTTGTCCATTTTATCTGTCCTCATCTCGCCTCTACGTGTATCAAAGAAACTATTCCGTAATTAGAATTTTCTTGCATCTCCAATAGACCGTGGGATGGCCATCTCATGAGTACGATCTAAAATTGTGTCAATCATTTATGGTTAACCCCTACTTTTATGCTGTTATACTTTATTCCTCGATTATCAGTATTTCCCTCGACTGTTGTCAGGCCTTTTCCAGTTTTCAAGGCGTAATAATATCTACCTATATTTGTGTTGTTTTCTGTTTTATGATTTATTGTTTTTATTTAAATCTATTATTTAGAACTTGATTAATCTGTGATAAATCTCAGTTCTCATCTAATGTATAATTTTAACTGCGTCGTTAGGAGGTCTTGTTGGTGTTACATCAATATTAGGTTGTGGCTCCCGTACATTTCGAAATGTAGCTAGTTCACGGGTCGGATTTCTTTTGCCAGTGTGGAATCTTCCAGCCTTTATTCCCGCTAATGGGCTCTCTGCAATTTTAAAAACACGATCTTGCCTTGATATCTATGCCTATTCTTATCTTATCCCAGGATTGAATATAATATTTGGACCTTTAGTCAATTTCCTCAATGAAAAGTCCTTTAAATCTTTTATCACTACAACCATAGAGATATAGAGAGGTCATTTTTCCCGGGAATGGCAGCCGAGCCGTATATTTCTCCAACACTTCATAGTCTAAGCTTTAAGTAGCTATCTTCACGCAATGCCATTACGCTGATTTGGATCGCCACCAAATTGCACACCGCCGGAAACATCGTGTTCGGAATGAATCAATGGATCTCCAGAGGGGTTGGCGACCTCTTCAAAGTGACACACACACTTTATGACACGAAGTATTGATCCTTTGGATCGTTTAGTTTTCAGTGTATTCATTTCAATCTAATTTTGGATCCAAAAAAATAAAACACGAGATTAAAAGCAAAGCGTAGGGTACTTCACACCCTCTCGACTGAAAGTGGCTTTGACAGCAAAATTAACATCTCACCAAGTCAACTGATTGTCAGATTTACCTTACTGACAGAAGACAGTAAAAAAAGAGCGGCCCTCCAGTGGATGTTCGCTCCTCGGCGGACAAACGGCTCCGCAAAAAGGGAACCCGAGTGACTCCCCGCCCCTCCCAGTCCGCGGGAGTCCCTCCTCCCGGTTAGCGAGGAGTCGTTGGCCAGGAGAATCCGTTTCCAAGGGCTAGGCCTTCTATTAAAACTGGTGGGGGGCATGCAAAGGGGCTTGTGCAGTATTCGGCAGCGTAACTTCCTTTTTTAAGAGGCAAAACCCCTTTAAAAAAGGAAGTTATGTTGCACCCTGTTCATCAACTCGTTCACACGCACACATCCGTACATTATTGCCGTCAACTCCTAATACCGCGGAGAATTCATTCAATTATTCTAGGAGCCGGGAAAAAGAAATTATATGATTTTAGTGCATTATCACTTTCAAAAAAGTCATTTTTACATGGAGAGGAATAGAATTTTCAAAATCCAACTTAAACATCCTTCTCTCCATATAGTACGGAATATTTTGGTCTTCAACGATGGCCCATTCTTGGAGCGGACACATTTAAGGATTAGTATATGCAAAATATTGCTTCTTTCATTTGTTTCCAAAGAAGGTTTTTTATATTTATTTTTTCCTGTGGCTGAGCCACCCTTGACCAAAGAATTAAGTCCAAGTCAATTCTCGGTCGGGACCGCAGGGCCGTGAAACATTCTGAAAGGCGGCTGGGGGCGCTCTTTGGAAACGTCGCCCCAGAGACTTGCGACTGCATGATCATCGCACTCTCTTCAAAATAAGGAGGCTTTGGATTATTTCCCTGATGCCACGGCTAAAATTAGGGGGTTGCTGTGCGGCACTGAATGTTAATGGATGAATATTTTTGTGCAAATTTGAAGCCGTGCTACATAATTCACATCGTACCTTTGGCATCCTCCTCGGCGTCTTTGACAGCACACAATTGTGCCTTTCCTTTCTCGTCTCGCTTCCTCTCCCGCTCCCCGCGTCGAAATAAATTAACATCTCCCATTCTCCGCCAATGCATAACATTAGACAAGACTCTTCGGCGCGGACACCACGGACGAGGCCCCTTTAATCACCAAGAGAGCTCTGCACACTTGACGTGTCCATCACACACTCCCTTCCCCATGTCTCCCACCGTGAAAAGTAACATCAAGTTGTTATACTTGAAGAATAGCATTAAAGCACCGAAACAGTAGCTTGCCGAAGAAAAATAGGTCAGCCTGTCGCTTGGGTGGTAAATATAAAGGAGTGGTGTAACTTTATCTAACAAATCCAGTGTCAGAAGAAGCAACAGATATACGACCAGCGAAATACCCTACCATATCGATCCATCCAAAGACCAGGCATGTATAGCATTCTATCAAAGGAAATTATGATATAAGATGGAAAACCTAGCTAATGAAATAAAGTAGCAGTTCATTTAAAAATACATGGTATTTTACACAAAGGGAACTTGGACCCTAACGGAAGCAGAAAAGAGAAGAGTCGTGGTAATGAACGCGTGTTTTGGTAGAAAATTGGCCATTGCGAAAAGAATTAAATTATTCGCAAATGAAATTCTTCCCGGAGAAGGCAGAAACTTTGGTTAGCTCAAACTGCTGCAAATCAGAAACGCTAAGCCATAATTCAAAAGATAAAAGATTTGAATTACAACAACGCAAAAACAAAGGGAAACGACTGTGGAAGGTTAAGATAGAAAGGGCCCGGGAACAAGACAGATTTTGTTATTCCACGACCTCAAACGTGTAGCGGAATGCAATATAGTAGGTGCAGTAGGGTCGATGCAATAGAAATGAACGGCATGGGAGGGAGATTTGTGAAGAGCCTCCGCAAACAGAATCAAAGCGAGAGCTACAGTTGATGGACGACTGAGCGGAAGTATTTTTTCCCATCACTCTTGTATTAAGTTAAAAAAGCTTGCTTTTAATGAAGTGATGCGCCTCCAATCCACTGTGCATAGAGAGAGAATGGCTCACTTAATCAGCGATAGGCATTCTGCCGCCGAGAGGGACTCCTGGAGGCATTGTCTAGTTTTCATGAGACCGAAACGTAGGTTATGCTCATCCAGGGCTACCTTCCTTTTTCTCCTTCTCCTCTTTGGGTCGAAGGACCGTGTGGGCAAAAGCATGGCGCGGGGTCAAACGTAATCCCGCCGACGGATAAATTGGGAAATGTAGGTCATCATGGAGGCCAGGAAAGCAAAAACAAATCCAGTCGCACCATAAAAACCAGCAGTGAAAGCTTTCTTGTGTCCATTCTAATTTGAAACTGATTTCCATTTGACATTTTAACAACTATTAAGTTATCTATACGATTACTCAGCAGATCAAAAACTAATATTTGTGTAGTGATGACATGATTGGGCTTGTGCATGCATGGCTGGTGACTTAACACCCCCCACCACATGCCCTCGCGGCGGCTTTTGGGTCATTATGTAGATGAGATATGAGAATTAGAGTTTTTCCCTTTTACCCAGTGTTCTGATTCCAAGGATATTTCCCATCTCATGTGTTCCGCCGTCATTTAAGGTACATTTGGGAAAAAAGCGATCTATAGAATAAATGAAAACCTCCAATAGCCGTGATCAGTTAAAGTTAAAAGAATAACGTCCTTTCTTTCCTCGACCTGTCCCTCAATAGATCGAACAATAAATTACTCTTTGACATATACCGGAAACCTACACACACAAACAACTATATCCATAAACATTCTTTTGATCATTCCAGCCACAAATTCGCTGTCTACCATTCTCTCATTCACAGAATATTACATGTCCCTTTAAAACTGATTACGGCTATTGGAGGTTTTCATTTATTCTATACGACTAGCCGTAAGAGCTCAATTCCTATCAATAAAACGATCTATTTCTCCGAATGAAATTAGTCGCGCCTCTCGGTTATTACATCGTAGGCCTAATCCTTCAAGGAAGTGCATGCTCATATCTACTTGGTTCTCTTTCGATTCGGGTTTGCAATCCATTTAAAACCTTGTGGCATCATTCATTGATCTGGGTTTGAAATAGGGATCATGAGAATCATTCAGGCTCAACAAACGGATGAGTGTGATCTTGTGTACGGATACAAGCATTAAATGGCACTTTAATGGATTTGGTGAAAGGAGGAAGGCCAGGAGGAGTGAAAGGATGGAAGGCCATCCTTTCACAAGGATAACCTTCCGGAAACTATTTTTGCAAACGTCCCTCAGGCCCATCCCGGTGTATGCTCGTACAACGTACGCCCAAAGTGGACCGCCCCGAACTAAGACTCAGGACGGACGGACGGTCGGCGAGATAAGCCGTCGCGTCGTCGGAGACGTGGAAGAAAGAAAGGCACGGAAGTCCATATTTCGAAGAATCCTTTCCATCATTCATAGTTTCCTTCAAATATTCAATTTTAATTAAGCCTATCTGTACTTTCATTTTTAGCTTTTAAAATACCTTTCTTCTCATTTTCACATCTTTCTAGTACTGCATTAGATTCAAATTTTCACAGTTTGGCCATTAAAAAATACATTTGTCAGAAAAAGTTTTCATTGACGGTTGTAGTTTATTACAAATCTACTTCACTTTTCTACATATCCGCCGTTCACTTCTAAATGCTGTTCTGTGAAACGCAAACCCAATACTCTTTTACCATTGTATGTCATACCGCAATTGCCTGGAACTTAGAAAACATCACGATATAATAGGCGTGGATATTACTTTTGAAATTATAATTTTTTTCCTAAGATATATAAATTAAGATTCCCCTCCTTGCTTGTGATAATTTGTTTTCCAGCCTGTGTGTACGGATACCATTGCGAAGGTGGATGTCCTTCACTATGCATTGTTTTAATAGCTTTGATTAGTGCAAAAAATACAACTTTTGGGAACAAACCATGAAGGGAAGTGGGGATTGATGAAATTTTAGTAAAAAATAGCGACTTGTGGATGGTGATCTTAATTACAGTGGACCAGCCGTGGATCGTAAATTACCGCTTTGGCGGGAAAAGCCTCTCTCCCAGGTCAACGAAGGCAGAATATTAAACGCTGATCACGTATAAATGTATGGGAAAAGAAGAAAAGTGAACAGTAAGAGGAAAAAATATTATTTTTGAGCATCGGAAAATAAAGCAGGGGGCTTGATACAGCAGCCATAGATGAGGGATTGAGGATTTTTTGCCTCACGCTACATTAAGCAGCAACATAGATCAAGGAGGAAAACGCCGTTTGAAATTTAATTACTCCTTTCCATGACTGCAGTGAAATATAAGGCTAGAATTCTCGTTCTCAATTTCGTGCGATTCAGTGTCTACACATATTCCTTGCGTCCTTGTCTTTCGGCAAAATATGTGGAAGTAATGAGCACGAATAGCAATTTACTTAAGTAAATTGTACATTAATATGTATAAAATTCTTCGTGCGATGCAAGTGGAATTAAAAACCTTAACATTTCAATCATAAAAAATTCAATAATCTACGATAGCATAGGAGTGGAAGTACCTCAGTTTTTTATTAAAGGTATTCTCAAAATAAACATTTTGTTAAGATGCCCGCCGAATAATTCATTCTGATTTGGATAGTTTTCTTCGTGGCCATATAATATCTTCATTGAATGTTATAGACAGAGAGAAGTGGGTAGGCGTACGACTTAAAATGGAGTTAAATATATATTATATAGATATATAATATATTTCACACCATTTTAAGTCATTAGCCTGAAGCCAAGCTAAATCTTCAAAACCTCGTAAATTCAAGAAATGTCGTGGTAATTACGTCGTACGTCTACCCATTCCTCCCTGTCTATAACATTCAATGAAGGTATTATATGGCCACGAAGAAAAATATCCAAATCAGAATGAATTATTCGGCGGGCATCTTAAAAAAAATGTGTAATTTGAGAATGCTTTTATTAAAAAATTGAGAAACTGAGGTACTTCCACTTCTATACATTTATTTTTTCCTTCACAAGGAAATAGATATAAGGAAAAGGGATAGGAACATATAGGACAAACACAGAGAGGTGGGGAAGGCGGAATCGGGCAAATCACTAGCTTAATAATATTTCCTTGTCCAGGGCTTGAACACCGGATCTTTCCACTTGCCGAGGGAATGCTCTAACCTCTTGAGCTATCGAGGAGACTTAATTTTGCACTGAGATTAACTGGTCATATAGCAACCAAGTGATTGTGTGTGAGAGAGATTCTTAGACCATGAGATGGCGTCAGAGAGCTGTTTCACCCACCAAAGGAGATATGCACGACACACAAGACGAAGGACAGTTGGTAAGCAATCATACAATATAATAAAGGATATTAGCAGTGCGTTTCGTGGCACGCATAGAAAAAGACAAGCCACATTGGTCAAATACACATTCAAACACGAAATCCCGCCATTTGGCGAACAAATATTCATTCACAAGGAAATAGATATAAGGACGAACACGGGACGATATATAATATATATATCAAAGGACCGAAATTGTACCTATTGTTTGATCTAGAGATGCCGCTCGGAAGCCATTTCACGTATCAGCAAAGAAATGGACGGATACATCAAAGGAAAGGTTAGAAGGAAAGGCATTCATACGAGCGGAATGCCGCGAAGCGTAGCGGCGGTACATCAATAGGTGTTCGCCATTTGGCGGGTTTCTGTGGTTGAATGTGCATTTGGCGAATATTACCTTTCCTTTTTCTGACCATGCATAACCAAAACCATGACGTTCCTTCTGTTTATGGCAACGCACTTTTATAATGAATTTCCCACTATCCGTTCCTCTTATTTGCCCGTCCATATCTCTGCCAGTGGGTGAAAAAGCCCTGGAGCACCATCTCATGGCCAAAGAATCGGGGTACACGGCCGCATTAACCCCCAGCGGATTTCAGTTATAATTGCGTTTGTTAGGTACACGTAGCTTAATTTGCAGAGCCCATCAAGTTCCGTGGATGCAGGTAATCATCGTGACGGGTGAAGGAGACAGGGAAGGGGGAGGGGGAAGGGTTTGGGGGTGTTTGGAAGGGGTTGGGGCGACGGGAAGGAGATCTAGGGCGGTGTACCCCCTAGTGGGTAAGGTTCAGGATTAGATTGGAGTTGACGCCAAGGAGCTAGATACATGTCGACTCGAGGGTTTTGAGCTTTAGCGGTGTATCTGAAGGGAGGCAATGATAGACGCATTGAAACAATCATTGGAGGGAGGCATGTTTGGGTACTGGCAGAGGCGCTAATGTGCAAGGAGGTTTGCATGAGCCGCGGTGATTGTTGATGCGGATGTTTAGGGGTGTGGTGCACTGCCCGACGGAGTAGGAGGGACAGGGTTTGCAGTTCAGTTGGTAGATTATAATGCGTGTGGGATGTGTAAGTTTGGGAGAGGCGAGTGATGGGATAAATTTGGCAAGTTGAGAGGGGAGGCAAAAGGTGGTAAAGATTGGGCATGTTTTACATTTCGGTCTTTTGAAGGGTACTGTTGTGGATGGCAGAGGATTTGAATAAGTGTTAAGTCGATTTGAAATTATATTCCTCATTAATTTTTATTCAAATTAAAAGTCTTCTTATTAACAGCCGCACCAAACGCCATCAGGTGGTGGAAGGGCGTTGACGCACTTCATTGAGTATTGTAGCCCCCCGCCACACGCCCTTGCGGCGGCTTGCGGGGTACTATATAGATGTAGATATAATTCGGTGCGTGCTTGCAAGGACTTCCCATGGACTGGAACCGGTTTCACTCTTTAGATTTAATTGGAGAAAGGACCTCTGTGGTCAGCCGTAGTTCTAAGCCTGCAACTCCCCCTATCTCGCTCCTCTTTCACTTTTACCGCTCCTCCAAATTAACTTAGTTTCATCCAATCCATGTTTTTCATTATCTCATATCTGAACACATCTCCCTCATGCGTTCTCTCGCGAGTGTTACTTTGTGATATTTCTGGGATTTATAGTTTTACGGGTATTATCAACTTAAAAACAGTAATTTGATGTTAGACTTTTTTCCGCCCTAAATTATCATTTCTAATTTCCATCTTCAAATTTTTTTAAATATCTAACATCTGCCCTTACTCGACGGTGAAATAGAAAGGGCATTAAAGGAGATGAAAGCAAATAAGGCTGTGGGGGTGGGCAACATTCCTGTAGAAATGTTGAAATGGTTAGGAAAAGGTGGGAAGAAGGCCATATATGGACTGATTCGTAGTATCTATGAGGAAGGAATCTGGCCGGAAGATTTTGTGAGATCGGTGTTAGTTCCTATTCCAAAAAAGGCAAAGGCTACGTCATGTGAGGATTACAGAACAATAAGTTTGATATCCCACGCAGCTAAAGTTATTCTCAGGATCATCAACAAAAGGATAGAGAGTAAGGCAAATGATTACTTAGGTGATGATCAGTTTGGGTTCAGGAAGGGAAGAGGTACGCGTGATGCCATTGCAGTAATGAGATCACTAGTCGAGAGGAATATAGAATGCAATCAGGACGTTTTTACCTGTTTTGTAGATTTCGACAAAGCGTTTCATAGAGTGAGTTGGGAAAAATTAATGCGTGTATTGCAGAAAATAGGAATGGATTGGTGAGACAGGAGACTGATCCGCAACCTGTACATGTCTCAGACTGCTCAGGTGGGAGTGGGGAGCGGAGAGTCTGGATGGGCAGTGTTAGGAAGAGGTGTAAGGCAGGGTTGCCCATTGTCACCGGTACTGTTCAACGTATATGTAGAGGAAATGATTAAAGGGGCATGGGAAGAACTGGAGGTAGGAATGAAAGTCGGAGGGGAATTCGTAAAATCGGTTAGGTTTGCTGATGACCAAGCATTAGCTGCTCAGTCAGCTAAAGGGTTGCAAGCATTGCTGAGTGAATTGGAGGTTCAGTGCCATAGAAATGGAATGAGAATCAATATTAATAAAACAAAGGTTATGTGATTTTCCAGAAAGAAAAAGGTTAAGCTAGACATTAAAATAGGAGGGGAAAAGATAGAGCAGGTAGAAAATTTTACATATCTCGGAAGTGTTTTGGACCAATACGGTCAAAGTGTTAGGGACGTAAGGAGAAGAATTGCGCTAGGCAAGGAGGCTTTCTCAAGGAGGAGGGAGTTGATGACGGGGACGTTGAGTAGGGATGTTAAGACAAGACTCGTAAAAACTCTGATATGGAGCGTAGCTATGTACGGCGCGGAAACGTGGTCACTGAAGTAGGAGGATAGACGTAGATTGGAGGCTTTAGAAATGTGGGTGTGGAGAAGAATGGAGAAGGTGAAATGGACCGAAAGGAAAACAAATAAGGAAGTACTAGAAATGGTGGGGGAGGAGAGGGGTTTGTTGAGAGAAATCCTATGGAGGCAGGAACAATGGATGAAAGGCGTATTGAGCGGTAGTGGAATGTTGAAGAGGGTAATAGAGGGGAGAATGTTGGGCAAGCGAGATAAGGGTAGGAACAGGATAGGGATGTTGGACGGGATGAAGGGAGGAAAGAAGTACACCTAGATGAAGAGGGACCTGATATAGATTTGTTTGCTAGGTGAGGAGTCACAAAATGTTTATTTGATAGTTGTGTCCATCCAAAAACCTACCTTAACCGGTAGATTACCTAATAATAACATCTGCCCTATTCCGCTCCATGTGCTTTTAACTTAGGATTTAATATTTTCTCTTCCTCAAACTCCTGGAATGGAGAGAGCCAAGTTTTTAATGGCATGAGCCGTATTATCAAACAGCACTGTGATTTTCTTAATTGAAAAAGAGGCCAGCCGCTTAGCTCTTTTCTGCAACTATTCCAAATCAAATGTTGGTCAAAATTTAATTTCTTAACTCTTTTTGTAGCAAATATAAACTAGGAATTCTCAGACGACTGTTGTTTATTAGTATATCTCTGGAGAAAAAAAAATATTGAACGGTAAGAAATACGACTCTAGGTGCAATTTTAAGCACTACCATTCGTTTCACAGGGATAATATTTGTTGGTTGCTGTAGGAATTAGTTATCTGAATATTCGATGCGTAATATCTATCCATTCCCATAATGGTTAGACCCCTTGACAGCGTTTCTCGAGAAAGCATTTCTATTGGACGACATAAATGATAGTATTGTTTCATTGGGTTAGCGAAGGCAATTATTCAATTGAAATTCAGCTCGCAAAGTAAAAATATATTCGGCCGTACTCATAGATATCTCAGCATGCCAATAAGGCACCGTGGGATATTTATGCGCGTGAAAAGTAGTACCGAAGCAGTATTTAAGGAGAGCCACTTTCGAGCTCGATGTCCCCTAAAAGTAACCTATTTCAATGCCGAATTTCCTGGGAACCCATACTTGATTTACCAGAGCTTCTTTTGGTCCTGGTTAGTCAACCCACTTCTTCAATTCTCAGTAACTTCGACGCACATTCTCTAACATAAAGGGATTTTTACGAAAATATCTAAAATATGGCGTGGATACGAAATTGCAAAACCACCTAATTTTGAAATATTTGTCAGTATAAAAAATATTTAAAGTTTTCGTGTTGTTCAATAGATCCTTTTAAAAAACTTAAAGAAATTATTTTTGGTAGATTTTTCATTTGACAACATAACCTCCTTTTAACTCAATAAACTTTTCCCAGCGTTTTCACAAATTTTCTGAGCCGCCCTAAAAGTTAGAGAAAATGTCCTCAACAAGGCAACTGCGTTGGCGATGACCTTCTCGTTGGACGTGAATCGGTACCCATTTTGCCGAGATTTTTTCCCACCCAATTTTTCATGTAAAATAGAAACACTGTACGAGCCTTGATATTCCTGTTTTCTCAACAAACAGTAACTTATGCACTATAGTTTAACTTATATACCGGCTTCACTTCTTGGCATTGTTTAATATCCATTTTAAAAGAGTTTGTAATTTTCCACGGACTTTATTTCACAGTACAACTCGTTTCCCCAACTTGTGGCATCGTCAGGTACAAGAAAGATACACACACAGCCGTTGAATACAGGGTTCGTCCGGAAAATAAGTGTACTGAGCTCAGGAAAAAATATTTATTACACTTCTACATATCTTGAGCTAATATTCCTCAAAATAGGACCCTTGTGAGTCAATACACTTGTTCCAGCGGCGTTCCCATTCCTGGAACGCTCCCGCAAAGGCATCAACGGGAACCTCTCGAAGACACGTTGTCACGGCCTTTTTGACGGCGTCCAAAGTCCCGTATCGCGTTCCTTTCAAACTCCTCTTTATCTTCGGGAACAGAAAGAAGTCCGGTGTTGCCAAGTCCGGGCTGCAGGGCGGGTGCGGCAGCGTTGCCACGCCGTGCTTGGCCAAGAAGTCCGACACGACAAGCGCGGTGTGAGGCGGCGCATTGTCGAGATGCAGCCGCCAGATGTTTTTGATCGCTGGCCGGACGCGGGCGACTCGTTTTCGAAGCCTGTCGAGCACTTGGACGTAAAATGCAGCATTTACAGTTTGTCGTTCAGGTACAAATTCGTAGTGGACGACTCCCCTTTTGTCAAAAAAGACAATGAGCTTATTACACTTATTTTCCGGACGAACCCTGTATATTCCCATCGGAAACGGAGAAGAGGGGGAAGTTGAAGGCGGGGGGTGGGTGGGTTTTCTGGGACTTCAAAGTTGGTGGTCGTGGCTTTTTCGGTTAAAGAAAGAAGAGGTGGTCGCGCTTTGGGTATGACTAAGCATTGCGTCTGGTCCGGGTTTTAAGGGGCGGACGGCTAATTAGGACTGTTGAATTTGTTTACTCTCGTGGGGAGGGGTGGCTGTCCGGGGATTTTTCGAAGTGAACGTCGGTGGGCGAGGAAAGAGAAAACGAAACGGAAAAACCGTGGTGTCTTGATTATGACGTTACATCGGGTCTCGTCATGGTGTACGTAGATGCAACTGAGTACGTTGAACCTTTGGGTTTGTTTACCCTCGAGGTCAATTTTTCGGAAAGGAGAGGAGAGGGATGAGCGTATAATTGCGCATTACAAATTATTGTATTGGGAACTGCCAAGTGCCTTCGAATCTCGATTACCTCTAGAGCGTCCTTTTTTAATTCTTTAGGGACGGTATGTAGTATTTCTGGGACAACATTGCTATTATGTTTACAACCGAAGAGGTGTTTTGAGAAGAGGGAATTGGAGTTTTGCTTTTTGTGACACCTGGCGTATTCTTGGGCTGTTGTTTAGAAATTCTTCCCAGTTTGACCGACATAATAAATGTTGAGATTATTGCATTTAAGTTGGTAGTTACCTGATTTGTTATAGATGTCCCGTTTGTCTTTGCCATTGGCAGAGTTTGGAGAGAGTAAGGGGGAAAATTCGACTAATGGCCATTGTTTTCCTCTTTTTTAAAATTATTTTTCCAACTAGGTTTGGGTTGTAATCATTGCTTGTGGCTGTATTTGTAATTGTTCTGAGATCCTTATGTTAAGGAAGGGTAACTAAAAACCATATCGTCGATTTTGTCAATCATTTCGGGAGAATAACTTCCACTGTAAGTCCTAAACGAAGCCCATCGTTTCTGGAAACAAGGCCTCGTTTAAATTCGTTAAACCATTGCTAAACCATTGGTCATCAATGGGTTGTGCTCAACGGATAGAGATGTAACTTCGGGCGTCCCCCAGGGAAGTGTGATAGGACCTCTGTTCTTAATATACATTAATGACTTAAGTGCACACGTTAGTAGCAATCTCAGGTTATTTGCTGACGACACAGTGGTATACAGGGAAATAAGGGGCCAACTAGATCGCGAGCTACTCTCTAGAGACTTAGACACAATCTCCGATTGGTGCAAGAAATGAGGATTAATGCTTAATATAGACAAATGTGCAGTTTTGAAATTTTGGAACAAAGGAAGCGGCGAACAGGGCATAAACTGTGAAATAGAGGGATCAGTGCCGAATATGACCAAGCAAGTTAAATATTTGGGGGTAGTTGTAACACCACACCTTTCATGGGAAAAAATCAGTCAGATTTGTTTAAAATACTTATAACAAGAACAAATGCCACAAGCCTTATAGGGGAATTCGGCTAGGAGCCAATTTAGGTACGATGAGAACAAGCGATACTTATACTTTTAGATTCAAGGTTCAGAAAAAACGAGTTTAACGATGACACTAAAGGAATTATAATGGCTCCACACTACTTCCGTAGATCAGACCACAAAAATAAAATAAGTGAGATAAAAACTCCAATACAGAGAGATTCAAATACTCATTTTTTCACCGGACAATCATAAATCATAATAGTATGAAACCGAAGTCCCTTTAGATATATTAAAAACTTAAATTACAAGTCGGAAAATAATTAAAAATTGCAAAGATTTTTGGTTTAAATGTAGGTGCATGCGTATGCTTTTTCATATTTTGTGTGTTTACATTTGTGTGGCGTGAAAGGGTTCTATATACCATGTTTTGTTTGTAGACTGAATACATTTTTGACTTTTTATGCGTTTCGTTTCTTTTTTTTCTAAATTACGGGTGGTGCCCTAACACCTCACGCCACACGCCCTTGCGGCGGCTCGCGGGGTATTGAGTAGATGTAGATGTAAAGAGTCGCAAACACAGCAGCAGATGTCCCATCAGAACTTAATACCCAACTTTAATTCCATCTCTTTCTGTGTTCAGTCATTAAAAAATCTAGAAGTGTTTAATCATCGCACGCTACTTATTTTTTTCAATTTTCTGATTAAACAAAGTTTTGCTGTTTCAATCAACTATGAAAATGAAACCACGAGACGGATAGAGCTGGACATTTAACAGAAGTCTGATGAGAGATGAGGCTCACTAAAAGCGAACCTTTTCCGAAACTACGACCGCCATCTCTTAGATTTCTAATGGAACGCATGAACGACCAACGTGTTAGGGTCCACCATCGACAACTGTGCTCAGTGGAGAGTAATGCTAATTCAAGATAATTAAAATGTGGGTTTAGAGTGGTATGGAGAAGGTGAAGTGGACAGAAAGGAGGACAAATGAGGTGGTATGGGCTGGGTATATTGGCGAGGCAAGGGGTTGTTGGGAGAAATAAAAAGAGGCAGGAAAAAGGATTCAGAGAATTTTCATGGGAATGGGATATTGAGGATTGTGATTGAAGGGAGAATGTTAGGCAAGTGAGGATAGGGAATTAATAGGGAACAGGGATGTTGGACGGAATAGAGTCAGAAAGGAAAGGAAATATGCGGAATTGAAAAGGGGATTTATGTACGTAGTGTCAGATAATGGGTTGTATTTTGTTAGGAGATACAAGAGAATTGCCACTGTACCTTTTGGTAGTTGGTCCCATATTCAAAACCTAACTTAAGGGATTAATTTCCGATATTAATAGTGTGGTTAGCGGATTGGTTACCGACAATATTATAGTTGTAATGTGTCTAAAGGATGTCGCATGAATGATGTCCGACCACCCCATTCCACGGGCCCTTGACGTGGTCCACAAGGTGGCATGTGTTTTTGATTGGGTGGTCCATGGCTAGTGACCCATCGCCACACGTCCTTGGAACTGTTCGCGGGTTAGTATGTAGATGTATACATGTAAATAACTATTTGGGCAGCGCCTTGATTTGGACTGCGATGAGCTCGCCAGGGTTCTTATCACCAGGGGTCGCCCCTTGCGGTGGAAGAGGCGGAAGAAAGAGAGAGTGGAGGGAACGGATCGCCTGTCTCGCGTCCTCGCTCATTTTGGACATTTCTCAGCATTTTGAAATATTTCTCCAAAGAAATTTTTTTAGTTACTGCAAAACACTTTCTCCTGGCGAATGGGTTATGGAATATGATGCAATTCGTGTGGGATTCACTAGTTGACCTTGGTTAAAATTGATATCAAGCCAGTAAACACTCCAAACGAAACCTAAATATTAGGATCCTTTAGAAACTATATCTAGTCCTTGAAGCTAGTTGTGACACTGCGTAAGATTCTTCCATCGCACCGTTTTTAGACGCGGAGGTTTTCATCTCCGTCTGACACCATCTGAAAATCGATAAGGTGTTTAAGAGTGTTAACTTATCATATAAAATGTTTGTAGGTGTTTTCATATAATTGTAACAATGAACAAAATGTTCAAAGCATGGGGAAGTTAAATTCCACCACATTGAATGCGTTGACATTCATTTATTTAATTTATTTTTATGCCCTGAAAGCCATCGCTGGGTGTGTGGCAGAGGGTGAATACACACCAGACTAATTTTACCCGAGCATGACCACACCGCGGTCGGACAGTGTTATTCTGATCCCCTATCGTTCGCGAAAAAAATTAAATCCTTAATGTATCTGTTCTACAATTAATCTCTCAAATTTTTTTTATATGATCTCTTCTACCGTAGTACAATTGGGGTGATAATACACTTTCAACATCACTGCTAAAAAGACACCCTTCCAATTAATGCAAGAACTTCAATCTGTAATTTAACCTTCGCTCAATTATTGATTCTCAGCGTAGCTCTTCGAATATTTTGGAAATTCCACCACATCGCGCCAGAAACTACACAATTTGTTCACTTCCCCAAGACCCTGGTCTTGGTCGCACCCGATTATAGGGTTATCTAAGGGAGTGCTTCCCTACCCATAACAAATTTTAAAAAAATATGATTAAAAAAAAGGATACTTGGGACTTGTAATGAGAAGGTCAAGGAGCTTTGTTATTTCACGTTAGTTGGACCCCACCTTGAGTATGCTGCAAGCGTATGGGGTTCTCATGAAGTAGGCTTAATTTTAGAACTAGATCGAGTGCAACGAAGAGTAGTTAGGTATATAAAGAGTTGATATGAACAAGGTAGCAGTGTCACGACACTATTGGGAGAATGAGGATGGGAGCCAATAGGCGACCGCAGGTTAATTTCCTTAATTTAATATAGTTAATTGACCGAAGGTTAACTTTACTGCGTACATTTGAGGCAGATTACTTATCTGAGGATGTTCAAGACATTAAATGCCCCCACTTATTATGGTATACCAGATGAACAACGTAAAATCAGGGAGATTTATTGTAGAACGGATATACTGAAGATGTCGTTTTTCCCTCGCACAATTATAGATCATAATAGACATGACAGCAATCGTGTGGGAGAAAAGTTAGAATTGGCAGTATATATACAGGGTGAAGCTCAATGGACTTTCTGATTTTATGAGTAAATTGTAAAAAAATAATCAAAATTATTAAAAAACATTTTTATTCCTGAAAACTAAATTAATGCCATTTTATTCTCATTATTTAAAAAAAAATATTTCATCCTGGTGAAGACCTTGGTGAGCGATGGACATTTTTAGTCGTTCAAAAAAGTTTTCAAAAACTCTTCTCAGCACATCTTGCGTTATTCCTGCGATGGCATTTGTAATTGCTTCACTAAGAGCTTCCGAGGTCCTTGGTCGAACTTTTAAACCTCAGATTTGATATCCCTTAAGAAAAAACACGTGGGCTCAAATCCGAAGAGCGAGGGGGCCATGGAACATCCCCTCGTAAGGAGATTTGGCGTGAACGACGTGGGGTATGAGCCGTGGCACCATCCTGTTGAAACCAAAAGACCTCTGTGCCATATTCCTCACCATACTCTTCCATTTTGTGTTGTAAAAAGTTCTCCAATATTGCATCTCAAAAAAGCGCACAGAGTTCACTCGAGTTGAACCTCGAGATTCAACAAAGTAAGGCCCAATAATGCCTATGGAGGACACGGCGTACCAAACTGTTACTTTGAGGCTATGAAGAGGTCTTGGGTGAAATCTGCGAGGGTTTTCAGTGGTCCAGTAACGCAAATGTTGCGTATTTACGGAGCCGGAGAGAAGAAAATGTTATTTGTCGCTAGATCACAGCACCCTCTGCATCGCCAACACAATATTATTGTTCTTTAAGAATATTTCTACGACAAAGCCTCGATTCTCATCAGACCACTGTGAGATATTTAATAAAAACAAAACAGTTTCTCTAGCTAACGCCACTACTCCTACTCCCCTAATTTACCTGCGCGCTCTTCAGTTATTTTTGAAACTAAAGTCCATTCTCTTCCACCTTGTATTTGTCGATATCCTGTATGCTATTCTTTCTATTGGATCCATCTTTTTAAAAGTTCTACAGCGCGATTTGAATATAAGTATCCTGTAATTGAATATTGTTGCATGTGAGTACTTTCTTTCGTGCGATTGATATTTTTTGAGTTCATGATAAAACTAATACTGGCATAGAGATAGCATGATTGGGATTGTGCATGCGTGGCTGGTGACCTAGCATCCCACTTTCGGCGGATCGCAGGGTTTTGTGTAGATGCAGAGCTAAGGTTTAGCGAAGTGCTATTTGTGTGGCTGATTATGATATTCTCATTTATCTGACCTTAATCTTATGGAAATATCGACGAGCAGTGTCTGGTCCAATTATAATAATGGAGTAATCATAAGGTTTTGAAAAAATTACTGTAGTGTTTTTGCGTCCAACGGAATGAAAATTGTGACCGTGTAAATACTTTGCATAATTTTAATTTATATTAACAACTCAGAGAAGACATGTTCGTCAGAGGACAGAATACAAAATTACATATGAACGATGCCAATTCATTTATCATAATTGTTACGGGAGAATAGCTAACCAAGTCCCACCAAATGCAACCATTCGATTTTCACTGTAAGGAATTTGAAAATATTCCGTCCATGATAACAGCCATTTCTGCATAAAGCTTCACACGCGCCATTTCTTGATAATTACCCAGCGTTGGCCTGGGACATATTCAAGTATGGATGAGCATACTTGCATGTAAATCACGCGAATTTGAGCATCGCGAGGTCCTTTGCCCGACGTCCGCTCCGCCCGAAGTTCTCCGGGGGCACCCGCCCAATTATTTCGACCCCAGCGTTCGCGCACGGCCCCATCCATCCGCCGAAGGACCCTCTCTTCTTCGCTCCTCAGTGCCCCTTAGGACTCTAGCCATCACACTGACCAGACCCTTTCGACGACCCCGGATTTCGACGCAAAGGTACGTAAGTTGTCCACCGCCGACCCCAGCTAGGATTGACGCGGGGACCCTCAGGTGTGTTTGCGTGCGACTTCAGAGGGTGAGGCTCACACCCGTGAACCCCCTGCCACACCCCTGGAACAATCGACGAACACTCTCAGAGGCGCACAACACTCTCCTCTCGGAGGGAATGCGGGGAGCGTGCACCGAGAGGGGTAGGCAAACGACACTGGCAAGTGTGACTCCTTAATAGTCAAAACGAGGGGCTCTCCACCCAACAATCAAACTGAGGGTCTGCTGCAGAGGACGCCATTAGCTGTTTTCGGACATTTCGCACGCAATGAGGTTTTTCAAACGTGCCCTTATAATAATGAGCGGTTATCACTCTGAGCTGTGTTCAAAAAAATGAAGGGAGGCACTTTGCTCCAGGTGTTCTCCTTATGCACCCCATCTTTTCCACAAAGCGCAGAATCCGAAAAAGGCTGTTCATTTTCCAGTGCCATTTCATGCCGAGGGTTTTCGTGACCTTCCCCGTTGGGTCAAACCACTCGCTGGACTCAAATTAATATTTCAATTAAGTCAATTATGTTAATGTATTCAATTACGCCTTTCCCTCTGACCAGCGTGCTTGATAGAAGGCTGTCTTCCATGTGTGGACATGCCGCTCAGAAAGATAGCATCTAATACGTACTTCACAATGCAGCAAGTTGATGCGAATCCTCCTCTCTATTTTTTATGGAAACTCACGTGAAACATAACATTCTCAATTTAAATAAAACAAGAAAGCAAAACTAATTTCTCTCAATCCCAACGTTAGAATTGGGTTTACGAGCATATTGAATAAATGAAAATCTGCTTCATTCTGCAACAAAATTAAATTTCCAATTTTCACGAATTAGCCGAATGTAAATCATGATTATCTTTATTTATTTATGATGTTTTATGCATTATTCCTGTGTATACTTTAATATTTATCCACCGTTTTTTAATGTACTTTTGTATTTAGAATGCAATTTTCTTAGTAATGCTAAAGTTCTCCCAACCTGACCGTTGTGCAATCATGGATCGCTGCTTTCGTGTTTCGTTTGGGTGGAATATGTCTCTCTTTATCGTATCTAACCAAAACTAAAAATCTTCCATGTTCTTTCACTTCCAGCAACGTGTGTTTCCATAATAAGTTGGTTTTTCTTTAGATAGTCGGCCATATTCGTGGGGTTACTTTTCTCGATAAGATATATCTTTCTTCTGGGTTTTACGATTTTATTTACAAACGCCTGTGATTCGGCAACAGTGGCTTTGTGGTCACTAATTCTTTCGATTACGTATAAATATGCAATAATGTCGTGCTACTGTAAGAAGTATCTAAAATATTTTTACCCTGGTTGGTGTTCTCATTGCAAGGTTCTCGTACTTAGGACTTCGATTGATGGATGACCGTGTGTAATATTGCCTCGTAAGAATCGCGGTTTCTCGTTTCGGTGCCAATGTAGTATTTTGGAAGAAGATCAATACACCTCAAACTATAACTTCACAATACCCTTCAAGCCGCCAGAAGGACGTGTGGCGGGGGCTGTTAGTACACCATCCGTAAAACAGTGCGCAACCACATTCGAAACGGACAAAACACGCCATTTCACACCCGGAAAACCCATTTTAACTCATACATGTTCCAAACGTACCGACAAACTTCGAGTATTATAACTATTCGGAGTTCTTTCTCCCGGCTAAAATGCGATACCTGTTATTTTAGGGCGTGATCATAATCATTTGCCTCGCCCAGGATCGAAACCGGGCTCTCTCCATGTCGACCGAGTGCTTTAGCCAACTAAGCTATCGAGGCATGCTGCTGCACTCTGAAATTTTGAGAGATATCCCGGTAGCGTTGGGCCAAATTCCTCGCCTTGGGTAGGAGAGCGTTATGTTTTGCACGTTCTTGTGGTGGTGGTATTTCGCCTTGCTACTTACTTGAATCTGCCTTGCGCGTTCTTGGATAGATTTCCTGCTGCGTCCTAAGATACAATTGTTTGTTGTAATTAAGCATGTGTACTTGCATGCTTGTGGAGTGAGGGGAGGTGGATGTGTATTTGCATGAGTTTAGAATGATAGGATGTTTCTATGAATGTATGCACTACTGTGGATTTGGGTTTGCATGTGTGTGTTACTTTTGAATGCGGCATTCCTTTTTTCCTTTTTTTTTGGGTGGTGACCTAACACCCCCCGCCACACGCCCTTGCGGGGTATTATGTAGATGCAGATATAGATGTAGCGTACTTGACAATAGGACTTGCCTTCCTCTCCCATATCCTCCCTTTTCACTTACCTTTCCCACCTGGTGCCTGCTCCCCCCCCCCACACCTGTTTGGTGCATTTGTGCCGATGTGGAAAATTTTGAGAGAAGCCATCCGATTCAGCAGCTCTTAGTTTTAAATTACCTCTGCAACATGAGCATACTTGCTGAAGTTCGTGTTAACTCTTGGTGTTCAAGTCGTATAGGTAGGTATAAATTAAAATGTCATGCATTCCAAACTGCAGTAAATAAATACTCTTTACCATTGAAAAATAAAATGCGTGTTAGCATTACGATAATTTTTTATGTGTTTTCGTCATCGAAGTCTCGCGTCTTCTCAAGTGGTTGTCGATCTGCTGATTGAGCCGCTTCTTCGCACTGCCAACACAGAGAGCTTTACTCTTGATGGATCATTCTTAAAATGTGACTGCCAAGGTGGTCATGTACGTCAATATAAAGGGTTCAGTCCATGTGTCCATTCAGTGACCATTTGTCACGGCCAATGGTTTTTATACTTGGAAATAGTTGCATCTATTGCTGGTACATTGAACTCTTCCTTGACGAAGGCCTGAGAACGCTAAAATCATTCATCTACATACATCTACATCTACATAATACCCCGCAAGCCGCCGCAAGGGCGTGTGGCGGAGGGTGTTAGGTCACCACCCAAAAAAAGGAAAAAAGAAAAACCGCATTCAAAACTAATACATATATGCAAACCCAAATCCACAGTAGTGCATACATTCATAGAAACATCCTATCATTCTACACGCGTGCAAATACACATCTACATCCCTTCACTCCACAAGCATGCAAGTACATATGTTTAATTATAGCAAATAATTGTATCTTAGGATGCAGCAAGAAATTTATCCAAGAACGTGCAAGGTAGGTTTAAGTAAGTGCCAAGGTGAAATACCACCACCAAAAGAACGTGCAACATAAAACACTCTCCTACCCAAGGTGAGGAATTCGGCCCAACGCTGCAGGGAGGATGAGGGCTCCCCCACGGAGAGGGACAAGGGATGGAAGGGGAAATTTAGGGTACCAAAAGCAGAGCAAACAATACTGTAAGCAGCACTACATTACTTAATAGCATTCCAATGCGGTCATGCGGGAAGGAATTTGACAACAACACACAGGAGTTTAGTGAATTCTACTTTTCGGTAAAACACTTCATAAACCTTCGTGCTTTTCATTCCGTTTTGCGTTCGAAAGTTAGACTGTCGAAGAGGTTGAGTAGGTAATCGTTTTTTTCCGCGCAATATTCATGACGACAATAAAAGGGGGAGTACCTAAGAAATAAATAGGTGCGCGCTGTCGAAAACAGGGGTATAGAAGTTTTAACTTCAAAAAAACACTCTCAAAGTCTAACGACCCCGCCATGCGCTCTTGTTCTTGGTTGGGTGTAGGCGAATGCATAGAAAGTCCATTGTATTTGTAAATTGTCCGTCTGGAACGCGTGAAGCTACTAACCGGTTTGTTTTTGTATGTGATTTGAATCCCTTTTACGGACAGTGACCTAACACCTCCCGCCTCTCGCTCTTGCAGCGGATTTCGGGGTATTAGAGATTAGTAAATGTAGATAAACAACAGTACGAATTGCATGTGTGCCTGCCCTCTATTAACGAATTTTCTTGTCCTCTTTGTGTAGGCACAGTAACAGCTCCCAAGCATTTAATACTCGAATACTCGTAATATAGTATGTGTGGGCATGTTGCATGATAGATACTATATTCGGTCGCCCCCTTTCCACGCGGTTTTGGGTAATCGCTGGGTGCTAATAGCACGAGAAAATAGAGGGAATACATGTAGAATGGCTGGTGACCTAAGACCCCCTACCACAGTCTTCGCGTCGGTTTGCGGGGCATTGTGTAGACGTACGTATATCAAATCAATGCATGCATACGAGCATGCATATACATGGTTGCCCGCATTGCCTGCTTGTATGTATGAAAAGTAATTATTTTTAGCTATTTTTTTAATCTATTGACATTGAAGTAATTGCTGCTCGCCATTGACTCGGCTACCAGAGTCTCATACTCCACCGTGGTCCTTCATCGCAATATGCCGCGAGTCCTTTCCCCGATTCCTCTCCCCCGCATGCCATGCCTCCTCTGCCTGTGCATGACGAGGCCTTATCGTTATTTCTCCTCGGCCGAGTTGGTCCGGGGGACGGGTTCGACTGGATAAGGCTGGGCCCATTCTTCCTGGCCATTGTGTGTGTGTGGGCGTAAAGGATAAAGGGCACGGCGGCATGGAAGCAGGCGGATCGAGGGTGAGGGCCGCGAGGGGGGGCTGACTTTCCACTTCCTTCCCATCCTTCTCGACCCTCGTGAGTGAGCCGGACCCTTCCCACCCCCGTCGGAGATCCCTGGATGGCGCGCTAACGAGGGTGCCTCCCACCCGCCCCCCCCGTTCGCACCCCCTCGCCCCCATCCCCTTCTTCTGCCATCCGTCATCCCTTTGTGATACAAAACTCTCGATCTTCCCCTCTCTCGGAGGACCCCGGAGCAGAAAAGGATGAGGGAAGGAGGGATTCCCATTACTGTCCGTGAAATGTAGTCGCCTTTCATGATCGCGCGTTGACGGGGTGGAAGGGGTGTTGTGGGGTCCAGGGTTCCTTGCGGGGGGCCCGGGGACGACCCCGACAGCGCCAGATTCCAAGCTCCCTCCCACTTCAAAATCCGCATCATTCCCGTTATGTACACAATATTTTTTAATTATTCCCACGCATGGAAGGAGGGGCCTCCTAGTTATGCATCGGCTCTTCATACGTCGAGCTATGGCTTTTCGAGAGAAAGGTGTCCAAGTTTAATTCTCGAAGAAAAATATCAATGACTCAAATTAATTTGTCTTGCCACGGCGGAAAGTCGACCTTTGAGATCGATTGCTTATGAATGCGCATGGCCTAGGAATGGCGATATATTCTGGCATCCTAGGATGGAAAATATTTCCTTCCATGTTTCAGTGCGTGAATATCTAATAGAGCCCATCATAGGGAAAATGAAATAAGTATGCAATTAAGTTTCATGCAAGTAACAAGTACATACATCACAGCTCGCTGACTAATATCTTGAGCAATAAATTGACCGTAGCAATAGGTGCTGTTTTCCAGTTTTTTAATGTGGGCTGTGTAACAAAGAGTTATTATATTTTTGTATTCGTATAATTTATTTAAAAAAATCATTTTATATTGTATGGTCAGCTGAACATGTAATGCACATGTGCTACAATTATTATTGCTATGCGTTCAGTATTTCGTCTGAAGCAATTTGAAACATAATTATTTCTACTACCCTAATGAAGGAGGTGATATTCGACGACTAATACATTGCATGCAAAATGGCAGTCATATTATCTCTACACACATAATAGTTTCATTTCCAATTGAAAAATTTTAATCACACTAAAGAAAGTACTTACATGCGACACTATTCAATAAAAGAATTCGTATATTCGAATTATTACGTAGAACTGTTAAAAATATGGATCTATTAAATTGAAAGAATAAAGGGCAGGATATCGTCAAAAATACGTAGTTTATATGTTGGTTGATGATATATGTATTTGCATGCGTGTGGGCTGAGAGATTTTTTGCATGATTGTATGCGCCTCTGAGAGTGTAGGTTTGCATTAATGTATTGGTTGTGCATGTGGTTTTATTTACTTTTACGGGTGGGGACTTGACACCACCCGCTACACGACCTTTCGGCGGCTTACGGGGATTGTTGTAGATGTAGATGCCTTACCAATTCTAATTATCTCCTATGTGACTGCTGTTTCTCTATTCTCATCTCTAACGGTGCGAGGAAAAAACGGTATTTTAAATCTATCCGTTCTACAATAAATCTCCCTGATTTTCCGTTAGTCATCCGGTCCGCCACAGTAAGTGGGGGCACTGCAATATGTCCTTAACTTCCTCAGATAAGCACCCTGCCTCGAATTTACGCAGTAAATTTAACCTGCACTTGAGTTTACGGGCAACTAGTGACTCCCGTCCTAATTCTTCCAATAGTGTCGTGACACTGCTACCTTGTTCATAACAACTTTTCACAATCCTAGCTCCTTTACGTTGCACCCGATCTAGTTCCAACATCAAGCCTATTTCATGAAGATCCCATACACTTGAAGCATACTCAAGGTAACTAGCTAATGTGAAATAACAAAGCTCCTTTATTCTTGAATTACAATGCCCAAGTATCCTTTTAACGTATCTCAGCTTTTTTATTTGCTATTTACTTGCTTTTTAGATTTTGGCTGCAATCAAAGTTGAAGGGTCTGGAATGTCTAAAAATGTTGCACATAATGAAAGGAAAGATGAGCATTGAACGAATTATTCAGCGATTGATGAGAGAAAATTAAATAAAATGTTTTTCGGAAGCGAATTAAAAATTTTAAGGAAATGGAACTGCGTACTCAATTGCATTTTCGTCTTTAATTTGGATTATTTTTTTGTAAAGAAATACGTATTTATAAGCAACTTGTAGCATTTCTATCGAACTCTTACTCATCTCTCTATTACAGTGCTTTTATTGCAGTGGTCACTGATTAGGTTTCGACCAAAGATGGTTTAGCACCAAAATAACTAAACCAGATATGCTTTACGGACTATGGTAAATGTAATTTTTATGTAATTTTTTTATTTGTTTTTCATATCGATTTTTAGTGAGTTATTAAATCGGGATGCGTAGCTTGTTCGACAATTTCATCCGAGGAAGGAGTGAAAATGGCGCGATTTAAACAGTAACCGACCATTCTCTGACTGTGTCAGGGAATCAATGGTTTGTCAGATAAACTATTTAAAACCGGCGTGAGGCGCGGACCTCGACACTTGCCGCGAGGGATGGCGGGTGGGGCGCAGGGGGGAGGGGCCCGGGGGGTGGGGGTGCTGGTGGGAGGGGGAGGTCGTCCTAACGACGAGTGATGGTCGAGGGGAAGTGTTTCTGCGGCAAAAGAAAGCCCGTCTCTCGAATTCCTCGAAGGGTTTTCGCGACGTGTCCCAGGCACGCCTCATTTAAGTGAGCCGAGACGAGCGGAGGCGGTCGCGGCCGCCGTTTGCGGGCGCCGTTGGGTCCGAGCTGGGCCCTCTGCGCTGCGGCCAGCCACCCTGGGGGCCCTCTGACTACGCCCCGTTACTATGACAACGGCTAAGGAATGTCGAACGGGCGAGCCACGCTTGGCGATGCGGCTCCGGGGGGCCGCCGGAGTTTAATTCCTGGCTATGGCTCACGTACTTTCTTCCAGTCTCCCATCGAATAGTAAAGAGGTCCATGATTCAGATTCTAATGATCACCAATCGTCGGGTAGGCACAGTGGAGCCTGATGTCTTTATTGTTTCATAATGTCTGGAAGGGGAATTAGGTTAGAACTTATATTGATATTTGGTCAGCATCTACATGACACCCTGCAAGCCACAGGGAAGGTGGTATGGCACACCAGGGAGTATATCCACACCAGGCACGCACGGCACACCAACAGACAAAGTCACGCACCATGCATGAGACACAACTACAGGAAAAAATGCTGACTTCCAGTAAACTAGTAACCATTCACCGGACTCTATAGGAATTACCATGATTGGGATTGAGGTAATATAATTGGGAGAATATTTGAAGGTAGGGTAAACGCGATCACCAATTCCATCTGTGTTGGGTGCCTCTTTGCCACAGAAGACCGCATTAGTTAGAATATGCACTTGGAATGTAAGGAAAATATTGAAGACAGGAAAATTGGAGAATATAAAGCGAGAGATGGGAAGAGGAATTATATATATACTTTTGGTTCGTGCGAGGTGAGTTGGATAATGGGAATTACTGATGTGATAGTTATACATATGAGTATAGAGTAATTTACAGGGGGAGGGCTGACAGCCGGCAAGAGGTGGAAATAATATGGAATAAAAAGGTTAATAAAAGATGAGTATTATTACTGTCACCTATGCATTCTATAAATGTATGCGTAGTGTTATTATACTATTTCCTTTATTGTACCTAGTACACCCTTTCATGCGATTTAGTATTTTTTACAATAAATACATTGGTAGGCAGTTAAACACACTTACTTCCTAAAAGCATAATCTGTTCGTTGCCAGTGGGGTGCGAAGTTGTATATACGGATCATATGGTCTAATCCCCAGGCCGTCGTAAATATTCTTATTTTGCATGTAATTTGGATGTCATTAAGATACACTTCAGCGAGCCACCCGGACAAAAAATAAATACTGCCACTCACCGCACTGGAATCATCAAACTGATCTCCTCCTTTTAGACTGGAATGCAGTAAGTTCCTCCAGTTTGGTGGAAAAATAAGTCCAGGTTTTGATCTCTGACTGCAACCATTCCGGAGATGAAGCTATTTCAAAACAGCAGGTTTTGAAGTTGAGCTTTCACACAGATGACATGGAAAAATATGACCATAAAATTTGCCTCGGAAATCAGGCCCAAGGTGCCTATTTCGTATGCGAATAAGGGAAAACTTCTCGGTTATTCCCGGCGGTATCCATGCATGACAGTTATTAAAAGGAGAAAAGTGCGTCGTCACACGGAAAGCGTCGGAAAAATTATATTCTCGTGTCAAAAGCATATGAGATTCGTTTAAATTATTCTATTAATGTGCATTATGCCGATTAGGCAAATGCTCTTTAAGAAAAATCAAATTATTGCAATCTTAAAATATTTTGTCAACGTCATTTCATTTGAATTCCTCCATCCATTCTTATTTATTTAGCAGACAGATGAATTCCTCTTATTTCTTCTTCATTCGATTCGTTTTTTTATGCTCGTCATTATTGAGTTATTTACTATCGTTATTCACTATTTAAAGTGTGGTATTTAAAAATGAACGAAATATTTGCGCAAGGAATCGACTGGGAGATGACTATATTTCATTGGAAATGTTCCTCATTAGTATATAGCATAAAGCTCACTTTTTCTTCATGTTACTGATAAATCTTTTGGAGTTCTATTTACTACGAAAAATCGGCCATCTTTTTTCACAGAAGAATTTGGAAACCACGTCTATTTGTCCATTGGTTATAAAATAATCAATTCTTTTGATATTTTATTTCCCTTAAATGTTCACTGTGGTCCTGCACACCGCTGTCATTCGGGATGGCAGTATTTCCTTAGTGTCAACAACACACTTTTAAATGCCTCCAATCGGTCAAATATCTCTTGTGCGGGCACTGCTCGTGACCTGGGAGGGAATTTCATGCTCGTTGAAGCAAGATTTTTAAGGCTTCCAATGTCCTTACCATTCATTTTAATGTGAGAGTTGGACATTTTATGTTCGATGTTTGATAGCATGACTTATTCAGTGATATTTTGCTTAAGAGCTTTTTGAACGTGGTTCCGTAAATAAAATCATTGAAATTTCAGCATTTCAGTTTCGATGCTAGCGTGTAAAAGTGCTGTCTACAAGGTGTGTAAATACTCGAATTATAATTACAATCCCATCTTTATTTCCCTATCAACACTTGTGATATTGTCTTCTTAAATATGAAAACACCAGAAGCTACAAGGTCTGTCCCACAATTAGTTCGACTAAGGTGATTAAAAAAATTTATCGCCATAATTGATACGATTACTGAAAATTCTTCGACGCAGCACCCTTGTGCGTCCAGACATCGCTGCCAGCGGGTTTACCTTGTACGCTTTCTGGAAGGCGGCGCCCGGAATGTTGCTAAACTCCCTCGTCACGACCTGTTTTAACGCTTCCACCGAGCCGTGGTGACATCCTATAGGCACGGATTTGAGGCGGGAGAAGAGGAAGAAATCTAGTAGGACATTGTCCAAAAAATTTAGATCCTCACTCATATGGCCGAGAAGCTCTTCGCAGATCCGTAGGAGAGTTTCCTTTTGTTCGTCCGAGAGTACTCACGGCTCCAACTTCGCACACACATTTCTCATGGTCATGTTTTCGGTCATAAGTCAATACACATCACTTTTAGCGTTACCAAGTTCGTCAGAAACCATGCAAACACTTAAATCTGAGATCTATGTCTAACAAAGCCTTCACTTTTGCAAACTTTTCGTCACTTTATGAGTTCGAACGGCGTCCAGAACGTCCGGCGTCTTCAGAATCTTCTCTTCCCTCCCGAAACAACTTGTCAACCGTTAACCCAAAACACTCCTCTCCCCAAACCAAACTGCCCGAAATGCCCTAACCTTATCACCATGGTACTCTGTGAGCTCTTCCCAATTATTAACAACAGTCAATTCACATAACTTTTATTCCCACACTGACCCTCCGTTTCCTTTAAACGCCCGTCAAACTTGCGAGACATCTTCAAGTCGACAAAACCACCTGCGAGTACCCCTGTCTCTTCCCTCCCCCTGTCCGCACCTAGCAACCGCCCACGCCAAAAATTCTGCCATCTCCTAAGACCCTCCACCTCCCTAACAACCAACTCCCAACCCAACGCCACCTGCACCTCAAAAAATATTATACTCGTATATAGCCTCTCTGCCCTGCCTTCTACGTGGGTGAATGCACGACCACCCTTTCCCTCCGAATGAATAACCACCGCTATTCCACCAAATCTCCCACCTTCCTTAAGTATCCCATCACTACTCACATTGCTTCCCACAACCAATCTTTCGATGACTGCTTTTGTTTCGGTGAATGAAGCCCTTCCCAAATCTGCAAGTAGCATAGAGGTGAGAACCCGTTATACGGCGCATATCTGGTTGTTCCAGTCATTTAAACCCCCCGGTCTGAATCAAGCCCACTAAATGCATCCAATAGCTGCCTACATTTCCCCTCCCCCCACTTGTCCGTTTCCTATTGGTTCCTTACCTCTCCTCCCCTAACCCTTCCCCCGAACATGTCCTCTCCGCTCTTCCCCGAGAACGCCATTCTGATGATGACGGTCGTGCTGTCGAAACGTTAACTACATACAGGGTTCGTCCGGAAAATAAATGTACTGATTTTTTCCCTCCGCTCCAGGCGCGCCCAGCACCGCTCTGACGGGCTGCGATTGGAAGAGGGTTATGTTGGCAAGCGATGCTGAAAAAGGCAGTCGTCTCTGAGCTGTGGTGTAGTGAGGAGCTCTGTTAACGCGAACCTCCACGCTCGACCCACGTCACGGAACGCGATGCCGAAGTTTTTGGAGCAGCGTTATTCCATAAAATTTGCGGTAAAGCTTGGGAAATCGTCTACCGAAACTGTCGGTATGATTAACCAGGCTTACGGGGAGGCAGCCATGTCCAGAAACATAATCTTTCGGTGGCACAAGATGTTCGTGGAGGGCAGAGAAGAGGTCGACGACGAACCACGGCCTGGAAGTCCATCAACGACACTCACCGACGAAAATGTGCGAAAAGTTCGCGATGTACTGAACTCTGATCGTCGTCTTAGTGTATGGATGATAGCAGAGCAGTGTAATGTGCCAAAAACAATAGTGCACGAGATTATTA
This sequence comes from Hetaerina titia, assembly GCA_037158775.1. Lineage (NCBI taxonomy): Eukaryota > Metazoa > Arthropoda > Insecta > Odonata > Calopterygidae > Hetaerina > Hetaerina titia. The sequence continues at coordinate 102,300,302 of CM073775.1, forward strand.
GGGACCAATTACAGACGCGAAAAATTTGTGCAAAGTTGGTGCCGAAAGTGCTCAGTGATGATCAAAGACTCAATCGTTTGGAAATCACGACACAACTTGCGGATCACTGCAAAAATGATCCACATTTTTTAGAGAACATTTATGTTCCCAAAGATAAAGAGGAGTTTGAAAGGAACGCGATACGGGAATTTGGACACCGTCAAAGAGGCCGTGACGACGTGTCTTTGAGAGGTTCCCGATGATGCCTTCGCGAGAGCGTTCCAGGAATGGGAACGCCGCTGGAACAAGTGTATCGACTCACAAGGGTCCTATTTTGAGGAATATTAGCTTAAGATATGTAAAAGTGTAATAAATATTTTTTCCTGAGCTCAGTACACTTATCTTCCGGACGAACCCTGTATGTGAGTGTCCTTTCTTTGTGTCTCTATGTTTTAAATATCCTATATTTTGTATGCTTGTGCGTCGCCGGAGAGCGTTCCATTTCAATGATGAATTATATATATATATATATATATATATATATATATAGATGATGCGGAAGTACTCACGAGAGCAATATAACTTTTGGACGGCTCAATATAACACAGAATAAAACAGATAACACGTAAAAGGACACTCACACTGTAGATGATTTGAGCTTTCGGTCTTCTTCAGGTCAGACTGAGAGGTCTTGAGGGAAGAGTGCCTGGGGAGGGAAATTAAAGATGGCGGTTAAGGGTGGGAATTTTAAAGGATCGGAAATATAGGATGTATGTGGATTCGCGAGTTCTCACCTCTATGTTGGTGGCTGAATCGGGTAGGGATTCTATAGTAAAACTGTTAGGAAAAAGCATTCGTCAAATGATAGGTTGTGTGAACTTGCGTGTAAAGGGATAGGAAGAGAAGAGAGTGAAGCAGAATTACATGAGTAGCGGTGATTGTTCATTCGAATGGATAAGGAGGTAATGCATTCGCCTATGTAGAATGAAGTGCATTGTTTGCACGACAAAAGATAGATAATATTTTTCGAGTATACGCAAGTTCACACAACCTATCATTTGACGAATGCTTTTCCCTAACAGTTCTAGAATCCCTACCCGATTCAGCCACCAACATATAGGTGAGAACTCGCGAATCCGCATACATCCTATATTTCCGATCCTTTAAAATTCCCATCCTTTACCGCCATCTTTAATTTCACTCCCAACAGTCCCTTAACCTTCCGCCTCCCAACCCTCCCCAGGCACTCTTCCCTCAAGACCTCTCAGTCTGACATGAAGAAGGCCGAAAGCTCAAATCATCTACGGTGTGAGTGTCCTTTTACGTGTTACCTGTTTTATACTGTGTTATATTGTGCCGTCCAAAAGTTAAAGTTATATATATATATATATATATATATATATATATATATATATATATATATATATAACTTTAACTTAACGAGAGCCAACGAGGGGTTGCCGTAATTTTAAATAAAGGGGTAGGAAGAAGCGTAGTCAACATAGAGCAAGCGACAGATAGAATTTTACTCGTAGAGATAAAAGCAGAGCCGACGAACTTGGTCATTATTCAGGTATACATGCCACCGAGCAACCACAAGGAGGAAGAAGTCGATAGGATGTATGATGAGTTAGAGGATATCATCGCGAGTGTTACTGCAGGGAAACATTTGATAGTGATGGGGGATTGGAATGCGACGGTAGGCGAAGGAAGAGATGGTGGTGAGGTGGGGGACTATGGGTTAGGCACGAGGAATGAACGCGGGGAGAAAGCAATTGAATTCTGCAGGAGACAGGGGTTAGTCATCACTAACACATGGTTTAGACACCACAAAAGGCGTAGGTATACATGGAAAATGCCAGGTGACTCAGAAAGGTATCAGTTAGATTATATTATTGTTAGGCACAGGTTTAGGAACAGTGTGATAAATTCGCACAGTTTCCCAGGAGCGGATGCGGACTCTGACCACAATTTAGTTGTTATGAAATGTAATGTTCGTTTCAAGAAGATAAGGCAAGGGCGGCGGGCTAAAAAATGGAATTTAGAAGCAGTAAATGAATTAACGAGGAAGGAGTATCAGGAGGCTGTAGAGAAAATGATGGATGACGGTAAAGAACTGAGTACTATCGAAGAAAAATGGGAATGTATCAAGAAAGGGATATTGGAAGCCGCTAAAGACACTATAGGAACCGTTAACGGGAAAAGGATAAGGAAACCATGGGTAACGGATGAGATGATTGCAAAGATGGATGAGAGAAGAAGATGGAAAAATGTAAACACAGAGTTAGGCAAAATGAAGTACAAAGAGTTAAACAATAAATTGAGAAGGGCCACAAATAAAGCAAAAGAAGAATGGTGGAAAACGCAATGCGAGGATATGGAAAGTTTACAGAAGAAGGGTGAAATTGGTGCTCTATACAGCAAGGTTAAGTTATTATCGGGAAGTAAGAAGGCAAGATGTGTGCTAACAGTTAAAGATAAATGGGGTAAGATAATAGTTGAACCAGGAAAAATCCAAGAGAGATGGAAGGAATATATAGAAACACTGTATGGTAAAGAACTTAGGCCGACAAGGTTAGACATAGAAAAGGAACATGACGTAGAAGAAGATAGCTTAGGTCCAGGCATACTCGACGATGAAATAGAAAGGGCATTAAAGGAGATGAAAGCAAATAAGGCTGTGGGGCTGGACAATATTCCTGTAGAAATGTTGAAATGGTTAGGGAAAGGTGGGAAGAAGGCCATATATGGACTGATTCGTAGTATCTATGAGGAAGGAATCTGGCCGGAAGATTTTGTGAGATCGGTGTTAGTTCCTATTCCAAAAAAGGCAAAGGCTTCGTCATGTGAGGATTACAGAACAATAAGTTTGATATCCCACGCAGCTAAAGTTATTCTCAGGATCATCAACAAAAGGATAGAGAGTAAGGCAAATGATTACTTAGGGGATGATCAGTTTGGGTTCAGGAAAGGAAGAGGTACGCGGGATGCCATTGCAGTAATGAGATCACTAGTCGAGAGGAATATAGAATACAATCAGGACGTTTTTGCCTGTTTTGTAGATTTCGGAAAAGCGTTTGATAGAGTGAATTGGGAAAAATTAATGCGTGTATTGCAGAAAATAGGAATGGATTGGAGGGACAGGAGACTGATCCGCAACCTGTACATATCTCAGACTGCTCAGGTGCGAGTGGGGAACGGAGAGTCCGGATGGGCAGTGTTAGGAAGAGGTGTAAGGCAGGGTTGCCCATTGTCACCGGTACTGTTCAACGTATATGTAGAGGAAATGATTAAAGAGGCATGGGAAGAACTGGAGGTAGGAATGAAAGTCGGAGGGGAATTCGTAAAATCGGTTAGGTTTTCTGATGACCAAGCATTAGTTGCTCAGTCAGCCAAGGGGTTGCAAGCATTGCTGAGTGAATTGGAGGTTCAGTGCGATAAATATGGGATGAGAATAAATATTAATAAAACAAAGGTTATGCGATTTTCCAGAAAGAAAAAGGCTAAGCTAAATATTAAAATAGGCGGGGAAAAAATAGAGCAGGTAGAACAGTTTACATATCTCGGAAGTGTTTTGGACCAACACGGTCAAAGTGGTAGGGACGTAAGGAGAAGAATTGCGCTAGGCAAGGAGGCTTTCTCAAGGAGGAGGGAGTTGATGACGGGGACGTTGAGTAGGGATGTTAAGACAAGACTCGTAAAAACTCTGATATGGAGCGTAGCTATGTACGGCGCGGAAACGTGGTCGCTGAAGCAGGAGGATAGACGTAGATTGGAGGCTTTTGAAATGTGGGTGTGGAGAAGAATGGAAAAGGTGAAATGGACCGAAAGGAAAACAAATGAGGAAGTACTAGAAATGGTGGGGGAGGAGAGGGGTTTGTTGAGAGAAATCCTATGGAGGCAGGAAAAATGGATGAAGGGCGTATTGAGCGGTAGTGGAATGTTGAAGAGGGTAATAGAGGGAAGAATGTTGGGCAAGCGAGGTAAGGGTAGGAACAGGATAGGGATGTTGGACGAGATGAAGGGAGGAAAGAAGTACACCGAGATGAAGAGGGACCTGATATAGATTAGTTTGCTAGGTGGGGAGTCACAAAATGTTTATTTGATAGTTGGGTCCATCCAAAAACCTACCTTAACCGGTAGATTACCTAAAAAAAAATATATATGTATATATAACTTAGACAGTAACACACAGCACGGGAACACATAAAAGGAACACTCACAATAATATCTTGATAATTTCGACGGACTCGAGCTCCGTCTTCTTCGGAAGATAAGATATGACTCTATATATATATATATATATATATATATATATATATATATATATATATATACTGTTGGAATTTTTTATTTTACAATAGCAGTTTTTTCGTTACGTCAAATTTTAATGTAACAGGTATTTATTTAGGGCTCAACTCAATGACCAAAATGTACTAATAGACCCTAGGTGAGTAAATTGTCGATTTTCAACAAATTGTGTCCAGCTACTAAATTCCCAGAATGTTCGTGAAGGAGACGTCTACGGATATCGGTTCGGAGATCGTATAGAAACGCTGTATCCTGTCTTACAGACGGATAAACAGCGGTAGTCATAGGAGAATTAAGGGCAACGGATGCCTTCCTACGCTGCGCAATATTCTACCAGGGTGGAAAGCAAAGCAAAAATCGTTAAAACGCGATGATTACATCTGTAAAGAAGAGTGAGTGAGAGGACTGTCATTTTTTCGAGAAATTGAGGATAAAAGAATCGGACTAATCGGTCCAATAAACTGTCAAATCATGTAATGTATCAAAAGATGGATTAATTTATTTACAGCATTAAAATGACTCCAACCTGATGGCTGTATTCCTTGAAAGGGAAGCGTGAAAAGTAACAGGTGTTGGAATACTATGCCGCTTGCCAAAACGTTTATCATATATCAATCCCTTCCTGTGGTTAGAATTCATGACTCCACTGAGCAAAAACATTTTTTGGATAAAACACATCAGTGCGCGTCATATTCTTATACTTTTTGAAAGTCTGTAACGAATTCATTTCAATGGGGAGGCTTATAATTAATGAATTAGTAGTAACCGATAATAACCGATAGTAACATTACATGTGAAATGATAATGGCAGGAAAAAAATGAAGCGCTCCAAAAATATTCTTCTTAGATGGCACAAAAGAACTTCCAACTGATCCAAGTGAAATGCTTGGAGCTGAAGGCGATTGGGTGAAATCACAATTTGAAAATAAAGTGAATTAAATTAAAATAGGTCTACTCTCGTTTGATCCAGGACCCAAACCCGCCCGAAGTTCTTACAATTTTTAGCAAGCTATGCTATTTTAATGTAGGCACACATTTTTTTTAATATCGGCGATACGAACTAGGGGGTTAATTGAATTAAAAAAGTAGGCTTAGTTTCCATGCCAGGTTTTAAATGAAAACTGTGGACGATTGACCTCAGCAAGTTTTCCGCAGCGCGCTCTCGGCATTTCCACGGCTGAGAACGCGCGATGAGGAATGAAGAGGAAGCGTCTCCGAGTGCAACGGGTGGAACAGAAGCCAATCCCGTGAGGCTCTCCGTTATTGTGCGGCCCTCCTCATTCCGCGGCCCCTTCGCCATCCCTCTCCGCGGCGCTCTCTTCGTCCACTCAGGTGGGGAATTTACATTCGCCGCATTCGTTGTCGATGATTTACACCATTCTCTCTCGACGAAATAAATAATATCCGCTCCATATTTGAGCGAATGTATAGCTGTGAATTATGATGAAATATCGACGCCATGGCCATTTTTTCATAGCAACCATGTCGATACGGTTAATAATATGGATTAATGCTTCGAGGCTCTCGATTCATTGTCATGGTAGGGTATTTCCCATGTTAGGCGTTACCCTCACTCACGACCTCTCCTGGGTGAAACACATGCAGGGAATATATCGTATATGGACAAACTAACAAAAAACATGGATTTGTCTGAAAAGTACTGGGTAAATATAATGAAAAGGTCAAAAAGAACTCTTATCTTCAGCTGGTTTGGCCTCATTTAGAATATACTGCAAGTGTATGGGATCCTCACGAAGTTGGATTAATTGCCGAATTGGATTGAGTGCAGCGTAGAGCAACGCTTCATATGTAAACATTGTTGTGATACACTAGGTAACATATTTTTAATTATTAGAGCAGATAGGGTGGGTATCACTCACGGAGCGAAGGTTAAATTACGGATTAAACCCCTTGCATAAATTGGAAGGATGTCTCTTTAGCTGTGATGTTGAAAATGTATTATTATCCCCATCATGCTACAGTAGGAGAGATCATGTGAATAAAATTTCAGAGATTAAGCGTAAAACAAATGCATTGAATATATCATTTTTTCTACGAACAATAAGGAATCAGAATAACGTTGTCCGACCGCGATAGGAAGGAACACAATCGGGTCAAAATTAGTGTGGTGTGTATTTACCCCCTGCCACACACCCTAGTGGTGGCTTGCAGGATACTAAAATATCAAAATGCTGCGAAAGACTCCATATAAGATATGGACTATATGTACGATGTTGTGACAAATGTAGATAATTTGGGTGGTATTATGAAAAGAAAGTACACAGATGAGGGTGATGCAACAGCCCTCCATGTGATAAGAATGCTGTCCTTACCTGTCTCATTTCGTTACGAACGATATCGTAAATAATGTCCTTTACATCCGATAGGTTTCAGTACGGCAAGTAAGACATAGGTGGTCGATATTGGAGGGAGGGAAGAGCACACGATCTCGGCAGTTGACGCCTCCCTCTCCGACGGCGGCGGAGACCGCCTGCTTTAATTTACGACGCCTCTCAGTCCCAAGGAAGTCAACGCCGCTGGGACTGCCCATCCTTAAATCACTTAAACGACCGTAAACATTTTTAAAGCCCTATATAAGCGTTGCGTTAACACCCGGCCATCCGAATAACCACATCCTTAGTGCGGAGATCACGTTCCGTGGGGCGCTTTCTGTGGCCGGAATGACCGACCACACCCTTCACCTCATTTCACTCCATCCCCCTTCCTGGTGCCGCCATTCCACCTCTCGCCCCTCCAACCCCCCGCCGCCGCTACTCCAGTGGGCAGTGATTTATTGATGGCGACCCCCTCTCGAAGAAAGGGTTAATTTCATTTTGGCGAAGGCCGTGAAAATCTAGAGGTTTCGAGGCATCCAAACGGAGAGGTCAAATAGGCACTAGGTTGTCGCCTGGAGTCGGTGGGCGTCCATCGGTTGGGACTTGTGCCTTTTGTGGCGGCAATCAGGTTTCAGAGATTGATAAATTGCAAATATGGAGCATCACGGTGCCTTTTTCGCCGAGATTCGTCGTTAATATATCTCGTATAATATCCGAATAATATAAGTCCGAACTTCCTCCTCCTCTTTGTGGGTTCAAACTTCGTTATTCGGTCCCAAACCTTGCCTCCGCGGACGCGACGGGATTGGTGAACTCGGTGTCTATGTAGTCAGTTGGGATGAAAGATATCTCGATGGATGATCGACGCGACCATTATCCCCACGGTATTGGTGGTTCTGCACCCACGGATTCGCTCTCATATCGCATATCATGAGTGTAGTTAAATGGGGTAGGTTTGCGATACATAAGTGCATTGATATCTATGCATTAACCAGTGAACCGGCGCGAGGATGTGTAATGTGTCCGAAGCCCCCAGAAGTTTGGGCAATGGATTATTTTCAACATTGCGCCACGCTCTATTTTCAGATAGCTCGAATTTTAGTGAATGACTCTTAAAAAGATATGATCTCTCGACTGCCGAGAATCAAATAAGTATTTGACCCTGAGAAACGGCACATTGGATTTCGCCCGAGTTCGGCGTGCGGCGCTCCTCCGACGGCGCTCCCCGATCCCGGCCCCCCGCCTCTCCTCTGCCCCGTCCCAAGGGAGGAGTGGGGACGAGGGGGCCGCGGGGGTCGGATTAACAATTCATTTCCTCCCCCCCTCCCGCGATGGTCCATCTCAAGCCTACGAGCGTTCTCCCCAGAGGTCAGCAGATGCCGCCCTCCCTCCGTGTTCTTTACATTTCGGACATTAAGGTGGGCGGAAGCGACGCGCCCCTACCACCCCCAAACGCGAGGGGCATGAATTATTCCGGAGTGGCTGGCCGAAACAGGATATGCTCCAGATGTCCTTTTACGGTTTTTAATATGCAGAGTTTGGGCGTGGGAGGGGGGAAGGGGATGGAGGGGGGAAGGAGGAGGGGAGGAAGGGGGTGGAGGGGAAGGGGGGCTCCCATCGGGAGAATTATTCATCTTCGTGTGCGCCGCGATGCCTTTGCGTATCATTCGCGAGGCGGGAGTTTAAAACGAGAGGCTGGGCGTGGGTGAGTCCGGGGCGGAGGGGCCGAGAGGGCAGGGGGACGTGCTCCTGGGAGTTGGCGGGCCACGGGGGACGGCAGAAGAGGGGGGTTGGGTCGTCGCTCGGAGTTGGTTCGTGTCTTCTAGCGTACGCGAGCCGTCCTCGGGTCGATTTCAAAAAGGGCTATTCGGTCTTCTCTTGTCGTAACCTCTTTGACTTTGGTCGGCGGCCATTTCCACACTTTTCTTATTCTGCAACATTGAGTCACTATTCCCCACACTCAATCGAATTCAGATGCCGGTGAAGAGTTACTATCAATTTTAAACTACATTTCATGAATTTACGACCATTTATTTTTTTCATTTTCGCCATCTTCAACAAGGACAATTTCGTATACTATACTGCTGTGAATATATTTCGACCACTTGACTTGACGTATTCGTTTTCGCCATTTTATTTTATCATCAATAGCCGTTGACCCCCGTTCATATGCATCAACTAGAAACTCAATCCGTTTCAGCAGAGAGCATACATTTCACTTATCAACACTGTCAATTGTCATTGTTTATTAAGACGCTGCAGGCGAGTGATGTACCTGTTCGACTGTTGGCTTCGCAATTGATGAACGCCTCTTTCCAGGTGTATTTCCAAGTGTCGCATGTCATGGAAATTTTCGCCCTTTACGTCTTCGGTTGCGTGACGCTAATTGATGTCCTTCACCTCGAGGAGGAGATCAGTGCTGACGACGATGCTGCAATAAATCATATCACCGGATCCCTATCGCGCGGAAAATCACGAAACTTGTCGATCGATAGTTATTGGGCCTACTGGTCTCCATATGCGCCACTTCCCCGCCGAGCTCCCAGTCGGAGCCCTTTGAGGCAGGAGGTTTTCAAAAAATGAAAGCCTTGTCCATTGAACTTCATGCCTCGATTAGTTCATAATGCACCTCCTTCCCATCGCTTTGAGGCCGGCCATAGAGAAAGTCGCAAGCGCAGTATAAAAGTTTTTATCGCATAATAAAAAATGTACAATAGTGAAAAGTGTGGTAATGAATAATTATAAATAGGAATAATCTGTTTTTTTTTACAGTAAAATAGGCATTCAAGTTAAAAAGTGATTGGAGAGGAAGAATGCACCCTTCTAAGTGTCGCGAGAACGTTGTCCTCGAGAAATTGCAACTGTTTACTAGGGGTGGAACTGGTATCAGTTTCACTATTCGCCCTGTTTTCCCCATTAGCTCCGTCTCTAAGCCTCCACACGTTCGATTCCGCGCTCCAACTGCCTTCCCTTTCGCATTTTGCACAATGCACCCCCACGCATCGCTACTCCCTCCCCTTTCATCCCTCCCCCATTGCCACTTCGGTCGGGTTCGTCGCACCGCTAAGTCTGGAGTTACTCTTCAACTTGGGCAGTAGTCTCATTTCCTCATCTTAAGGTCTGGTGTAATTTCCGTTTCTCATATTCTTTCAATATTGTGCAACATGTCTATTTCAAAGGCTCGGCTCGCACGGAAATTGCGCCAAGGGGACAAGTCAAACCGTCCTTTTGAGTTTCGATTCGGTATGCCTCACCGTTCGAAGGTACACCCAATGTATCCAATGCTGGAAAGTCAAAATGTACCTTTGAACGATTTTCGACTGAGGTCTTTTTAGTTTTATGATGGGATGCACGATAAACTTTAAATTAATTTTCGTAATTGCATAAACAGTTTCAGTGGGACATCCAAGGAGTTTCTTGATCTTTTTGAGATTTTGGAACGAAAATCATTAATTCCGTGCCGCTCGTTTTTTAGGTTTGTAAAATAATCTTTTAATTGGTTGAGCTTGTTATTTCATCTTCATTCATTTCTCATTGTATCGAGTTTTGCAATTAACTTTTTGCGCTTAAAGACGAGATCGATCTCTGACGACTCGAGAATCATCATCCGGAGAAGGCTCTGATGTTGAAGAGTTGTGAGAAGGGCTTCAGTGAGGTCTCAGCGCTGCTATTTTGTTTGATTACGAATTAAATGGCTCGTGTGTCTCCGCACTCAAAATATTTATCAACCATTCGCATTCGTGCAGCGATATAAATTCGTGCACACACATCCTTCACGCTTTGCCCTTGCGGGTGGGCCCTCATGGTACATTCTGGAAGGCTGAGAAAGAAAACTTTACTTTCTTTCAATAATTTCCTCCATATTTCTCCCTCCTTAACCTCATTTAAACAATCTCAATACGAGTTTCCAAGGCCTTGGTAGATCAATGGGTAGAGTTTGATTGCCGGCGACGTCTTTGGGTACCCTCAGATTCACCCAAACTGTGATTTTTTCATGCACTAGTTCTTCTTAGGAAACCACACTCAGCAGAGGAATAGGAAGAACCCCTATAGTACCCCAATTCTTTCATTTCACACGCCTTATAGGAAGTGACCTCTGTCCTCATTGACCAAACCTTCTTCGTGTTGCTTACTGTGGTGGTGGTCGATGCATTTCCAAAAGAGACTTCAATTTTCATCTAAATAATACTGTATTACTCTCAGCTTGTATAATTCGCATTTTTTCTTTTTTTCTTTGACAAAATGCTTGCAATAATTACTTTCAATCAACGTCACCTTCCTTCAACCTGCTAGCACACCTTATCCTTTGTCTCTTCCACCACATTCTCATCATAGGCATCTAAGGTAACCATGCTCCTGGACTAAGTCCACCAATAATTTGAACAATCAGGAATCGTAATAGTAAGAAACCGAAGTAATTTTAGAAACATTAAAAACATTCAGTTTAATAGACGGAACCAAAATAGACATTGCAAGCACATCAGGTATATTTGAAGGTGTTTGTACATGCTAGTTGGTAGTTTGAGTGTTTGCATGTGCATGTGGGTTTTAATGGTTTTTGCATGAATATATACAATGTTTTGTTTGTGGCTCGTATAAATGTGTATCTTTTGCATGCGGTTTTTATTCCTAAGTACAAGTGGTGCCCTAACACCCACCGCCACACGCCCTTGCGGCGGCTTGCAGGATATTAAGTAGATGAATAATACCAATATTCATTTTTAAGGGCTGTTCAATATTTTCTCCAGAACTCTTAGTTTTAGCTTTCAGTCTCGCCATCCACCGATGCAGAACAATCTACAACCTCGTATTCCCCGGTGTCCCACCTCTATGGGTCACACCACACACAGTGAGTGCACTAGCTCAGAGAGATGTATTGATAAGAATCGTGACAGTATCCAATGCATTTAAAGCGACACCGTTAGTTTCAGACCTCAGGAAGGTATTCATCGTCGCCGACTCCACCTCGGGCACGTGAAATGGAATCCTGAATGGTTGGTCCGATGCAATGGTTTAATCCTTAACGCGCACGCCCTTGATATGCAATGGCGTAGTTTTTACGCTCGCATCCGCCCCATGTATCTCAAATACCTGACGAATATCGGCTCACGCATCGGTGTGCTGTCCAGGGGATCGCGCGATGTGGATCGCTTTAGTTTTTTCTGCGATGAATTTGCATTCGGCGGCCCTCGTTAACACGCCTTGCGCGCCTTATCTGCCCCGTCCCTTCGCCGTTTATCTCCCTCGCGTCACCCTGACTGTCGCGTCCCGCTCGCACTTTCACTCCCGCCAGTAACTCCATGTTTCGCATTCCACCACGGGCAACGTCAAATTAAATACATGCGGTGAAGAAAGCAATATGGATAGGCCATCAAAAACATTAGCATTGCATTACCGTGCTTCTTGTGACCGCATTCTGCGAGTTGTTGCGAAACATTTTAAATATTCTTTTTAATGTGCCAAATGTAGTTTCAAATTGACTGTCGGTTTCAGACTTCCCATAGTGAAAGCATTTGATAGCCACATTAAAATATTTTGAACTCTTATGTTTTAAAGCACAAAATCTTTTAATATGGTTACCAAATATCCTTCATTTAAATGAGGGAATCTTGAAGTTGTTGAGATCTATTGTAGTAAAACAGCATCTAATATCCTAATAATTGTATTTAAATTCAATTTTTCCTCAGTAGTGAGTTATTAATGATAATTAAATACCATTTAAAAACAAATATATTTGAATAATTAATTTATTCAGCAAGAACTAATCAATTGCGAATTCCACGTGACCAATGTAGTGCGTGTTGAGGCAGTACTTTTGTCTAATACCATGATCCTTTCTTTTACGCCTTAGGAGTTAAATAATTGAACAGTTTGCAGAGAGAATTTTGTACAATATTGGATGAGATATTATCACGTCACATTGAATTTTATGGCACCGACGCAAATACACCTGCCAATTATGCTATTAGGGAATCTTGTGAGTCAGGTAAACTTACTCAAGAGAATGAAGCATTCATTTTACATTCTTCATTTTCTTTCGGTTATTGTTTCGTTCAAAATGGTTTCTTAGGATTTGGATCCTCCTAATCTCTCCATTCGCGTTGGTTGAAGGAAACGGGCTGGAATACAGTCGTCTTGGATTTTGACACTCTGAATTAGAAGTTGGGATATCAAAGTGCCGGCATATAAATTTATAGTTGGACTGATTACAACAATCATTCTTTAAAAATGGCATCCTTCCTCCCAAGGATAGAAAGCGAGCGTGTCTGTTGACCCGTGTCTTGTAGTCTGCCGCATTCCTTAAATCTTGGCGTCGCAATCGCCTCTTCCCATCCTTCATCATCCCCCTCCCCCGTCACCTTTATCCAAGTGACCTCCCCCTTTCACCAAAGTTTCCCTCCTTATGCCGCAAAGGTCATGGGCCAAGTTTTATGACCTTTCATTGAACTTTCTGCCAATCATGATCCAGGTGAATTATCGGCTGAAAATCTCTCGTCGGAGGAAGTAAAATAAAATTAATTCATTTCATAATGATTTGGGTTTGAAGTCATCCCTCGAAAAACTGATTTCTTTTCGTATCGCGTCTCAAAAGGTTAGTTGATATCAGTGAATGTCCTCGAAGATATTAGTACTAAAGTGCAGTTTTCCAACGACATTACTGCAATCAAAAATACAGTGGCCGATATCTTCTTAAGTATCTGGCAACTATAACGGATTAATATTAAAATAATGCAAATTAAGTGACACTCTCTTCTTAGCTATTTATTTTATTTTTAAAAATGTACTATAATTATTATTAATATTCTGTGTAATTTTTACTGGGAAAGTTGCATGGTTGAAAATTTGACTCGGTCTTAAAATTAGCTGTAATATCAACCTTGCATTTTAAGTATGGAGAAATGCACCATTTTTTCCGAAAGTTTGGAATTAACATAATGTGAATAAATATTATTGGGAATTAATACAGTGTCTTTTTAATGTGATTCTCTTATGAATCGTGTATTTGGTTTTTTCCTTGATGGTCTTTTGATTCAAGAATCGAATTTTGATGTCTCATGAGCGTTCTATTTGGGAGTTATGAAGTCTTCAGCAAATCAAACAGTCATCTCGAAAGCGCACTTTCCATATTTTTCATTTTTCATTTCACAAAAATCTCAAACCTTTCATGTATTCCTTCGATTCCACTTCCATTTACATCGTTTCATCATAACAGACATTTCCAATACTTCCTTTCGCAAAGAATGTTCCATTACAATATCCCGCAAATCAGAATTTATTGCCCTCAATTTTGTACATGGGGAAAGTTTGGCCCTTCATTTTTTATTTTTAGTGTTCTTTCTTACTCATTTTATTTGAGTGATTGTAGATAAGATGAACTCCATGAGACATAGCCCACGACTTAGCTTTTGTACTCGGTTTGAATGTTCAGAAGTAGGCAGGCTCAATTTTCAGAGATTACAATCAGGGACCGAAAGCCGTAAATTGACAGGATCACTAATTTTATGTCAGTTTACAGTCCGTACAAATCAAAATGAATGAATGATAACAATTCCTAACCTCTATTTTGAAAGCCCAGTAGAAATGGTAAACAGTTAGTCCAATTAAAATGGTCCTCTAAAATGACTTATGGTTGACGGTATGAATTGAAGGTCCCAATTCAGATGAGTCAAAGTACTTGTCCTAGCTGTAGAGGCAGAGTCTCTTCGTCCAACCCAGGGAGAGACCGAGGCTAGAACACTGGGCCAAGTATTCAAATCCATGCATAGGGTAAGCCACTCTCTTGCCCTTGGATGGAGGAATCGATAGTAAACGTAGAGAAATCATAGTGCTGTTTGCAGGAAGCAACGGGAAAACAAAGCCGCACGGGTCCTGAAGGGCATCCCAAGTAAGGGCAGCGCGAGGGGAAATGCGTTCTGCAGTGAAATAACTCTTAGGATAAATCCTTCCCTCTCCGGGAAAGGATCCCCAAAGACCGTATTTGAAGAAGGGCAAGGAAAAGATGAGAAAATAAGTCTTTGGGCATGAAATGTCAGAACTCTGATGCACCATAGTAAATTTTAGATTTCAAAAATGTAAATGAAAATGGAGAAATTAGATGTGCTGAGAATTTCAGAAATGTGATGGCCTCATCGAGGGAACTCGTAGAAGTTAGGAGTTGAGATTCAGCTATATAGGAATGGTAGAAGAGATGCCAGGAGGAGTGAGCATAATGATAAATGAAATGCGAAGAAGAGCAATTAGCCGTGTACGGTATAGTGATAGGGTTTCACCATTGAGTGAAGGTAGAAGCTAGAAACGAAAAATATATTTATAATACGTGTGTGCATACCGACAGAGAAGCAAGTGGTGGAAGAGTTGGAGGCCATCTATGAAGGGCTGGAGGGAGTTAAGCCTGGTGTCAGGGAAAAGGGACATTTGCTGATAATGTGAGGGTGGAATAATGGCGTAGAGGTCGAAGGAGGGCGCTGCTTGAGGTCCCGGGCTCGGCCGGAGGAATGAGAGAGTGAGGCAAGCGACTAAATTTGCCAGTGGAATTCACCTGTGCACATAGTCCAGTGGTGACCGCCACCCAGTTAAAGCACCATCCCCGCAGGCACCACACCTACGAGGAGGCTCAAGGAAATAACAAATAAATTCAGACATGATGAAAAGAGATCAGGGAACGTAGTGAATGGTCCGGATTTCGATAATGGTCATAATATTTTTGCAGCCAAATGCAATTTCACACTCAAGATCTTTAAGAGAATATAAGCGAGGAAATTACAGCTTGGAGTAGGCTAAAGAACAAAAACATGTTGCCCGAATAATGTGAAACAAATATGCGATTCTTTAAGTTTGCAGAATAAAATGATGGTAATACGAAATCAAAGACGGCGAAAGAGAAAATTTTAAGGCTGGACGAAGATGCAATTGGAAAGGGCATCTAAATGTATGGAAGGGAATAATAGACTCAAGAAATCAAACAAGACTGGAGCTTAAGTTCTCTCTTTAGCAGAGAGAGTTAAAAAAGTAGAAGTAGGAGCTTGGGAATGGGATGATCAGATATTTAAAAAAGGCAAAAATAAATATTTTGCAAAAATGTTGTGAGGATATGAAAAAGCTAATCTTTGACGGGATGATGGAAGCCTACGTTCCTTCTTCGGTGAGAGGAAAGAGAGAGTAACTGCATTGAGGAAAAGCAGAGGAGAGTTTGCTTTTGATAAGGAGATTACAGTAAAAGAGTGCCACATTTTTACAGTATAAAATGAGAGAGGATCAAGAGAGAACGAGATTGAAGGGCAATTAGAAGTTAACGCTGGGGAGGGAGGTGATTACATATTGAAGGATTACTTCGGCAGGGGGGCACTTAGACTTTAGGATAAGAAAACGCTGCACTTCTAAATTCTGGCCAGTCGACGAATGTGGTAAGGTACTCGACGGATTCAATAAATGAGTATTGGTTACAGAGAAGGCGTCTGTTTCTATATCAGAACACTATCCTACAAATTACGCCCCGTATGTGCCCAAAATCCTAATGCCCAAGTTGGACATGGAAATAAAGTGTTTAATGGAGTGCTGCCGGATGAAGGATTCGGGTTTAGGAGAGGGAAATGCACATAAAAACTGATATGAATTTTAGACTGGATTTAAAAAAGGATTGGGGAATATGACTCAATATGCATGGAATTTGTGGACATAGAGAAAACCTCCGATGGCGTAGAGGAATAGGTTGTTTTAAGATACTAGGAATGATGGGTGATACTGAACTTATATAGGGAGTAGACAAATGTTTCACAATTGAAGGTTGGAGCTTACTTGCTGAAACTTATGTAAAACAGAAAAATGAATTAAACAGGAGGACAAGGAGTGTGAAAAATAAATCAATAGCTAACATGGAGAAATTATTAGCATTTTGTGTTTTTTGGGCCCTGCAAATTAGAATGTTTGGCAAGGAGTGAATACACATCAGACTAATTTTGACCAAATATTTTTACTCCTACCCCCTTCGGACTGCGTTATTCTGACCCCTTATTGTTCGTGGACAAAATGACATCTTAAATCTATCAGTTCAACACTTAATCTTTCTTATTTTATTGTCATGATCACTCGTACCAAAACAAGATGGGATTAATAATGCGTTTTCCAAGTTATTGCTTAAGATACATCCTACTACTTTATGACAGACATTTAAACTTTAATTTAACCTTCGATCCGTGAGTGATTCCTGGCCTAGCTCCTCTAAGATTATAGATAGGTTACTAAGTTTATCATAACAGCGTTTTACACATCTAGCTTCCCTACGTTACACGTGATATAATTCGACAATCAGTCCAACTTCGTAGGTATCCCATATATCTACATATACAACCACATAATACTCCGCAAGCCGCCGCGTGGGTGCGTGGCGGGAGGTGTTAGGTCACCATCCGTAAACTGGAGTGAAACCACTTGCAAAAACAAATCATGTGGCCACTACAAAAATATTAGTTTGTTCATGCACTCCACAAACCTTAATCACAGGAAATAAATTATTTTTATGCAATAATATTTAATAACAGTATACGTACGTTCAAATCAATCTGTATTACTGTTAAAAAGATTGGTCTGTTAAATTAAAATAATAACTTACACAAAGAAACATTCAAGATATCGAAAAATATATTCATTACCAATAAATAAAACAGTTTCTGGCGTAACTTGGTGGAAAATCTTCATACTGACTTTTAATAATCAAACCACTTTACTTTTCCAAAGTTTATGTGGAAAAGTAAAGTGGTTTGATTATTAAAAGTCAGTATTCACTACCAGTTATAATTATCTCCCACGCGATTGCTGTCATATCTATTACGATCTATAATGGTTCGAGGAAAAAATGGCATTTTAAATCTATCCGTTCTGAAATAAATCTCCCTGATTTTACGCTGGTGATCTGATCTACCATAGTAAGTTGCGGCCTGTAATATATCCTTAACATCCTTAGATAAGTGACCTGCCTCCAATTTACGCAGTAAATTTAATCTGTATTGAGCCACACGGTCAATTAGTGACTCCCATCCCAATTCTTCCAATAGTTGCGTGACACTTCTACCTTATTCATAACAACTCTTCACAAACCCAGCTGTTCTTCGTTGCACTCGATCTAGTTCCAGCATTTAGCCTACTTCATGAGGATCTTATACGCTTGCAGCATACTCAAGGTGGGGACCAACTAACGTAAAATAACAAAGTTCTTTGACCCTCTCATTCCAATTCGCAAGTATTCTTTTTATGAATCCTAACTTTCTATTAGCTATTCCGAAAATTTCAGGAATGGGTTTTTCCCAGGATATATCCGTAGTTATTATAACACCCAAGTATTTTACCAATTCCACGTGTGTAATGTTGGTTCCCTGGATAGTGTGTTTTTTGGAGAAGAACTTTTCCTCAAAAATTCATCGAAACACATTTATTCAAATTAAACTCTAGCTCCAATGTCTCGCACCTCTTTTGAATTGTACTTAGGTCTTTAGCTAATGATACTTCATCTTCATGACTGGATATTTGCCTATATATCACGGCATCGTCAGCAAATAGACGAAGTTTATTAGAAACCTGAGATCCGATGTTATTAATATATAAAAGGAACAATAGCGGACCAATAACACCTCTTTGTGGGACATTGAATATTACGCTTACTGTATCCTATTATAACCCGTCTATTACGGCACTTTGTTCGCGGTCTGTTAAAATGTTATTTATACAAAATATTGCACATTTATCAATCCCGTAGCCTCCCAACTTTTGGAGCAACTTTGTTGAGTGGATATGTCAAATGTCTTTTTATTATCTAGGAAAATAGTCACAGTATAATCTAAAGGAGCCCTAACCAGCGAAAGATAATACAAGTATTCCCCTGTGACGCTTTTATCACATTTACCCTAATAAATTCTATTTTTTTGTTTAGCTTGTCTCCATATTTCACTTAAGTGTTTAACCCAAGAGAGTTCCTGAGTGAGGGTAACCCCTAAGTATTTAATCGAGGCTACACATTCCATTTCGGTGTTCCCGATTCAGTTGGCTTTCTGCAGATAATTGCTATTTTTCCAAAACTTCATCACTTTGCACTTTTTTGACGTTTAATTCTAATAGCCAAGTGCCGTACTAGCAATGTATAGTATTAAGGCCATCTGACAAAGCTACTGTGTCCTGAGGATTACGGATATCACGGTAAATCACTGCATCGCCGGCAAATGAACGCATGCAACTTGAGACTACGGAGTTAATGTCGTTATGGTAAACTAGGAAAAAAGAGGGCTGATAACACTTCCTTGGGGAACACTTGAAATAACTTCTACTGCATTTGAGTTAACTCCATCGATGACTACACTTTGCACCCAAAATTTAAAAAAAATCTTTAATCCAACCCCGGATATATTTATCTATGTCATATGCTTCCATGTTTGTGAGTAGATTACTTTGAACTACTTCGTCGAAGTCTTAGTTAAGATCTAGAAAAAACATGTCCACCGGAATATTGCTTTCACCCGAAGTAAGAAAAACAAGAACGAAAAGCGCAAGTTGTGGCTCGCGGGATTTATCCTTGCGGAAATTGTGCTGAATTTTCATTAATAACTCCTGGTTCTCGAAGTGTCTTACGATTGAACTAGCAGCAATATAAAGCAACAATTTCAGAGAGTAAAAATCATTCGCCTTGACCACATAGCGGATGACTCCGTTAAAAGTTACTGTTGCGGCATCTCCCGCAGTTTCTTGAAATAGCAGCAATATGTTCTATAACCTTGCACAAATGGATGTGAGGGGAATAGGTCTGCAATTGCTCAGTTCCTCCTGGTCTCCATTTTTAAATATTGGTTTTACGTTAGCCGGTTTCCAACTCCGGGAACCTTATGCCAGCAACTTCTTAAGTAACCAGGGACTTTTTAACTATGATTTCTAGATACGGCGCAATTTCCGAAGCTAGATCCGGAGTATTTCTAAGGTTAAATATTTTTCAGCAAACGTTCTATTCTATTATATGAGATTTAAATTTTGGTCATCGGTTGGCCGTCTCGATTTGCTTAAGCTAATGGATAGTTATCTTGAATGGATAAATATTGCACGGGAAGGTGATCCTGATGGAGGCATCATGGTTCTGCAAGAAAGTAAAGGAGAGGTTACCATTACTTTTTTGAAATGAAATACATATCAAGCACTAGTTGTAATTTGCGCTCTAAAAAATGTTATCCAAAGTCCTCGTCGCTGGCGGAGGAGGAGAGACAGATGTTGGATTTAGGTTAGCAGGGGAGTCGATGGAAAAAGTGAATGAGGTTTCTACTTCTTAAGCTAAATAACTTTGGATGGAAAGCTCTGGGTTTGGATCTGAAAGCAAAAGTTGCTTTTAATTATGCAACAGTTTCATTGTGTCCGTCAATATCAATAGGGCGTTGAGGGAACAGTAGTTTAAAACATTTGATTCGAGTTCATTTCTCGTGATCGTCGAGAAATGCAAATTGTAAAACGCAGAGAAGAAATAAATGGAGTTGTTCGAAACATGGTGCTAGCAAAGAATGACCACGAGAATTTGAGCGGTTGAAGGGTGCGACAAAATGAAGAAAAATGGGTTGATCGCATGAAGGAATGGTAGTCATCGTCCCAAAAGAGATAATTCATAGAAGAAAGGCTGCAGGGGATGGCCGAGATTAAAATACGTGAGATGGATAACGGAATACTGAGAATGAGATTTAGAAAGCTTTTGGAATCCAAAAGGATGGAAACGGACTTAGAGAGATATGGAAGGCCTTTGCAGAACCAATCCTGATGAAATGATAGCCAAAGAAGAAGAGCCATTATAGTGGCTGGACATTCTACCTGATATTTTGGACTTATTTCACCATCTTCCTTTTTGAACTCATTAAAACACATTCATAACCTAGCGTATATTTTGCATTAAATACAGTCTTCGTTTAACCTAATTTTAAATTTGTCAAAATATATTTCGTCGAATTTTCGCAGAAATTTGATCTTTCTTTTTGGGTTTCTCTGTGTTGAGTTATTCGTAACATAAAAATATAGTGATATTTTTTTCGCAGGATGGAAAGTATTCGACGTTTGTTCTTGATCTCAATTAAAAGTTGCGATTTTAGGTATTACTTTCACATGAAACTATTTAGCAAAGGTTGACTTTTCAAAGGAACTCCCGGGTACCATTCCTTTATGAGGCAGCACTGCTTTTTCAAAGGAGTTTGATGTTTCTAAAGCGCCTCTGGGATTTTATGGCCGATGTAGGATTATCATCTTTACTCCCATTCGCCGTCTGTTTCTCTTAGTCTCCGTATTTTCAGTGCCGTCCTGCATCTTTCAGTCTCATGCATTTTAATTTCCATCTACTCCTCCGACATCATTTATTCATTTCCATTCGGTTTGCAGTCTCCAGTTCTCTTTCATTTCGAATATGTATGTGCCAAGTATCGGCGTCTTCTTCCCGATTCTCTTGACAATTTCCTTCTGTGACCTTGTTTGCAATTGATCTTATTTGAAAGAAAAAAGCACCACAAATACGCAAGTAGACGCTCTCATGCCGTATATCGACGTATATAATAAGCATATATTTTTATACTCACGCGGACAACACCTAAAATATTTCAGATCTGGTTGTTTTTAACGGTGAGTGAATTTAATGATGTGTATTGCCAGCAGATGTTTGTGCTGATCTGTACTCATGTGTTGAGTAAATATCATCTCTGATAGTTAATTTTTCAATAATTGCTTATTTATTGCACTGTGTATTTTTATCAAACGCAAAAATATCTGTGATCATTATATTGGAGATTACATGAATGCCATAATTGTCAAAGCATTAGTACGAGTGTCATAAAAATTTATGTTCGTTATAAAAAGCTTTCAATAGCGATTTTAGTTTCCTAAAATCCTGCGTCACTTACAAGGTTTGGGAAAACAATATCGGTAGCAATTTTTTCCTGGCGTGTACGTCAAGTACTGATTTCAGACCATCGGTTGTAATTGTGCGCATGGTCGCAGATCGTATTGGCATTGATAAGACTGACAGTGCAAACACCACCATCACTGAAAATTTAGCGATACGAAAGTTCTGCTCTAACCTCGTCCGGTAGTTATTGACGGACGAGCATGCCTACTTGTGAAGACCTCCTGCAACGGCATCGCGACGGTTCCCCAACACCCTCACAGTCCAAGCTTGGCACCAGCAGACTATTTCCCATTCCCAAAAGTGAAATCCTCCCGCAAAGTACACCACCATGGGACCCTAAGTTCCGTCAAAGAACCTTGCTCGCGTTCCCTTTGGGACCTTCCGGAATCCGCCGAACAGTGAGCCTTCGAGTCGTGGAAAAGCCGCTGGCAGAAGTGCATCGACTCTCAATTGATATACTTTGAAGAATTTTGAGGCAATGTATTAATATCTGAAATAAATCTATTTAATCCGAAACATTTCCTGATGCTTCTTATACAAAACATGTATAAGAAATTTTCGTAACGCTGAATTAGCTTTTTTAATCCCTCAGCATTGAAGTTCACCGCCTGAGAATTGAGCCAGTTGTTAACAGCGGTCTTTCAACCCCTCGTCGTCTTTAAACGGTTTTCCACCAAGCCACTGTTTCAAGTGCAAGAAGAGAAGAAGGTTGCTGGATGCATGGTCGGGACCACCGGGAGTAACGGTCCAAAAACGCTCCTCCACTCAACATTCTTTGCTCTTTGTGTTGGTCAACACGCATTTTCGGCACCCACCTTGCGCCCAAATCGTGATTTCTGAGGTTTTTCGTAACAATAGGATAAATATTCGTGCCGCCAATTTGCAGAAATTAGTCAGCCAGAGCATTTGTCAAATCGTCATTTGTCGATCTTCAGATCGTAGTTCTTGATCCACTTGGTGAACAATTTCATTGGTCTGGATATTCGGTACGCCACCCCTCTCTTCGTCATGCATATTTGTTGAAGTTCCGACACACCTGTCTACCCACTCCTTACCTCATTACTTTAGGTCCATAAACAAGGCAAAACTCGCGATGACTTTGGCCAGTTGATGATCCTTTTGCTCAGAAAAATCGAATCATATCACGCAGTTGGCAACTGGTGAGGGAGACGATTTTCGGGGACATTGTCATTTGCATTCGCCGACAAGTAAACGATTGCTGAATCAAAACAGTAAGTTCGATGTTTTATGAAGCCATCAATAGATGATATGGCATATGTGCAAGATTTTTTCTGATCAATCAATATTTATATACAAGAAGACAGCCATTACTTTTCGAGTATGCCTAGTATTAGACCGGCACCTTGTTCAGTAGATGAGAATGTTTAACTCGCGTCATAGATGATGTCGGTACCAATTCCATACCTCTTTGCTCAGGGATTAGATTCCGCATTTCCGGGCCACTTACCTTCACCATCTCTACCTCCTTTGTTTTAAAATAGTTTACTGAACAATTTAAATATAAAAGGCAAATATGAACCAAAAAATTAAAATGAATTGCGGAAGATGTCGTGGCAGTCACTTTTGACGGAGTCACCCAATAACACACATTAAAATGCAAGAACTCCAAAGTGTAAGTATCATTCACCTCGACAAGGATTGGAACCCGGATCCCTCGATGTTCGGCCGAGAGTCAGTTGCAGTTCAGTTCGAGTGAGGCCTGTCGCCAGTTAAGCTATCGAGGCGTCCATTTACATTTTGAAATTTTGGGGGCTAAAGGAACAAAATATTACGGAGAAATACGAGTCCCTTCCTCGTTTGCCTAAAATTCTCCTCTCTATTACCTTCTTCAACATCCCACTGCCGCTAAATACGCCTTTCATCCATTTTTCCTGCCTCCATAGGATTTCTCTTAATCCTCACCCCCAATCCTCCCTAAACCACAGACTCCCACCCTCTCTCAATGTGTACCACCTACTTCCCTGGCATTCAGTCCCTCAAAGACCTGTACCCCATCCTCACAAATCACAACGTTTCGTCCAACCTTCTTCCCAAATGCCCCTCTGTTATCTTCAAACGGGCCGCCCACCTATCAGATCTCCTTAAATCCACCAAGCCTCTTTTTAAATTCTCTCCCACCCTCAGTATCATACCCACCCCTTTATTGCGAGCTAAATGTAAAACTAGTCCAATTTTCACCACTCCACCCCTCTCCATCCTAAACTTTTAACGCTCTCCCGCCATTACCCCAGTCCTCATCCACATCTCAGAATGTATTATATCTTCTGACATGCAAACTCTGGCCGGATTTTTACATATGCCTGTGCTCTACACCCCTGAACCTCAGGATAAACAATCATCGCCTCCCTCATGTAATCCGTCTTCCCCGTCCGCGGGTCTTCCCATCCCAAAACATGCCTCCCACCACAACACCCCCTTCAACCAGTGTTACAGTGTTTCCGTTCCAGCATCCCTTACCCCATCCGATAACCCTATAAAATTAAAAACGATTGAAATAGCATTTACATGGCTGTGCAAAGCCTATCAACATCCATGCCTCAATGTGGTTCTCTAATTGTGGAGGGTTGAAGTGGATAGGTGTGGATTAGTTTCATGCGGGATAGTGATATATTCTGTTCATCTGCATATATTTTGTCACTCTCGGCCAGGGTTTTGACTGGTCAGGTCCTAATGATGACTTTGTGGGTTGATACCTGGGTCGTGGATGTTTTGATACCTCTGGATGAATTATTTGTCTATTGTGTCACTTGGAACTATTTCCACATCCACCCTCTCATTCCTATCCCGTCTCCGCTCCCGTCTGGCCTCCATTCTCCCTTTCCCTCTCCACAAAACCTTCTTCCACCCTTCCCTCAATACCTCTCAGTCTGACCTGAAGAAGGCCTTGGAGGAGGCCGAAAGCTCAAATAATCTAAATTATGAGGGTTCTTTTACGTGTTATCTCTTTTATTCTCTGTTTTATTGTGCCGTCCAAAAGTTATATTGCTATCGTGAGTGATTCCGCATCATATATATAGAATATATATATATATATATATATATATATATATATATATATATATATATATATACATATATATGTGTGTGTATATATACATACATATGTGTGTGTGTATATATATATATATATATATTATATATACTATATATTATTAGGTAATCTACCGTTTAAGGTAGGTCTTTGGATGGACACAACTATCAAATAAACATTTTGTGACTCCCCACCTAGCAAACTAATTTATATCAGATCCCTCTTCATCTCGGTGTACTTCTTTCCCCCCTTCATCCCGTCCAACATCGCTATCCTGTTCCTGCCCTTACCTCGCTTGCCCACCATTCTCCCCTATATTACCTTCTCCAACATTCCACTACCGCTCAATACTCCTTTCATCCATTTTTCCTGCCTCCATACGATTTCTCTCAACAAACCCCTCCCCTCACCCACCATCTCTAGTACTTCCTCATTTGTTTTCCTATCGGTCCATTTCACCTCCATTCTGCTCCACACCCACAGTTCAAAAGCCTCCAATTTAAGTCTATCCTCCTGCTTCAGTGACCACGTTTCCGCACCGTACATAGCTACGCTCCATATCAGAGTTTTTACGAGCTGTGTCTTAACATTCCTACTCAACGTCCCCGTCATCAACTCCCTTCTCCTTGAGAAAGCCTCCTTGCCTATCGCAATTTTTCTCCTTACGTCCCAGGCGTACGTCCCACGACTGAGCAACTAATGCTTGGTCATCAGCAAACCTAACCGATTTTACGAATTCCACTCCGACTTTCATTCCTAACTCCAGTTCTTCCCATGCCTCTTTAATCATTTCCTCCGCAAATACGTTGAACAGCACCGGTGACAATAGGCAACCCTGCCTTACCCCTCTTCCTAACACTGCCCATCCGGACTCTCCGTTCCCCTTCTTCGGATTCCCTTTTTCGGAATAGAAACTAACACTGATCTCACAAAAACCTTACTGCCTTTGCAGCCGCCTCACTGAGGAACAGACGCTGCGTGGACTACCTTTCGTCTGGCTCCTAACCTTTGACCTATCTGGCATGGGTGACCCTACCAGGAGCAATTATATGTACTCCCGCCAGCACAGCTCTATTTATATATATATATACACATATATATATATATATATATATATATATATATATATATATATAACACAGTAATCAACCCGAATGTCGGTTTAGTAGGTGATGGTAGAGCTCACCCATGTACCAAGCCCGACGGCGTGTGAATAGTCACACATCAGCGTGGGGGGCCAGTTCCTTTCCCTGTGCCAGTTATGGTTTCCCAGGAAGATCTTGTACCGGAAAAATCAACTAGCTTGAGTGAAGCTGCCCAAAGTGCCTTGCACGGGAATCGAA
This sequence comes from Hetaerina titia, assembly GCA_037158775.1. NCBI lineage: Eukaryota > Metazoa > Arthropoda > Insecta > Odonata > Calopterygidae > Hetaerina > Hetaerina titia. The sequence continues at coordinate 102,326,228 of CM073775.1, forward strand.
CCCGGGACCCTCTGGTCAGCAGTCCAACGCTCTATCCTATATATATAGGCTTTCTTCAGGTCAGGCTGACCTGAAGAAGGCCTCGGAGTAGGCCGAAAGCTTAAATCATCTACAATGTGAGTGTCCTTTTACGTGTTATCTGTTTTATTCTGTGTTCTGTTGTGCCGTTAGAAAAGTAGTCATAGCAAACACAGAAACTAAAGCATATAAAAGAGGGACTTACTAGTTCTTGAATTTTCGGTGGTGCAACCTCCTTTCTCAAGAGGAATTCAAGAGAAATAGAACTCAGTGAGTTCTATTTCTAATTCCTCTTGAGTTGAGTTGAGTTATACTATATTGCTCTCGTGAGTACTTCCGCATCATCGATATGTATATATATATATATATATACATATAGGTATATAAATACACTGATAGTCATAACAAACACAGAAACGAAAACACACCAAAGAAGGACTCACTGGTTCTCGAATTTACGGTGGTCCAACCACCTTTCTCAAGAGGAATTAGGAACAGAACTTTTCGAAGGTCCAACCACCTTTCTCCTCTTGAGAAAGGTGGTTGGACCACCGAAAATTCGAGAACCAGTGAGTCCCTCTTTAATGTGTTTTGGTTTCTGTGTTTGTTATGACTATCAGTGAATTTACATTACACGTTTGTGGGTTTTCCAAAAAAGTGTATATATATGTATATAGATAGATAGCACCTTTACCGCGTTAACTTTTTCTTGTTGTAGTCTTACATTTAAAAATAGTACAAAATAAAAAGATTATCACAACTCACTTTGATATTTCAGTGGTCCCTATCTTCTTAATTAGGGCATGATGAGTCATTCTGGTGATTCCACTCTCAATACTTCTCCTTTTGCCCCCTCTACTTTGACCGTTTTCGTCCAAAGCACTTCGTAGGAGATACGTAATTTATTCCACTTGTTCTTGTTTTTGCCCTCCTAATACAAAGTTAAGCTTGCCCCGTCTCTTCCTGGAAACCGCATAACGTTTGCGATATTTATATTTATTCTGATTCCATATCTGTCGCACTCAATTTACAGTTTGTTTAGCAATGCCTCACATATGTATTGAAATATGAATATTTATACATGAGTATTTTATACACTGTCAAATGCTTGATATACTTTGAAAGTAAGTGACTGATTTTATTCAAAATAAATATGACATATGTGAAGTTCAGTATCCTGTGTAATATCGATCCCTTTTATGTACCTAATGCTTTATCCAGTCTCTTCTTCAACAAAGAGTTAACCATGAAAATTAGATATGTAAGAGGCGGGCGCACATCATATTTATAAGGCTTAGTTCTGTTACTTGAAAAAGGGTCTGGTTCGCCAAAAATATATTTTGTAAATACCAGAAACATATATATTAGTAATGTCATCAATGTTTGATTAATTTGCTGGCAGTACGTCGACAGCGAGTCGTATCCATCAATATTAAAGGAACTCCAAAATATATTCCTTCTCCGTCATATTTGCCAGCAAAACTTGTATATTTTTCAAACTTGAAAGAGTAAAGAATATCCTGCACTGTCTCCATCCTAATCCGTTTGTTATCTGTTTTTTATTATTCCCTATTCTAGGATTGTCGAATTTCTTTAACCGTATCTCGACTTCAGTTGAATCTGTAACCATATCTGCTTGCTGTTGTTATCCTCAGGTCGCATTTCATCATCCCCTCTTCTAGGTCCTACAAAAACGCTTTAAAAAACGTTTGTGGTGAGAATTAACACCAGGAGGCACTACGGGTGCATGTTATTGACGACGCCATGTTGTCTAACAAAAAATCTTCGAAAACGACCACACGGAATTTGAAAGTCAGTTAACGTTCAACGACGCTTGAAAGTGGAAGTCGTCAGTTAGCCATTGTGTAGACATTAATGCGTATAATTCATAGGCATTTCACCTATTGTATCGAAAAATAGGTTTCGTCACAGTGGTGATGAAATTTCAAGTCATCGTAATTTGTATCACTCGTTATCACCACGGCGACGGAAAAATAATCAGCTTCCCGGAAAGCCAAATCCAATGGACTTTCGCCATTGGCAATGACCAGGCGTTCAACGAAAGAAAATTTATAATGTTAAGGTAATCCATCTGTATAACTTTTGCATGTAGTTTCAGTAATGTAGGCGTGGTTTTTTGCATTAAATATTGTGTGGATTGTATTTGTTTGATGTGTAGATATTTTTGCACCGCCAAATGCTATTACCACGACGCATTAATCTAGGAGTGTATTTGTGGGGAATTGAATCTATCTTGATGAACGCCGCAAGAGGGTTACTTAATTGACTAATTCTTTATAACTTTCTGGGCCATCTAGATGTGTCATTTTTACCATTTCTTGTTATGTATTCGTGAATGCATTTCTATTATGGAGGTAATTGGTTGAAATATTTTACAACGTGGGTCAGTGTGATCTCTCTTCCCGAGTGTTTTTGTTGTGTTATCCTGTTTTATCTAATTGTGAGGAAATTTCACGCCTTTAGTTGTTTTGCTGGATGACCATTGATATATGATGTTAACTCACTGTTTCATATATGCATTTGCCATCCAGTTTGTGATCTTGAAAATTATTCATTTAATTTTTTTCGTTACTTTCATCTAGGTTTGAATCGACGACACTCATTTCCGGTCCCGAGGGAAAGGGTCAGTTTCGCGAGTGGTCACCGTCGAATTCGCTTCACCTTCAGCTTTTCCTTCTCTCGTCATTGAATCGTAATTTGGGCGATTCGCCTATGCCCCGGGATGATTCTGCAGGATTGTGTATGCCACCTTAAAGTGCATCACATTAGCAGAATACTTTGACTGTTCGAGGGGAGGTGGGAGAACTAGGGTAGTCTTAGGGAATTCACGGCGAGTGAGCAGTTAGGGTGAAGGGGCGGGGGAGGGAGTGTGGGGAGGAAGTGGAGTGGGGGTAGGGCGATTCGGGGAGCAGGGTGCGGAGGGCACGCTTTGCACGGGGTTCCCAGGACTTGATGCACACGCCGCTCCCTCGTGTCCTTTCCCCCCGCCCTCTCTCGTATTTCGGTTGCGTGCATCTGCGTGGTATCCTGCGAGCCGCCTCAAGAGTGTGTGTGGCATGGGATGATGCCGCATCTAGGATGCACTAAATTAAAAGTGACTTGGTGATTACTATCCAATGGTGAAAGAATATCATTTGAACGGAGGAAATACATTTCGACAAATAGCTTATTGTCATTGTATACACCCCAGTGTTGGCATAATGCAAAATTAGCGAATATCTGAAGAAAATAAGTCAGAACTTACAAAAAGACTTTTAGAATTTCTTAAATGATATTTTGAACGAAAACGAAACATATAGTTGTTAGATTGATCGTGAAACTCCGATTCTCAGCAGTTATTAATGAAAAATCAGCATGGTTTCCGAAAAGGAAGATCCTGAAAGACACAACTTTCACTTTTTGTTCATGATATTCTTACTTCGGATGTAAGCAATGTTCTAGTGGAAGCGGTTTTTCTAGATTAAAAAAAAGCCTTCGACAAAGTACCTCATACTAATTTACTCGCAAACATAGAAGCATATGGCGTAGATAAAAATATCCGGGGTAGGATTGAAGATTTTTTGAATGGTCGGGTGCAAATAGTAGAGATAGATGGAGTTAGCTCAAATGCGGTAGAAGTTACTTCAGGTGTTCCCCAAGGAAGTGTTATCAATCCTCTTTTATTCCTACTTTACGATTACAAAATTAACTCCGCAGTCTCAAGTTGTTTCCGTTCATTTGCCGATGATGCAGTGATTTACCGTGATATCCGTGATCCTGAGGATACAGCAGCTATACCACATGGCCCTAATACTCTACAACGCTGGTGCGGCACTTGGCAATTAGAATTAAACTTTAAATAAGTGCGTAATGATGAAGTTTTGGAAAAAGAGCTATTTCCTCCAGAATGCCAACTGAATCGGGAACACCAAAATGGAATGTGTAGCCTCGATTAAATACTTAGGGGTTACCCTCACTCAGGACCTCTCCCGGGTTTAACACTTACGGGAAATATGGGGACAAGCTAACAAAAATCAGGATTTATTAGAAGAGCACTGAGTAAATGTGATGAGTTATCTTTCACTGGTTTTACCTCATTTAGAATATGCTGCAAGTAAATGGGATCCTAACTAAGTTGGATTAATTGCCGAAATGGATCGCGTGCAGCATTGAGGACCTAGATTTGTGAAACTCAGTTATGATATACTTAGCAGGGTATTCAAAATATTAGATCATCTAGACTGGGGATCACTCGGTGAAATTACAGATTGAAGTTCTTCCATTAATGCGAAGGACGTCTCTTTAGTAGTGTCATTGAAAATGTATTATTACCCCCATTGTACTACGGCAGGAGAGATCATATAAACGCACTTAGAGAGATTAAATGTGGAGCATATAAATGTAAGATGTCAGTTTTTCCGCGAACGATAAGGGATCAGAATAATGTTGCTTGATCGCGCCAGTGGGGAAAATATTTTGGTTCAAGGGTACCCTAATGTGTATTCACCCCGTCACACACACTAGCGGTGGCCTGCGAGTGCTGCTGTATGTAAGAGCAAATGAAAAGAATGCTAACATCATTATTAAAAGTACCACCATGATAATTAAAAGCACCATAGTAATCGATCCGAAGGTTGTTTTTGTTAATAGGTGACCTTGCTTCATACAAATCCATTACACTGTATGTAAGTTCTAGGTTATAAAAATAGGTGGAAGAGTTCCTATCCCCGTGTCATCATTCTGTTTTCCGTAATTATTGGTAATTCGAAACTCCCACCGATCGGATTTTTTGATGGGGTTTACCCTTGGAACTTGCTGGGTAGTTAACCCAGGACTCGAACCGAACGCCAATTTCACATTAGGGTAGAGGAACGCCACTCCAACGGGCCTTGGCACTTATTGGTCGAGAGGGTTTTCCAAGTGGGTGCAAAATCGTTCCACCAGCTGTTACGCTAACACTCGGTTCAATATTTCTGCGTACTTTCTGTCGCTGTGCGCAAATTCTACTTTTGGGATGACGACGCCACCATTTATTTCATTTGAGCTTCATATTATTTTCGAAAGCTTCGGAAGGGAAATGGTGTGCGCTGCAATCTTGAGAAATACTCTTGAGACGGGAATATGCTTCGTTACTTGATATTTCATTATTGTGTTCTCACTGATCTACATCTACATAAATACCCCGCGAGCAACAAAAAATGGTGTGTGGCTGATTGCTTACGAGTCCGAAGATTCTAATTCCAAAAACGAGTATCGCTCATTAACAATCGAAAACAGATCCAATGAAACCGAAAACTAAATGTTCAAAAAATTAAAGCTTTATTTGACGTATGATTAGGGAACGTACAGAGAACCCGAATAGTCGTGACAATTGCGCATATTATTTTTCCAAATCCCAAATCAGATTTCCGATTAATGTGGTACGCATAATCTTGAGCTACCCTTCCGCGGTATTTTAGTTCATGAGCTTTTAAGTATTAATTACTTTAATCTCAAATTAGTGTGTACTCCTGTTCGGAATTGCAATAATGAAGCGCTTACCGCCTCGCACAAAAGACGTAAAAGTATCCACTTATGCGCACCTTCCTCTGAGACATCACACGAACGCTTTTCACTAATTTCTCCTAACTTAATTTTGTAATTGATAGATATGAATTATCACCAGTTAACAATAAAAGTGCTATGACTTTAACTCGGAAGCAAATTGCCAGGAGATCTGTGGAATCGAGGAATTAACTTTTCTGATAGTCCCATCTGAGAAAATAGCATTCGTTGCACGAAAACGATCAAAGTTATTTGTAAATATTTTTTCCGTACAGGAGAGAATGCTTATGGACGTGGGCTCAGTGGAATTCCTCGTGCTGCCGCTTGCCTGCCTTTAGTATTTCTGTCTCAAGGAGAGGTTAATTCTATGAATTCTATCTTTGTAGGGTTGGTTTAGGCTGCTTCATCAAAGCCAGAAATTCACACGCCCAATAATCTCGCACGCTATTTCGCCGGGCCGGTGACATTCGGGAAAGTGACGAGGGGCGAGCGGGTCCGGCCGCGCGAGGAGGAGCAGGCAGGTGGGCGGGCCGGATCGAAAGTCGAGGGAGTCAAACTCAGGGGAGCGGGGGTAAACTTTGGAGACTCCTCTCTGTCGTGGGCGGGGGAGGGAGGGCCTTCAAACTCCTTTAGTCAAATGAGTCCCATCTTCAACAGCTGACTTCACCCCTAGAGTAAACACTTGCGGGTCATTAAGTCGGCCTCGCGCAAGTTTGACCCGCCCGGAGCCCCGTCGGCACGGATCCGCCCTCACGCACAGCAGCCCCCTCTCACTCCCCGCCCCCTTTCCGATCCATAACCATGGGAAAACCGCGCCCCTGCCTCCTACCCTCGGAAACCCTTCGCCATTCCCCAAGGACCAACGTGTTCCACCTTTTTACCCTTCTAACCTTCTGACCCTCCGTTTTCGGCAAACTCATGCGAGTGCGTGCGTGTGTATCTACCCCATTAAACCGTCGCAACTGCCGGGGCCTCGCGGAGGGCCGAGTGCCGGCTGGCTGATCAAAGGGACGACGAGTGGTTCAGGCAGACACGACTGCTCCACGCGTCACTCCCGTCCCATTCCACCTCCGCCGGCTCTTTCGGGCTGGGAGCGACGACTCCGTCCGAAGCAAAGGACTCTGATGAACTCGCAGATTGGCTGAAATATTTTTCACAACTAGGATAATTCAGACTCCGACACTAGCAGTGTTTATAACCAGATGCCATTACCAGAGGGTATTGATGGGGTTACTCAGTGTGTGGCACCGAGTATTCCTCTCAATGTTGAAGGGTGGGTGATTATCGGTTCAGTTTCGTCGGGTCGCATGAGGTCCGATGAATGTGAAGTGCCCCGTTACTCACGTAGCGTGACCCTTCTTACAGGCTCTTCTTCGGGCGCCGAACTCAAAGATGGCTGCATTTTAACGGTGACTGTTGACGCCTCACCTGCGGCCGCCGCTATGGAGGGCCGCCTTTTGGAGAAGTCGCCGTCGATCATGCTGCAGGTAAGTCTTCTCGCCTCGTTCAGATACCAGGGATAAAAAGTGCTAGCCAAACTTTTCGAAATGAACAGCGGCGGTAGAAATTTTATCTTACTTATTTTTGTACCCCGTAAACCACTACTATGGTGTGTAGCAGGGGGTGAATGCACACCAGAAACTTTTTTACCTAAAATCTGACCCTACTGCGGTAGGACAATGTTTTCATGACCCCTTATCGTTCGTGGAACAATGTTATTATGATCCTCTATCGTTCGTGGAAAAATGACATCTTCAATCAATCTATTCTACCCTTCCTTGTAATCTCTCTAACTTGACTGACATTATCTCTCCTGCCAAAACACGATGTGGGTAATAACATATTTTCAACATCACTGCTAAAGAGACGGCGCCTCGCGCACGACTACGAATGCCTGTGACATTGTATGTACGGTATTTCGTCACAACATCTTGTTCCTTTAAAGCCCCCAAAATTTCAGAGTGTAAGAGGACGTCTCGGTAGCTTAAATGGTTAAAGCACTCGGCCGGATATCGAGGGATCCGGGTTCGAATCCCGGTCAAGGCGAATGAATTTTACTCTCTGAAATTGTTGCATTATAATACACACATAGCGGATGACTCCGTTAATAGTTACTGTTGCGGCATCTCCCGCAGTTTCTTGAAATGCTTCTAGTTATATACCAGCTTTAATGTGTAATTTAACCTTCGCCCCATGAGTAATTCCCACCCCAGATGCTCTATTATTTTGGATACGCTATTAAGCTTATCATAGAAAGGTTTTACAAATCTATCTCCTCTACGCTGCACGCGATCCAATTCGGCAACCAATCCAACTTCGAGGGATCCCATATGCATGCGTCATATTCTCAATTAGGCCTAACCAGCCAAATATTATATTTCTCTTTATTTTGTCATCAAATTTACACAGTACTCTTCTGATAAATCCTAACTTTTTGTTAGCTTGTCCACATATTCCCCGTGTGTGTTTCACCCAGGAGAGATTGTATGGGTAACAACGGGTATTGTATTGATACCGCATAGGTATCAATACAATAGAGTTAGAAATAGATACATTGAGTCTACAAATTCCATTTCGGTGTTCCCAATAGAGTAGGCGTTCGGGTAGGAATTGCTCTTTTTCCAAAAATTCATCACTGCGTACTTTTTTAAAGTTTAATTCTAATAGCCAAGTGCCGTACTAGCGATGTATAGTATTAAGACCATCTGACAAAGCTGCTGTGTCCTCAGGATCATGGATATCACGGTAAACTGCGGCATCATCGGCCGATAAACGTATCCAACTAGAGATTACGGAGTAAATGTCGTTAAGGTAAAGTAGAAATTAAAGAAGTCCGATAACATTTCCTTGGGGAACACCTGAAGTAACTTCTACTGCATTTGAGTTTCCTCCATCTATCTCTACTCTTTGCACCCGACCATTCAAAAAATCTTCAATCCTACCCCTGATATTTTTATCTACGCCATATGCTTCTATTTTTGCGAGTAAATGAGTATGAGGTACTTCGTCGAAGGTTTTTTAAAATCTAGAAAAACCCCCTCCATTGCTCTCTCCCAAAATAAGAGTATCATGAACAAAAAACGAAAGTTGTGACTCGCAGGATCTATCTTTTCGGAAACCGTTCTATTTTTCATTAATAACTGCTGATTATCGGTGTGCCACGATCAATCTAACAATGTGTTCCATATCCTTGCACGAAATGGGCGGGAAGGAAATAGGTATGTAATTTTTCGGTTCCTCCTTGTCTACATTATTAATTATTGATGTTACTCTAGCCTTATAAGGCTAGAGTATATATAGGCCGTATAAGAGAAATAACTATGAGCTTGTAATTTTTCTTTAGAAATCTATATTCCAATGCCACTCCGCTTGAATCCCCCGCGATCTGAGAATAGTGTTAAGCTCGTTTGACCAGGAAAATACTTGGTTTCCCAAAGCGTCTGCACATGCCATGCCATAGTTAAATATTTGGGAGTGGTTCAGACACCACGTCTTTCGTGGGGAGCACATCTCAGGACAATATGTTAATCCGCTTAAAAGAGCGTCTGCTTCGTTGAACGCGTGGTTGGGAAATTTAATGGTTAAGTTAAAGAGAAGTGTTATTTTGCTTTAACTAGGTCACATTAGAAATATACTGCAAGTATTTGGGATCCTCGGAAGAAAATTTGGCAAAAAGAATTAGAAAAGTCCGAGAAAATCTGCAAGATTCGTCGAAAATTATTACAATAAGAAGACTAGTGTGACCGGCATTTAAAGGAAATTAGGCGGGGAGCCACTCGAGATGTAAAAAGAATAAACGAGATTTAGACTTTTAGAAAGATGCAGAAGAAACAGTTTAAGTGTGACACAAAAAGAATTATTTGTTATAGCCCCACACTACTCAGGTTGATCAGACCATAAAGGTAAGACAAGAGAGGAATACTCCACTACAGAGAGATACAAATACTCGTTCTCTCCCCGGACAATCAGGAATCATAATGGTAAGAAACCGAAGTTACTATAGAAATATTAAAGACATTTAATTAAAATGTCAGGACATAATTAAACGTTACATAGACTTAAGTTTTATTCGTAGGCTAATGTGTACTATGTTAGGTGATAGTATATGTATTTGCATTCGTGTAGGTTATGCATATTTTTGCATGGATATACGAGGGTCATCCGGAAAGTAGTACCCGTTCGTGCCGCATGAAGTGCTGACGACGCGAGTAGCCGCTGGACGAGATCAGATAGCTTCAGTGGCTTGTCTGCCTTCTCTGAGCCAAGTTGCGTGACGCTAGCATTGCCTGTGTTGTTTTTGTGATTGTTTACAATGTTTAAAAAAATTGAGAACGCCGCCAGTTGTGAAGTGAGGGCAGTGATTAAATTCCTCAATGCAAGAAACGTTCGCCCATGTGATATTCATCGCCAATTAAAGGAGGTGTATGGAGACAATGTAATGGACGAGTCGTCTGTTCGGCGGTGGTGTCGCAACTTCAACATGGGGAGGGGGAACACACACGACGATGAGCGTTCGGGGAGACCGTCTGTCATTACAGACCAACTGGTGAGCTCAGTTGACGAATTCGTGAGGAACGATCGGCGCGTCACAATTGATGACATCTGTGAGCATTTTCCCAATGTTTCTCGAACAATTGTTCATGAAATTGTTAAACACCATCTGCATTATGCAAAATTTTGTGCAAGATGGGTCCCTCGCATGCTTACAGATGAGTACAAAACCAAGCGTATGGCTGCAGCACTGACGTTTTTGGGACGTTATTCTGATGAAGGAGACTCTTTCTTGACTCGCATAATTACTGGTGACGAAACATGGGTTTGTTATGCATCACCTGAGAGTAAACGACAGACTTTTTGGCAGGAAAAAGATTTGACAGCGATGAAGAACTTAAAGAAGGAGTGACCCTGTATCTCAATGAGCTGGCGGCGAAGGACTATGCAGCAGGAATACAGAAACTTGTCACACGTTATGACAAATGCCTTAATTTGCTTGGAGATTATGTTGAGAAGTAGTTTAAAGTATCCTCTTTCAAATAAAATTTTTTATGTTTGTTAATATTTACTTTTGTGTCTTTATTTCACGAACGGGTACTACTTTCCGGATGACCCTCGTATATGCCTTTTGATGAGTAGATTTGCATGAATTTGTGTGTTTGCATGCGGTTTTATTCTCTTTTACGAGTGGTGACCTAGCACCCTCCGCCACGTACCCTTGCGGTGGCTGGTCGGGTATTGTATAGATGTGCGATGTGTCGCAGTGGTATCTGAATACTTGTCAATCACTATTTGTGTAGACAACCAAGTAGTTCTGTCTGGCCAATCGTACCGTTCACGAATCAGGATCAGCGCGTAGACGAACCCAATAGAGGCTCTGTTTCACTTAGTGACGTGGTGGTGCATACCCTCCAACCAAAGTCGTTCCTGCGGGGCTTTGATACGCAACTCCCGATTCCGACTCGTCCGGCTGTACGCCATAGCCATGGGTGGGCAGGGTGATTCGGCTGATTGGATATCCATTCGGAAGCATTGGTTTGGTTCGGTTGTGACCACGCACCCTTAGGCAGTTCCGTTGGGTCGCGGACCCGCCCTTCCCACTCCCTCTGACCACAAACCCAACTCTGAGTCTCGACGCACAGCAGAACCATTGCCCGCCTTATTGTAATATCTCCTCTGGTGTTTCACCTCCGTATCCAATTGCTGACAAATCACTTCCCTTACTTGGCCAAGGGGGCCTTGGGGAACCCTGATATTATACTTGTGACAAGGAATAGAGTAGCGTCATCAGTATGGCGATTGTGGGCGCCACTGCTGTTGTGTAGTCGGAGGAAGAGGCTGCCATTGCAATATTCAGGTGATCGCTCTTCCCTCGTACTCGTCCAGCGCTTACAACGAATTACGTATTACAATTAATATTACGTATTACAATTTGTTGTAGTGGCTGTTGTTAGGGGAGGCCGACCGACAGTTGAGGTAATTTGCGCCATTAGGGATGGATGGAAACCGAGAGAAACCTGGCAACGGAAATAGCCCACTCTTAACAAAAAGCGCCAAGGGGCAACTCAGTTTAACGACCCATTTGACGGACGGCAAACAGTACTTCTAGTGCTCTCCACGAAACACCTCTAGTAGGAATCGAGATACCACTGAAAGTATCTGCTGTATGTAGCCAGAATTCGAACCCGGGCCCTCTGGGTTGGAAACCAGCATGCAAAACGCCGCACTACCCCGATCTCCAGGCATTCGTCTATTTCACTGTAAAATATATTGCTTTCAGAGCCAAATCATGGGTAAAATCAAAACGATTGCATCATTCAAGACGCCATTGAGTGACCTCCCCGCGTACTCGTCAACCTTGCGAGAGGGATCTCCGGAAAATGCGGCTCTAGAAGAAGCCTTTGTAACTGAGACCCAAGGCCACGGACAGTGGGGCGCACCCCCGCGCTATCCCATCGGCTCCTACGACTCCCTGCCAGACGCCCTTTCGGTCGCCCGCCTACTCTTCCCTTTTGGCTTTTTCCCACTGCATCCTTACCGACGGAAACTCACCTATCTTCTCCGCCCTTGAGTCGTCGTCCTCTCTTGTCCTTCTGCTCATTCTTGGTCCTCTTCCCTTTCCACAAGCGCGCCTCCCTTCTTCCCCTCTCCTTGTTTGTCCCCGAAGCCTTTTGGCTTCCTTCTCTCCCTCTCCCCTGGTCTCGGGCACGGCGCCTCCCCGCCCGGAGACAAGTGCTCTCTCCCTCGAAAGCCCTTATTCCTCCCCGGGCGCCAGACACGGAATAATTCCGGTCCAGCAAATCCTTCGAGGCAGTTAAAAGTGAGTTTGTCTGCGGTGCGTGAGGATGGGGGAGGGCCTCTGGGGGTTGATGGGGCTGGTGGGAGCACCTCGGGTCGAGAGGGGGAGGTGGAAACGAACACGGGGTACGTCGAAACGCGCGCCCGGAGTACCTTGCGCGTGCTGCGGACAGCGCCACTTTCGGAATTTATTGCAACTGTGCCCTTTTAAGGCGTGCTATTTGCCACTTGTCGAGTGCTTTTCGTAGCTCCGCGAAAATTGTTTCCTCCCTCCCACCCTCTTTAATGCGCCAAAGATCCATAAAATATTTCGCCAGTAGAAAGAGTAAATTTGTATTATTAACCTGAGCTATTCAGCCGCGGTCGGTTTCACGCGACGTCTTTCGTCTTAGGCATTGAACTCGAAGATAAAGAGCCTGGATCGTCGTTGCGTTGCTCCGGTGATGGACGGAACTTTTCTTCTCGCGGTATTCTTTATAATATTTATTTAAATTAAATATGGCACTGAAGATTCTAGATCATGTGCAAATAGAATAAACGGTCGCCCTTGAAAAAATGCCAGATAGGTTCTGAAATATCTCCTAGGTTCTTACAATCGCGTGTCGTAATTTTAAATGAATAGATAAATAATTATTTCCTGGACTTTTAATGTGTCGTCATTAATCTTAGGGATATGAAAATGCGTGCGAGAAATGTCCAGGAAATCTTCACCGTAATGAATAGGAAAGCATTGAATATTCCAATGTGACACTCATCTTGGAAACCGGGTTTAAATTTTATTTGGGAGTGTTTAAGGATGAATGGCAGGATGCATCAAAAAGACAGGTACATCTCTAGTTAATCTTGTTCATTTTAAAGTCGATACTAAATCATAAAATTTTTACTTTTTTAAATTATACCATAAGGGTTCATTTCTAGATAAAAAATTTAGAAAATGAAATTACTTCAAAAATATATTGTACCTGTAGAAGAATAATACACCGCATTATGTATTACGCTTCTGTCCCTTGCAGCGAGCCATTCTGAAGATTTATCGCGTAACTTCGTCGGGATCGGTTAATAAAACTTTTCCTGCACAGACAATGGACTTCATTCATCGGAGGGGCCGATTCAACTGCCACCTAAGCGGTAACTGGGCGGCCGGGCTTTCAAACTTGATGTCCTCAATCGCTCTGATTAGCCTTCTTCTTTCTCGTTCCGTTTCCAGATGATCTATTTTTTTCGCCGATAAAATCACAAGGAGGCCGCAGACAGGCGGGCATCTCGCGAGAGTGATTGGCCGGGAGGCCTTGAGAAAGGAAGCGGGCGGCGGAGGAGGGACCCTCCGCTCCCATCGCGTCCCTCCCTCCCGAGGTACTGCCTGTCCATGTAATGGGCCGCTCCCACTTCCCCGCCCGCCCTCTCGTGTGCTTCCTTCGAAAGTTTCCTCCCCCGCCCCGCCCAAAAACCCCTTTGAACGCCTTCCCGGAGGCAGCGAGGGACAAAAGGGCGCAAGACCCACGCAGTAGCGAATAATAAATTAACGGCTTAGAGGGTCGTGTGCCCCTGTGTGTGTGTGTGTGTCTGGGAGTGAGGGGGGGAGGGGAAGGGTTGGAAGTGGAGGAGGAAGAGGGCGAGGAGTTTCCAGTTCCGAATGCGGGCGCCACCAATATCTCTCGTGCAAAACCAATAATGCCCAGGCAGTCTTTCCCTAATTTACCGGTCTCCCTTTCCGTCTCGTGACCCCTCTCCAACCCCCTCCCCCCCTCCTCCCCTCTCCCCGCTCCTTGAAATCTCCCAAAAAGACGTCCGCTCTTTTGCGCGTGTGCGTGCATGCCCTTACTTCTGTGCGTGTGCGTGCCCTCACGTGGACACACGTACGGAGGCAAGCGCCCCTCCCCTTTGGAAACTGGTGGAGGGCCGCTTGCCTCCACACATATGCACGCAGCCCGAACCAAGGATTTTCGGCCCAAGGGTAAACGATTGTCTACCCCGGGACTCCTTCACCCCTTTCGTCGCCGCGCCCCCCTGGTGGGCACCGGAGCGAACGCAATTCCGAGACTACTGCAGCCAGGGGAAGGTGAGATCGGGGGGGGGGGGGAGGGGCAAAGAAAATTATGAACTTGGTTCCGATCGTTTTGATGAAAAGCGCATCTTCTCACGATAATTGGGGTTAAAAGTTGGGGTAAACGATAACTTCACAATAATCAGTGATGATTGATGGGACTGCCCGAGAAATTTATATTTCCAACCGCCTCATGGAGTCTAGCTGCGGTAAGAAGCTGCTGCTGGGCTGAGAGATACGATTGGAGTGTTGTGCAACGGATGAGAAGGGAGCTTGCGGTGGGGTGGCATCGGTATTGTATAAAAATGCTGTAAAAGCGTAATAAGCATTGAAGAGGATTAGAATTACGGATTAGTGGAAGAAAAAGCTGAACCTACGACCTTGGTCATCATTCAGGTCTACATGCAACTAATAAGTATTTATGAATAGGAGAAATAGAGAGGGTGTGCGGTTAATCGAAGTAAATACATGCGAGTGCCCCTGGAAGGAATGATTTGATGGTGATGTGGGATTGAAATATAGTGGCCAGGGAAGGAAGGTGTTTCACCTAGGAGAGATTGTAAGTGAGGGTAACACTTCGGCATTTAATTGAGTCTACACATTTTATTTCGGTGTTTCCATTGCAGTCGGCGTTCGCGAGGGAATTTCTTTCTTTCCAAAAAGTCATCACTTGGCACCTTTATAAAGTTTAATTCTGATTGCCAAGTGTCCCACCAGCCTTTTATATCAGTATGGTCACATTATAAAGGTCCTGTTTCCTCAGGATCACGGACATCACGGTAAACCACGGCATCGTCGGCAAATATACGTATCCTACTACGGAGTTAATTTCGTTAACGTGAAGTTGGAATAAAAGTAGTAGTTTTATGGGAGGCGACCGACAGCTAAGGTAATTTGCGCCATTATTCAACCATTAGGGATGGGGGAAAAGGAATGGTGGAGAGAAACCCGGCGTTGACATTAGCCTACTCATGACGAAAGTACCAAGGGGTTGGCAGCTCAACGTACCATCCGACGGACGTCGTACTGCCACTCACGCATACTTAAAACCACCTTAAGTAGGGATTGGGATACAACTGAAAAATACCTGCCGCTGAGGTTCAAACCCGGGCCTTCTCGGTTGGGAAGCCACAACATTTTTCAACGCACCATCCCGATTCACGTTAAGTAGGAACAAATGAGTCCCGATAACTCTTCCCTGGGGAACACCCTAAGTAACTTCTATTGAATTTGAGCTAACTCCTACGACTACTGTTTTATCCGACCATTCAAAATGTCTTAAATCCAACCCCGGATATTTTTATCTATGGCATTTTCTTCTAGCTTTGCGAGTGGTTTGCTATGAAGTACTTTGTCAAAGAATTTCTTAAAATCTTGAAAAATCGCGTCCATTGTAACATTGCTCTCTCCCGAAATAAGAATATTATGAACAAAAAGAGCAAGTTGTGTGCACCAGGATCGACCTTTTCGGAAAACATGCTTCTTTTTCATTGATAACATCTGATTATTGAGGCGTCTCACGATCGAGCTGGCAACTATATGTTTCATAGCCTTGCACGAAATGGATGTGAGGGAATTAGTTCTGTGACAGCTCGGTTTCACCTTGTCTCCGTTTTTTAATATTTCTTTTATGTTAGCCATTTTCCAATCTCTGGGAAACTTGCGATCTACCAGCGACTTCTTAAATAATTTCTAATTACGGCGCAATTTTTGGAGCTAAGTCCTTAAATAAACGTGCGGTTATTTCATCGGGCCATGAGGATTTATTAGACTTAACGTTTTTCGGCAAACGTTCTATTTCATTACATGAGGTTTCAATTTTGGGCATCGGTTGACTGGCACCTCATGGTAAGCTATCGGAGGCATTCGTTGAGACATACTGGGAAACGCTCTGAAAGAAGGAATTTACTTCTTTGACGTATGACCAAAATACTTTCGGATTCTCTTTCAAATTTTCTGCTCATTTTAGCCTTCTGAATTCGCTAAACGATTTCCAAAATTCCTTCCTGGTATTCACCATAGATACGTATCCTCTAATCATCTACATCTACATAAGTACCCTGCGAGCCACCAAAAAGGTGTGTGGCAGGGGGTGTAGCACCATGAGGGAAGGGTAAGGGTTGAGGGGGTTGGGAGTTAGGTGAGGAAAGGTGGGGGGAACCTGTAGGGAAAAAAATATATACATATATATATATATATATATATATATATATACACATACATACATATACATACATACATACACACATGTATACACATCCTCGCGAAGTCCCTAACCTGTACGTTAATACTTATTGTAATGAACTAAGTCCTGGGGAATTTCGACAACGAGCATTCTGTTCCCTTATCGTTCTTGGAAAAAATGACATTTTAAACCTGTCAGTCTTGCAGTCTATCTCTCTAGTCTTATATTCGTGATCCCTTCGACCGTAATACGTTGGGGTTCGTATTATATCCTTGATGTCATCGGAAAAGGGCCCATCTTTAAATGTTTTTAATAAGTTTAATCTATATTGGAAACGCCGCTGTGTAAGAGAATCCCAACCTAAATTGTCTAGCAAAGTGGATACGCTGCTGAGTTGGTCATAACAATGTTTGACAAATCTAGCCCCCCTCCGCTGAATTCGATCTAATTCCGAAACCAAAGTTATGTTATGAGGATCCCATATACTGGCAGCATACTCTAGGTGGGGCCTGACCAAGGCAAGGAAACATCGTTCTTTCACCTTTTCGTCGCATTTACCTAGCACTCTTTTCACAAATCCCAATTTTTTATTAGCACGACCGCATATTCCGCATATATCATAACTTATATCAATTCTTTCGTCTCTTCATTTTCAAACTTCGCCAATTAACTACCAATCCAGATAATTCTTCCTGGACATTGTGGTTTTTTGCATTGTTTAACGAGGATCATCTGCTTATTAACATTGAATTCCATGTAATATTTTCCGTCCAATTCTATCTGATTCGTGTTAAATGAACTATTGCTAGCACTGGCCCTCGCTTCATTTAATGCTTAATATTTTGGCAAAGAAGAATTTGGAGACCCACTAATTTATCCACTCGCTGACCTACACATTAATCTAAAAAACCCTGCAGCGCTCAAATATCCTGCCCGCTACACACATGGTGGCCTCGGACGAGTAGCGCACACCTTAACGGTTAAAGGGGTTCCCGCGCGACTGGATCGCCGGTTGGAGGTCAACGAAGGACGCCCCGGTATCCCCGAAGAAAGCACGCAACTTCTGATTGATGCCTTCCACTCGGTTCAAAATCAGAGGTCCACGATCGATCCTCGGGACAAGGCCGCAGATCGAGAGCGTCACATCAACACCCACGACACCACCCACCCGCTTCACTTCAGAGTTCAATTCCCTGAAGGAATCCAGAATCTCTTGAGATCCAAAGTGCTGGAGATAATGGGGAGGACTGCTACTCCCCTGGATATCACAATTTTCCCTCTGCTCCCCTTGCATCTGCGGACTGATTCGCACACAAGTTTAAAGTGAGTTCCCTCCCTTTCCAGGCAACTTCTATACTTTCCAATATACTTTGTCCTCTCTCCTCGGTCGAATCGCTTCTTGAAATACACGACGCACGCAAATGTATTCGGATTGTGTGTGTCGCCCTCCGCGGTAATCTGTATGTATGAGTCTATGTTATGATTCACTGAATAAAGACTGTTATTTTAAATATTGATTTTGTAGCCTCCATGACGGAATTGAATGCTAATATCCGAGTCATTTTCAGTGATTTAGTTGATTTCGGTGGCACCTTAAAATTTTTCGGCACAAATTACACTCCTATGCAGTTAAGTACCTTTTTATCTATAAGCTACCACAGTGAAACTAATTATTATTTTTAAGATTTTTTTACGCGTTTCCAATTTCAGGTAAGGGTATTAGATAATGGAATTTTAGGGGCGCTGCCTTTCCCTGGGATATAATGTCGAGATCTGATCTCATTCATTCCAAAATTATGGCCTAGCTGCTTGGTGGGAGGGAATCAGTTTTCCCAGAGATGTAATTTAAAAAACATTTGATTCGGTTTGTTTATTTTGAGTGCTCTCATATGGCGATAGTGGGAATAAGAATATAGTGAAGAAGCTTGATTTTCTGATTTACGTCCATTCACTTTCTGATAAAGCCTCGCTGGCTCTGAACTAACTACTAACTCTTGTCATCGTGTCCAAGTTACGTCATCGAACGCTGAGATGCTGAGGTTTCTTGAATGCCAATTTTATTTTGAACACATTTCTTATCGCGCGTCTAAATTATTACGACTTTATCTAATTGCTCCGAAATGGGTGAAAATGAGATTGCTGCGTGCCTGGCGTAGCTCCTCGCTTTTTCGTTGACCTGACGGATGTACTCTTATAGTCATTGAAGGCATTCTACCAGTTGAGGTAGGTTTTGGAATTAAACAAATACCAACCAATTATATTGTCTCTCCCAACAATATACAAACCTACAATAATCCCTAAGAAGGAATCTAACTTCTCTTCCTTGAGAAAAGTGCCTTGTGCCAGCGGAAATTCGAAAACATGTGAGTTTCTGCTCTTTTTTGTGTCTCTGTATTATTGTCTTTGCCCGCTAGCGCTAACTTCATAGGCACTATTATTCAGCACCGTGAGACTGCCACATAAGTGTTATACACACACACACACACACACACACACGAGGCATGTTTTTTAAATAAGTACCGTTTTGGAATTAAAAAAAGACGTGCAAAGATATCGCAACAATTTTATTTTTACATGAACGCCTGTACCTTAATCTACTTTTCTACATAATTTCCGTGAATATTGAGGCACTTTTCGTAACGTGGTACCAGTTTTTGAATACCCTCCTGATAAAATTCTGCCGCCTGACTTGCTAACCACTGCATCACAAATGTTTTGACTTCGTTATCGTCTTGAAGACGCCAACCGCCAAGGTGTTTCTTCAAGTGCAGGAACATATGGCAGTCGCTGGGCGCCAGATCAGGGCTGTATGGAGGATGATCTAGAGTTTCCTATTGAAATGATTTGATGAGATCTTTGGTCTGATTAGCCACATTTTTGGAACCCAATGTGAACACAATTTCCGGTATTTCAAGTTATCGGTCACAATCCGATAAAAACACTACTAGAATATTGAGGAAAGCAGTCGGATAATGATGAAATTGTAAAGCGTCTGCTTTCTCTCACCTTTTCGTCCACTTTCTGCACCAAATCTTCATTAACGACCGAAGGACGCCCACTCCGTTCTTCATCATGCACATTTGTGCGGCCATCTTTAAATGCTCTTACCCATTTCCTTACCATTCCATGAATCATAATGTTTTGTCCGTAAACTTCAACGATCGACGATGAATATCGATCGGTTTTACGCCTTTACCACTATGAAATCGTATAACAGCCCGTACTTCACAATCAGCGGGACTCACGATTGTCGGAGGCATCTTAAACACTCAGTAAACAACGTATACAATAAAGAATCAGACTGTAATGACGTCAGTGCGTAGACAAGAGATGTAGGTAACCAGCGCGCATGCGCGGAACGCCGACCGTAGCGCTGCGGCGGCAGAATCGCAAAACGGTACTTACTTAAAAGACCTACCTCGTATGTATATATATATATATATATTCATTCAAACATAGAAATAGGTATAAGGAAAGGGGATAGGAAAACACATAAAAGGCGAACACAGGACATGTGGGGAAGGCGGATTTTGAGCAGATCACGAAAGTAAAAATGTTACCTTGACCAGGATTTGAACACCGGATCTTCCACTTGCCGGGCGGATGTGCTACCATTACACCACCGAGGAAACTTCATTTACCTTGAGATCTGCGATGTTTTCAAGACGCCAAAGTGCTCCGAATCATTTGCCAAAGGAAGGCTTTAGGGAGCTGTTCCACCCACCAAAGGAGAAATAGACAATACACACAAGAAGAGGAGACAGTTGGTTAGAAAGCATATAGTATCATATAGAATAGGAACAGTACGTTTCGTGGCACGCATAGCCAGAAGAAGAGATGAGCCACATTGGCGTATCGTATGTATATATATATATATATATATATGTATGTATTCATTCAAACATAGAAATAGGAAAAGGAAAGGGGATAGGAAAACACATAAAAGGCGAACACCGGACATGTGGGGAAGGCGGATTTAGAGCAGATCACATATGTAAAAATACTTTCTTTACCGGGATTTTTATGTGTTTTCCTATCCCCTTTCCGCGTACCTATTTCTATGTTTGAATGAATATAAACACATACAATATATATATATAGTATATATACATATATATGTATCCCTCCCATGGACTACAACCTTGTCGTGGTGGAAGGGCTTGTGTGTTCCGATGACCCCTAGAGCTGTGCTGGCGGGAGTAATAATAATTACTCCTGGAAGGGTCACCCATGCCAGATAGGTCGAAGGTTAGGAGCCAGACGAAAGGTAGTCCACGCAGCGTCTGTTCCTCAGTGAGGTGGCTGCAATGGCGTCTGACCCCAGTGGGGCGGCCATTAAGTGATGGTGTCACGTTAAAAACACTATTGAGGAAGGCAACGGGAAACCACCTCAATTATGATTCCCAAGAATATAATGATGGGCACTATAGATAATATGAGTCCTGGCAACTACGGGACTCGGCCCAAGAGGCCGTGTGTCGTGCCCGGCAGCGGGAGAGGCAAGGCTTCCGCGGTCGTCATCCCACGACACCCTTGCGTGGGAGAAATAACAGCAGTAGGACAGAAGACGCAGAAGAAGACGAAAGTAGTTAGAATAGGAACCTGGAACGTCAGGTCAATGTTGAGGATAGGAAAATTAAAAAATATTAAGCGAGAGATGGAAAGAGGTAATATAGATGTTTTAGGTCTCTGCGAGGTGAGATGGAAGGATAGCGGGGATTACTGGAGTGACAATTATAGAGTAATATACAGCGGCGGGTACGAGAGCCAACGAGGGGTTGCCGTAATATTAAATAAAAGGTAGGAAAAAGCGTAGTCAACATAGAGCAAGCGACAGAAAGAATTTTACTCGTAGAGATTAAAGCAGAGCCGACGAACTTGGTCATTATTCAGGTATACATGCCACCGAGCGACCACAAGGAGGAAGAAGTCGATAGGATGTATGATGAGTTAGAGGATATCATCGCGAGTGTTCCTGCAGGGAAACATTTGATAGTGATGGGGGATTGGAATGCGACGGTAGGCGAAGGAAGAGATGGTGGTGAGGTGGGGGACTATGGGTTAGGCACGAGAAATGAACGCGGGGAGAAAGCAATTGAATTCTGCAAGAGACAGGGGTTAGTCATCACTAACACATGGTTTAGACACCACAAAAGGCGTAGGTATACATGGAAAATGCAAGGTGACTCAGAAAGGTATCAGTTAGATTATATTATGGTTAGGCACAGGCTTAGGAACAGTGTGATAAATGCACACAGTTTCCCAGGAGCGGATGCGGACTCCGGAAAAAATTTAGTTGTTATGAAATGTAACGTCCGTTTCAAGAAGTTAAGGCGAGGACGGCGAGTTAGGAAATGGAATGTAGAAGCATTAAATGGATTAACGAGGAAGGAGTATCAGCAAGCTGTAGAGAAAATGATGGATGACGGTAAAGAACTGAGTACTATCGAAGAAAAATGGGAATGTATCAAGAAAGGGATATTGGAAGCCGCTAAAGACACGATAGGAACCGTTAACGGGAAAAAGATAAGGAAACCATGGGTAACGGATGAGATGATTGCAAAGATGGATTAGAGAAGAAGATGGAAAAATGTAAACACAGCGTTAGGCAAAATGAAGTACAAAGAGTTAAACAATAAATTGAGAAGGGCCACAAATAAAGCAAAAGAAGAATGGTGGAAAACGCAATGCGAGGATATGGAAAGTTTACAGAAGAAGGGTGAAATTGGTGCTCTATAAAGCAAGGTTAAATTATTATCGGGAAGTAAGAAGGCAAGATCTGTGCTAACAGTTAAAGATAAACGGGGTAAGATAATAGTTGAACCAGGAAAAATCCAAGAGAGATGGAAGGAGTATATAGAAACACTGTATGGTAAAGAACTTAGAACGACAAGGTTAGACATAGAAAAGGAACATGACGTAGATGAAGATAGCTTAGGTCTCAAGATAGCTTAGGTTAGTTTGAGCCAGGACTCAATTTCTGTTTTGCGTCCATCATTATTTTCTTGAGAATGATAACTGAGGTGGTTTCCCGTTGCCTTCCTCAATAGTGTTTTTAACGTGACACTATCACTTAATGGTCGCCTCACTGAGGAACAGACGCTGCGTGGACTACCTTTCGTCTGGCTCCTAACCTTCGACCTATCTGGCATGGGTGACCCTACTAGGAGCAATTATATTTACTCCTGCCAGCACAGCTCTAGGGGTCATCGGAACACACAAGCCCTTCTACCACGACAAGGTTGTAGTCCATATAAAGGGAATATATATATGCATATATAAATAAAATATATATGTATAAATATATTAACATAAATACATGTATTTTTTGTAAATCTACGTCTGCATAAATACCCTGCGAGCCACCAAAAAAGGTGTGTAGTAGGGGGTGTAACACCAGGAGGAAAGGATAAGGGATGAGTGGGTTGTGGTTTATTCAAATAGGTAGGGGACCTGTTTATCATTAACCTGTAAGAAAAAAATATTATATATATCCACGCCCCGTCCCTAACCTGTACTTTAATACTTATTGTAATTTACTGACTCATGGGGGATTTCGACTACAAGCATTCTTGTCTCTTATCGTTCTAGGAAAAATGCCTTTTTAAACCTGTCAGTCTTGCAGTCTATCTGTCTGATCTTACAGTCGTGATCCTTCCGGCCGTAATACGTTGGGGTTCCTATTATATTCTTGATGTCATCAGAAAAGGGTCCACCTTTAAATGTTTTCAGTAAGTTGAATCTATATTGTAAACGCCGCTGCGTAAGAGAATCCCAACCTAAATTGTCTAGCAAAGTGGATACGCTGATGCGTTGGTCCTAACTATGTTTGGCAAATCCAGCCCCCCTACGCTGAACTCGATCTAATTCCGAAATCAAATTCATATTTTAAGGATCCCATTTACTGGCAGCATACCCTAGGTGGGACCTGACCAAGGCAAGGAAACATCGTTCCTTCTCTTTTTCGTCGCATTTACCTAGCACTCTTTTCACAAATCCACATTTTTTATCAGCACGACCGCATATTTCTCGGTTGTGTTTTCCCAAGAACAGATCGTTAGTAATTGTTACACCCAAGTATTTAAAGGAATCTACCCTCGCGATATTGGTTTGTTTTACTTGGTAACTATAAGGGAGGGAAATACTCTTTTCCCAAAAATGTATTACTACGCATTTTTTAAATTTAATTCCAATTGCTCATGTATTCCACCAATTTTGAATTGCTTCTAGGTCGTTGGCTAACACGATTCCTTCTTCGTGACTTCAAATGTCTCTTTTAATTACTGCATCATCAGCGAAAACACGGAGCTTGCTATTAACTGCGGTACTGAGGTCATTTATGTAAATAGGGAATAGGAGGGGGCCAACGACACTTCCTTGTGGTGCACCCGACGAGGCCTTGACAGTATCGGATGATACACCGTCCAGGACGACTGTTTGGACACGATCACTTAAGAATTGTTCAATCCAGTTAATAATGCTCTCGTGCATTCCATAAGTTTCCAATTTCACGAGTAATTTGCAATGAGGGACTATCGAAAGCTTTCTTAAAATATAGGAATATCGCATTAACTGGAGTATTACTTTCACCAGAATCCAATATATTATATACATAAAGTGCGATTTGAGTTTCGCAGGATCTAACCCTTGCGGAAGCAGTGTTGGTTATTGATCAATAAATCTTGGCTATCGAGCTACTTCATTATGGGTGTTACCGAAGCTACCTTCCAGCCGTTTGGCACGCTTTCTTCTGCTAATGATTTCGTAAATATTATATCAAGATAAGGGGCAATTTCAGCCGACAGTTCTTTATACACGCGCGCTGTTTCTCATCAGGTCCCGGAGATTTGTTGCGGTCAATGTTTTTAAGGAGTAATTCTATTCCGCGGGTGGCAAAATAGATTGCTTGCATTGATTGCTGAATTTTTTTCGTAAGATTCTCCGTCACATATTGTGAGCATATCTTGAAAACAATCTGGAAGAATGAGTTTAATATGTTGACTTCATCTAAAATACTCGTTACTTTATCCCCTTTTTCGTTATTCAATAAGTTTACGAAGGACTTTTTTCCCTACACTTCCCTGACGTAGGACCAAAACATTGTTGGGTTATCGTTTAAATGTTTTCCTTATTTTTACCTTTTGAATTCCGCTAGCGCCTTCCGGAAGGCCTTCTTGGTAGTGGATCTAGATGTTTTATAGTTCTATATGGTTTCGTTGATTTTGTCAGGGGATGAATTTTTAACTGCGTGTTTCATTCTATGTTTATATATATATATATATATATATATATATATATATATATATATATATATACCCCTCCTATGGACTACAACCTTGTCGTGGTGGAAGGGCTTGTGTGTTCCGATGACCCCTAGAGCTGTGCTGGAGGGAGTAAATATAATTGCTCCTGGTAGGGTCACCCATGCCAGATAGGTCGAAGGTTAGGAGCCAGACGAAAGGTAGTCCATGCAGCGTCTGTTCCTCAGTGAGGCGGCTGCAATGGCGTCTGACCCCAGTGGAGCGGTCATTAAGTGATGGTGTCACGTGAAAAACACTTTTGAGGAAGGCAAGGGGAAACCACCTCAATTATGATTCCCAAGAATATAATGATGGGCACTATAGATACAAAATATTTATCTGATAGTTGTGTCCATCCAAAAATCTACCCTAACCGGTAGATTACCTAATAATATATATATATATATATATATATATATATTCACTGATAGTCATAACAAACACAGAAACCAAAACACAAAAGAGGAAAAACTCACTGGTTCTCGAATTTTCGGTGGTCCAACCACCTTTCTCAAGAGGAATTAGGAACAGAACAGAAGAGTTCTGTTCCTAATTCCTCTTGAGAAAGGTGGTTGGACCACCGAAAATTCGAGAACCAGTGAGTTTTTCCTCTTTTGTGTTTTGGTTTCTGTGTTTGTTATGACTATCAGTGAATACATTACACGTTTGTGGGTTTTCCAAAAAAGTGTATATATATATATATATATATATATATATACACACATATTGTGAAATATGCATATATATGCCAACACACAAGATGAGACCACAAAAGGAAAACTCACACGTAATATCTTGATAATTTCGACGGACCTTGTGTTCCTTTTATATGTTCTCATGTTTTGTTTTGCTGTCTTTAGTTTTTTATTTAACACTTCCGTGTTAATTTTCAAGAAACTGTAACAGTAACTTTAACGGAGTCACCCGCTATGTGTGCATTATAATGCAACCATTTCAGAGAGTAAAAATCATTCGCCTTCAGGGCGAATGATTTTTACTCTCTGAAATTGTTGCATTACTTCCGTGTTACTTCGTAGAAATCATCAATGTGTATATATATATGTATGTATATATATATATATATGTTTATATATATGTATATATGTATATATGTATGTGTATATATATGTATGTGTATATGTTTTTATATATGTATATTAATGTGTAGTACTGTGTAGTACTGTAGTGTAATGGAGTGGAATTTATTTGTTCATCAATTTAAAAATCTCTATTTGCTACGTTATAAAAACTGTCTTTAGTATTTCTTTAGTTTATGTAAATTTGTTTTATAAAAATGGGCAATACATTCAAAAATCGCTGCATAAAGAAGCTTCCCTTGCGTGAGGAACTACACTGCGATGACGTTGCTTCCGGGCATAATTTTAAATACGTTTCCTGAAACATATTTTTTCAATAATGTTTACTGGATTCTATTTGAAATGTATTTCCAAATTTGCATTTCCATCGACATCACAAGCTCTGGCGAACAGATGTGGAGTGATTGCAGACCAGCTACGTCATTCATATTCTTACTCTCCTTGATGAGACTTCAAATCGTCCTTGAGGTGGACAAAGGCTCTTTGACGAAAGATGTTGGCGAATTCTTAAGCCTGCCTACATTCCTGGCTTCTATTCTTACTGTGGAATATTTCCATGAGTTTTGTCAGTTTCAAGAAATGATATTTCATTTATTACATTTCGCGATTTCACAGTCCCGCAACCGATACGAGATATCATGCGAATGATTCTTCCGGATGGTGCATTGAATTCAATTATCCTCTACGTCGCATCCAAGGGCCCGGCGTTTCAAATATCACTCCACTCTATCCTTTGATGACGACGACTACGGAAGGGGAACCCAGAATAATACCCTGGGAGGATGGGCTTGTTGAGTCGCTCGAGAAATGAATGTAAACGCATACTATCCCATATTGAAACCCTAGTTCTGTTAGCCACACTACGAAGATTTGGGAAATATCCCTGTTTGGAATCAAAGGACCAGATATGATTTACATAAAATTGTTAAATTTTCGGTTCAGTGTGATACCTATGTGGGCATGTCCCTCCGTTGGGTAGTGCTGCCGTGTGGTTATTTCTTTAATCCCGGTTTCCTATCCCTTGCTTTCATTTTGGTCATCACGACTGACTGTCGTTAAAACTACGTTAACCTTGTTGGTTAAATGTACTTTAAATGAGTTTATAATACGTGAGAAATTAATGAATGCAATATAAACTAAAGGAATTACAAGAAATGTATTTGTAAAGCACATGGACTTTATGTGATTTGATTCTACACTTGCAATTGGATATCCTTACTGCTCAAACTCAATTTGTAAAAAACGTTTAAATAATTTTGTCGTATTTCTACTCTTTTATTTTTAGTCGATTTAATTCGTTGGGGAATTGCTTAGATGGTGCAGATTGATTCAAAACGCCTAAGAAGCTTTCAAATTGTTGATTTCGGCGTACCGTTTCCGTACGTCCCTAAGATGTCTAACTCTGGAGAGTTTATTGTATAAGTCTATTTTTGCAACCTCACGCTATTCCGCTTATGTTTCAAAGTGCATGGTTTGAAATCAGATAATTCCTTGGCCTCGACAGTTCTCACAAATATTTTACCTAAGGGTTTATTTATCATAATTAAAATATTATGTCAGACGATATCCACGAAGAGGGGAGTAAGAGAATATTTTCTAGAATACTAGGGAGAGTTTCAACCTTTACGTAATCTCTAACACACTTTTATCGATACTTATTCTCTTGATTGGTACGTTCAACGTTGCTAAGATATCCTAACCTTTTCTACAGAATCTCATTTTTCAATATGTGTTGAATTTCATATTAATCAAATATTTTGTACTATTAGCACGTCATTAGCTCTACACCCAGTTATTCTCTGAATTACACCTTTTACGTGGATAATAATGTCTTAAAAATCCAAAATAATGAGTTAAAATTTTCTTATAGCATTTATATAAGTGTAATAAAATGTAAAACTTTAATAAATTTACTATTTTTCACTGCGCCCATCTAAAGACCTTGATGGGTGAGATTTGGTCACTCTTTTGGCTCACGGCATTCTCCTCCTTTTTTCTTATTGAGAAAATGAAGAGAGTTGCTACGTTAAGCATTCGGTTTAGTACTAACTTGAATCAAAATGTTCACTACCACCTTTGTAGCATTTTATACCCTCTTTTTACGAACTTTTTTACGGCCTCTAGTAACGAACTTCAATAAAAAACATGCTCTGGCTCCGAATTCCCTTTCTGTTTAGTTGTTTCACGGGGTATAGTTATTCCGCTAAAGCATTACCCGTTGACATGGTGATTCTAGGTTAACTATAATGGTCGAAAAATAAAATCTCAAATTATCTCGTGAATACCTCACCATTAAATCGTTAGATTTTTCGTCATCATCTGTCATTTCTCTCCAATGAAATTTCAAATGCAATAACGTCTTCCACTTGGAGAATGCATTCCTTGAAATTGGAGATTAGGGCAGCGTGTTCCTCCCTCGCCTTGGAATTCTTTCGCCAGTATTGCTCGTTTCCTAGGAAACCCAACATGGCCTCTTTGTATTCCGCCCACAGTCAATGCAATTTCGCATATTTTCATCGCCACCCCGCCCCCTCCATCTCTATGCAAACTTCATCGCTCCTCCACCCCACTGACCATGAAAGGCGAGCGCATTTGCGGCCCCCCCTATTGGAGGAGGGATCTGGGAGGCTCCTCGTAAACCTAATGGAACAACCCACCTCCCTCCGAAAGGAACTCTACTGACCCCACTCTTATTTTCCCACCGCTATTTGCCCGCAGTACTGCTTGGGCTAACCTGATGCACATATCGCGTGTCCATGCACCACGGTGGTGCTCCAGTTGCACTTTTTCCTCTCCTCACGGCTGCCTCCTCCCACGCGCAGAGCCATCGTCACGTCCGATAAAATTTTCCAGAGGCTAAGTTACGAACTCACTTGACTTACTTGGCGTACGGGCGAATCACCTCGATTAAAGCATCCCTAGCGAGGTTCATTTTTTTCTTCTCTAAGACGTGTGTTGCTATTGCATTAGATGTGCTTATCGCCATGACCGCTGTAATTAAAAACGAACATCAGAGTTCATTTAAAATAATTTATGACCTCCATCTGAGCCAGACGAAAGGTAGTCCACGCAGCGTCTGTTCCTCAGTGAGGCGACCATTAAGTGATGGTGTCACGTTAAAAACACTTTTGAGGAAGGAAACGGGAAACCACCTCAATTATCATTCTCAAGAAAATAATGATTGACGCAAAACAGAAATTCAGTCCTGGCCACTGCGGGACTCGGCCCAAGAGGCCGTGTGTCGTGCCCGGCAGCGGGGGAGGCAAGGCTTCCGCGGTCTTCATCCCACGAAATCCTTGCATGGGAGAAATAAGAGCAGTAGGACAAAAGACACAGAAGAAGGCGTAAGTAGTTAGAATAGGAAACTGGAACGTCAGGAAAATGTTGAGGAGAGGCAATTAAAAAAATATTAAGCGAGAGATGGAAAGAGGTAACATAGATGTTTTAGGTCTCTGCGAGGTGAGATGGAAGGATAGCGGGGATTACTGGAGTGACAATTATAGAGTAATATACAGCGGCGGGGACGAGAGCCAACGAGGGGTTGCCGTAATTTTCAATAAAGGGGTAGGAAGAAGCGTAGTCAACATAGAGCAAGCGACAGATAGAATTTTACACGTAGAGATTAAAGCAGAGCCGACGAACTTGGTCATTGTTCAGGTATACATGCCACCGAGCAATCACAAGGAGGAAGAAGTCGATAGGATGTACGATGAGTTGGAGGATATAGTCGCGCGTGTTCCTGCAGGGAAACATTTGATAGTGATGGGGGATTGGAATGCGACGGTAGGCGAAGGAAGAGAGGGTGGTGAGGTGGGGGACTATGGGTTAGGCACGAGGAATGAACGCGGGGAGAAAGCGATTGAATTCTGCAGAAGACAGGGGTTAGTCACAACCAACACATGGTTTAGACATCACAAAACGCTAAGGTATACATGGAAAATGCCAGGTGACTCAGAAAGATAACAGTTAGATTATATCATGGTTAGGCACAGGTTTAGGAACAGTGTGATAAATTCGCACAGTTTCCCAGGAGCGGATGCGGACTCTTACCACAGTTTAGATGTTATGAAATGCAATGTCCGTTTCAAGAAGGTAAGGCAAGGGCGGCGGGTTAGGAAATGGAACGTAGAAGAATTAAATGGATTATCGAGGAAGGAGTATCGGCAGGCTGTAGAGAAAATAATGGATGACGGTAAAGAACTGAGTACAATCGAAGAAAAATGGGAATGTATCAAGCAAGGGATATCGGAAGCAGCAAAAGACACTATAGGAACCGTTAAGGGGAAAAGAATAAGGAAAGCATGGGTCACGGATGAGATGATTGCAAAGATGGATGACAGAAGAAGATGGAAGAATGTAAACACAGAGTTAGGCAAAATGAAGTACAAAGAGTTAAACAATAAATTGAGAAGGGCCACAAATAAAGGAAAAGAAGAATGGTAGAAAACGGAATGCGAGGATATGGAAAGTTTACAGAAGAAGGGTGAAATTGGTGCGCTATACAGCAATGTTAAGTTATTATCGGGAGGTAAGAAGGCAAGATCTGTGCTAACAGCTAAAGATAAATGGGGTAAGATAATAGTTGAACCAGGAAAAATCCAAGAGAGATGGAAGGAATATATAGAAACACTGTATGGTAAAGAACTTAGGCCGACAAGGTTAGGCATATAAAGGAACATGACATAGAAGAAGATAGCTTAGGTCCAGGCATACTCGACGATGAAATAGAAAGGGCATTAAAGGAGATGAAAGCAAATAAGGCCGTGGGGGTGGACAGCATTCCTGTAGAACTCTTGAAATGTTTAGGAAAATGCGGGAAGAAGGCCCTATATGGACTGATTCGTAGTATCTATGAAGAAGGAATCTGGCCGGAAGATTTTGTGAGATCGGTGTTTGTTCCTATTCCAAAAAAGGCAAAGGCTTCGTCATGTGAGGATTACAGAACAATAAGTTTGATATCCCACGCAGCTAAAGTTACTTTCAGGATAATCAACATAAGGATAGAGAGTGAGGCAAATGATTACTTAGGGGATGATCAGTTTGGGTTTAGGAAGGGAAGAAGTACGATTGATGCCATTGCAGTAATGAGATCACTAATTGAGAGGAATATAGAATACAACCAGGACGTGTTTGCCTGTTTTGTAGATTTCGAAAAAGTGTTTGATAGAGTGAATTGGGAAAAATGAATGCGTTTATTGCAGAAAATAGGAATGGATTGGAGGGACAGGAGACTGATCCGCAACCTGTACATGTCTCAGACTGCTCAGGTGCGAGTGGGGAACGGAGAGTCCGGATGGGCAGTGTTAGGAAGAGGGGTAAGGCAGGGTTGCCCATTGTCACCGGTGCTGTTCAACGTATATGTGGAGGAAATGATTAAAGAGGCATGGGAAGAACTGGAGGTAGGAATGAAAGTCGGAGGGGAATTCGTAAAATCGGTTAGGTTTGCTGATGACCAAGCATTGGTTGCTTAGTCAGTCAAGGGGTTGCAAGCATTGTTGAGTGAATTGGAGGTTCAGTGCGATAAATATGGGATGATAATCAATATAAAAAAACAAAGGTTTTGCAATTTTCCTGAAAGAAAAAGGCTAAGCTAAATATTAAAATAGGCGGGGAAAGAAAAGAACAGTTAGAGCAGTTTACATATCTCGGAGGTGTTTTGGACCAATACGGTCAAAGTGGTAGGGACGTAAAGAGAAGAATTACGCTAGGCAATGAGGCTTTCTCAAGGAGAAGGGAGTTGATGACGGGGATGTTGGGTAGGGATGTTAAGACAAAACTCGTAAAAACTCTGATATGGAGCGTTGCTACGGCGCGGAAACGCGGTCACTGAAGCAGGAGGATAGACGTAGATTTGAGGCTTTTGAAATGTGGGTGTGGAAAAGAATGGAGGTGAAATGGACCGATAGGAAAACAAATGAGGAAGTAATAGAGATGGTGGGTGAGGAGAGGGGTTTGTTGAGAGAAATCGTATGGAGGCAGGAAAAATGGATGAAAGACGTATTGAGCGGTAGTGGAATGTTGAAGAAGGTAATAGAGGGGAGAATGTTGGGCAAGCGAGGTAAGGGCAGGAACAGGATAGGAATGTTGGACGGGATGAAGGGAGGAAGGAAGTACACCGAAATGAAGAGGGACTTGATATAGATTAGTTTGATAGGTGGGGAGTCACAAAATGTTTATTTGATAGTTTTTTCCATCCGAAAACCTGCCTTAGACGGTAGATTACCTAATAATAATTTAATCCAACTTCTCCCTCATCGCTGTAGCTTTCTAAAAAAATAACACCACGGCTGTTGTTGAGATTATGAGTTATTATTTTCCATCAACTTTCCTAAATTTTACATTTGCTCTCTTATCAATTGATTCTTTTGGTTGTGTTACTTGTTATGACAGTACATTGCTTTTCTCAATCTTACAAATCTATTCAATCAAAGATTTGTTATTAGTCGTAACGCAAAGCGAGAAAAAAGTATGCTTTAATTGTTTTGAGGACGAAGCTATCGATTTTCCACACTAAGCACATGAAACGATCAACTTTTGCAGAGTTTTATTACAATTTCAATATTATATTGAAAAACAAATATGGAGAGATTTTGAAAGCTATCGTTTATCGTCATCGTCATTTAGTAGTATTTCATTATTTAGTATTGTAGGGGAAGGGTATATTTTCCGGGGACAGGAATTCTCTTTAGCAAAAATTAAATATTAATCAATACATTTGTAGAAAAATCAGTTATCTCGTCTTAAGATTTATGTAAGCATTCCTAATGCATTTTGCACATGTTTTAATATATTTTTGCATGTCATTCTCCGTTGAATGAAGCCGAAGAAAAAAATAATGATTTGTCAAGAAGCAACGTTTTTTGAGAACTAAATGTTTTAATGTAGTGGTTCTAATATGCTAGGCGTTTATAATTTACCCAATATTTATGAAAGCAATTGTTTTAGAAAGGAATTTGAAGGCATTTTTAATTCAATAGACTTGGCGGTAAAGAAGGTCCGTAAGATTTCCTCTTAATTTTGGAATTTTCAATTTTTTCCTAGTAAGAAATCGTTGTTTCAAAAAATTTAAGATTACTTTGAAGGGGACAAAATCGATGTAGACTAAATTTTGCATAATAATGTTTGTATGGCCTAGGACTGTGTATTTATTGGACAGGGTAGTATATATATTATTATTATCAGGTAATCTATCGGTTAAGGTAGGTTTTTGGATGGACACAACTATCAAATAAATATTTTGTGACTCCAAACAAAACACACTCCAGCAACCTACTCAACATCAGGTCCCTCTTCATCCCTGTACACTTTGTACCTCCCTTCATCCCGTCCAACATCCCAATCCTGTTCCTGTTCTTTCCTCGGTTGTCTAATATTCGCCCCTCTATTACCTTCTTCAACATTCCACTACCACTCAATACGCCTTTAATCCATTTTTCCTGCCTCCATAGGATTTCTCCCAACAAACCCCTCTCCTCGCCCACCATCTCCAGTACTTCCTCATTTGCTTTCCTGTCGGTCCATTTCACCTTCTCCATTCTTCTCCACACCCACATTTCAAAAGCCACCAATCACCGTCTATCCTCCTGCTTTAGCGAGCATAACACTGCCCATCCGGGCTCTCCGTTCCACACTCGCACCTTAGCGGTCTTAGACATGTACAGGTTGCGGATCAGTCTCCTGTCCCTCCAATCCATTCCTATTTTCTGCAATACACGCATTAATTTTTCCCAATTCATTCAATCAAACGTTTTTTTCGAAATCTACGAAACAGGCAAATACGTCCTTATTGTATTCTAATTCCTCTCAATTAGTGATCTCATTACTGCAATGGCATCACGCCTCTTCCCTTCCTAAACCCAAACTGATCATCCCCTAAGTAATCATTTGCCTTGGAATATCAAACTTATTGTTCTGTGGTCCTTACATGATGTAGCCTTTACCTTTTTCGGAATAGTAAATAACACTGATCTCACAAATTCTTCCGCTTTGATTCCTACCTCATAGATACTACGAATCAGTCCACACAGAGTCTTCTTCCAACATTTTCCCAAACATTTCAGCAGTTCCGGATGAATGTTTGTCCACCTTCACGGCCTTATTTGATTTCATCTTTCTTAATACCCCTTCTATCTCATCTGAATCTAAGCTATCACCATATACGAAAAATTCTCTTTCTATGCCTAGCCTTGTTGGCATAACTTACCATGTATGTAGTAGTATAGTCTTCTTTACATTCCTTCGATCCATGTATTTTCGGTCTCATCTCTAACTGTTAGCACAGATCTTTCCTACTTACTTCCGGATAGTGATTTGACATTGCCGTATAGCGCACCAATTTAACCCTTCCTCTGTAAGCTTTGCATATCCTCGCACTCGGCCTTCCACCTCCTCTTTATTTCTACGTGTTATCCATTTCAATTTATTACTTAACTCTTTATACTTTCTTCTTCCTAACTCTGTATTTATGTTTTTCCTCTTCCTTATCTCTTCTGCCTCTCTAATCATATCGTCTGTGATCCATGTTTCCTTGTCGTTTTGCTGTTACTAGTTTCCGTCCTCAGTCATTTTCTTCCCTACAGCCTTCAGGCCCCACCTAGAGTATGCTGCCAGTATATGGGATCCTCAAAATATAAATTTGATTTCGGAATTAGATCGAGTTCAGCGGAGGGGGGCTAGATTTGTCAAATATTGATATGACCAACGCATCAGCGTATCCACTTTTCTAGACAATTTAGGTTGGGATTCTCTTACACAGCGGCGTTTACAATATAGATTTAACTTATTGAAAACATTTAAAGATGGGTCCTCTTCTAATGACATTAATAATATAATACGAACCCCACCGTATTACGGTCGGAAGGATCACGACTGTAAGATCAGACAGATAGGCTGCAAGACTGACAGGTTTAAAATGTCATATATATATATATATATATATATATATAAATATATATATATATATATATATGCGGGTCGCGGTGGTCTAGTGGGTAGAGCGTTGGACTACTGACCGGAGGGTCCCGGGTTCGATTCCCGGGCAAGGCACTTTGGGCACCTGCAGCTCCACCCAAGCTAGTTGATTTTTCGGGTACCAGATCTTCCTGGGAAACCATAACCGGCACAGGGAAAGGAACTGGCCCCCCTACCCTGATGTGTGAATATTCACACGCCGTCGGGCTTGGTACACGGGTGAGCTCTACCATCACCTACTAAACCGACCTTCGAGTTGATTACTGTGTTTATGGTTATATATATATATATATATATATATATATATATATATATATATATATATATATATATATATATATATATATATATATATACATATATATATCTCTATATATATAAATATATATGTATTTTTTGTATGTATACATGTTTATGTATCTGTATACGTCCTTACACTTCCCTCCTGGTGCTACACCCCCTGCCACACACCTTTTTTGGTGGCTCGCAGGGTATTTATGTAGATGTAGATGTGATTTATATATATATATATATATATATATATATATATATATATATATATATATATATATATATATATATATGGTTCAACCAATATTATTCATAGTAAAATGAAATGAAACAAAACCATTGAATGCTGCTGAGTTTCACTGGAAGTTGTCTGCTAGCATCTCATTTCCATTCGTTTGGGTTCCAGAAGCACTTGCTCCCTGTTAAATCAATAATCATGCACGAACACGATCGGAATTTGGAAGGTACACCCGCGGAGCGCCAGACATCGAACTCAATTGACGACGCCTTCGCATCTACGTTGTTCCGAGGCACACTGTTTTCGCAACAATGCACGGGTTAAAAAATAACAATACTACTCAGCGTATCGTGCACGCGGAACTCCATCTAGCGACCGATTACCGCTCTTGCTAATGGCGATCCTTTCAGCGTCGCACTGCGTTCGTCTTTTCTTTCCCCTCCCCTGCTCCCCCCTTCCCCGAACACGCGAATCTCCCGCCACCCCCTGGGCCCGCTCACGTGCACCTCCGGCTCAATCAGCACCATCCCCCCTCCCTCTAATTAGCTTCGCAATAACCCATCCATCTTTCCTCTACCGACCGCTCTTTTGTTTTTCCCAGCGAGAGAGTGGGGATTGAGTTCCAGCGTTGGCCACGAGGGCGCGCAGCGAGACAAAAACGCTTAGAGTCGGTCTGACGGGGGATAGGGGGGGACGATGGTGGCGCCCCCCTCCCTCGCAATGCTTTTACCACCGGGCTTCATACACTCTCGTGGGTGCATAAACGTGCGCGCGCGGGCAAAGTACGCCGTTAGCCTCAACTGAGACTAATTTTTGAGGCAATGCTTGCTTCCACGAGCGACGTTCGCTTGTTTTTTCAAGGGAATGCTCGTGTAGTTATGCGTATGAACGTGTGTGCAATGGACCTAATGGATGGCGGAGCCGTGAGGTGGAAAAATGAGGGAAAATGGAAGCGGGGAAGATAAAAGAAACATCATCTCTGCGCAGATGTTTTTAATTATTAGGGTTGAGAGAGAATGAAATAAAATGTGTGCCAGAGAGTATATACTACGCCCGTGCATTCATTCCTCTGGCCAATTCCAATCAATTTCTCATCTTTTTCGTCTGTTTTACTTTCTGCGTTTGCTCATTTTCTCATGCCACGGTTCACATTTCGTTTTTTCGCAAAGAATTTCCGAAAAGGAAATCTGGGTCACGGGCGGCATGATTACGTATGCCGATCCATGCTTTTTTTAACATGGTCAATGATCATTATATATATGGATGTAACACTGAAGATACATGAATTGTAAGTAAGGTACGATATTGAAAAATATTGTTAATATAATCGCCCGGGCAACATGGTTGAAGATGTCGATAAAGAAATGTAATCGTAACCAGCGATACTAGATTTGGAAATTCCCGGGGTAAAAATGCCTCAATAAAGTTCAATTGGGAATACCATTGGGAGCGTCCATCGTGCTGTCAAGATTTGTCCTTCCGAACGGAAACACTCATGCAGTCATTTAAGTAATTCCAATCATCACCGTGGATTCTTAGGTAGAGGATTGTAATTTTGCTATTCCTCAAGTCCCTTGGTTCCATTGACTGTATCCCCCAATGGCTCCTTGAGATGCCGGTGAGTCGCCTCTTGACAGTAAATGTTGTATTTTATGTTTGTTTTTTTAGTTCCCTGCAAGCCACCGCTAGGGTTAGTGGCAGGGGTGAATACACTCTAGACTGACTTTAAACCGAAATAGGACCCTACGGCGGTCGTACAATGTTTTTCTGATCCCATATCGTTCATGGAAAAAATGACGTCTTCAATCTATCTGTTATTATTAAAGTCCTTTTTGAGTTTTTTTCAAATCTGTTTTAATATCAGAGTCATGGTGTTCAGCCCTTTGCCCTTCCGAGGTGTAAATTTTGTTCTTTCCTATCCTTCTATTTAGTGATTTCCGCAGCCTCTCGTCCGTATCGACACCAGGAGGAACTTGTTCTATATTATTCGCGTCATTTTAGTGGACGAATCATCTCCATTTGGCTGTGTCCTTTTCTTTCAACTGCCCAGTCACTCTCGATTATTTTTCGGGGCAAAATGTCTCCCGAGGTTGCACTCTTCACCCCGAACTGCTCTTTCCATAGGGTATTCGTCTTTCGTCAATTTGTGAAACTTATTGCATTTATGTGGGAGGGGGTAGTCCATGGGTAGAGCGTTGGACTATTAAATGAGAACCCGGGTTCAATTCCTGGGCAAGCCTTTTTGGGAACACGAGTTGTGATTTTTCGGGTACCAGATCTTCCCGGGAAACCATAAGCGGTTGGGTAGTTCCTTTCCAAATAGCCTCCCTATCCAAATGTGTGAATTTCATGCACTTTTACATTATATTACATCATGCCCTGCAAGCCATGGGGGTGATTATACACCTACTTACGCGCTGGGCTGAACTCTACATCGGGTAAACTCTACTCTTACAAATTAAAACCAATCTCCTGATCTCCTGGTTGATAACTGTGTATTATGGGTCAAAGTATCTGTATTGACTTCAAAATCAGTGTTTATGCTACTGGATTTCCGCCAGTGATTGTCGATATGAGACCTCGTGCCTTGTGCTTGTGACTGTAGCTTTCAAAACAGCGATAACATCTCTTTGGATAATTTTGTGAAATATTTTACGTGGATTTTGCGTGTTGATTCATGCCAATTCTGCACTGCATCTGCTCGTTTACACTTTTGTTAAATGATAATTTTGTTCACCTTTTCACCCATGTGACAGTCTGACGTAAAGTTTCGCAAGTGAATATTTATTGACCTGACTCTCCATAGTCTACAAGCAGGGCCCTCATCTCACCGTCTCGGGAATACAACATGTGTGAATTACGTTATAACAGTATTTTTAAATGATATGCTAATTATTATCAGGCGATTTCAATCTTTTTTAAATCGTAATGTCATCACAAGTTAGTCTCAGAAGCGTTAGACTATATTGGATTTCACCGAATATGCAAAGAAATACTGAAAAGTCAAACCGATTTATGGGAATTATATTCTACTGTCGGCGGTGAAGAAGGATAGAAATGAATTTTCATTTACGGGAATGTTCATAATTATTTTTCTTCAATATTGGTCTAAGTATATTTACCTTTTTCGTAATCATTATGAGGTATGTCTATCGTATAGGTTTTTAAATTTAATTCGAAATATCTTCTGCTGTTGGTGAAAAATTATATGTGACAGCATTACTTTGACCGGCATGAATATATCCATTATATATCGATCGCTCTTTTGGTTCAACAGCGATGTTTTCAGGTGCAAAAGTATCTTGCTATTGAAGGTTTTAAATGTTAAATATGCGTTTCCGAGGCCTGGATATCCATCTGCTCTAGTGTAACGTATGTATATATTAACAGGAGATTTTTCTAGCTGATTTGTCTTTCTTTTGAAGATGTGCTCTCGGATGGATTACCTATTTTAGACTCACTTTCATTCATTGTACACGAGTTAACTACTAATAAAAATAATAAATCTCACCACTTTACCATATTTGGTACAGAATAATGCTTTTTCCAAAGTAATAAACACGAAACACATACGCTATAGTAACAGGCATGTCGATAAAGGAACAGATTATATATGTATAGTGTATTGCACGTATGATTGTTAAAATATTTCTACAAGGGACAGTGTTGATTAAGAAGAATTAAAATATATTAGAATACAACTTTCAGTAGTCTAGGATAGGAATAACTAAGATTACAACAACAATTTAAATTGGATATACTACTAATCAAATGATGTTAGGCACCAATAGGAATACCCCTATGATTTTCCATGTAAAAGTCATCATCACAAAAGAAAGATAAAGTGCCAATTGCTACACTAATATTTGCACAGTTTCCATTTCCCGCAAGAGTGATTGTTACACTCTTCAAGATAACCTTACATTATATTTTATTGGTATCTGCATGCCAGGAATTGAATTTACACATACCCTGGATGCCATCGCTAGAGTGTGTGGCATGGGGTGAATGCACACCAGAATAATTCTTACCCGTATATGACCCTACCGCTGTCGGAAAATGTTATCCTGGTGCCTTATCATTCGTGGAAAAAATGACATCTTAAATCTATCCGTTCTACACTTAATCTCTCTAATTTTATTAACATGGTCTCTCCAACCCTAGTACGATGGGTGTAATAATACATGTCCAACATTATTGCTAAAGAGACATCCTTCCAAATCATTTAAGAGATTTAACCTGAATTTTTAACCCCTTTCTCCGTAAGTGATTCTCAGCCCAGGTGCTCTAATATTTTGGATACACTACTAATACTATCTAGACAATGTTTCACAAATCTAGCTCATCAACGCTGCTACGCGATCCTATTCGGCAATCAATCGATTGATAATGGAAGTAGAAGTATATTGATCTAAATTTCACCGAGAAATGTGATAAGTTGCACTATACAGCGAGAGTTTATCATTTTATATACTGTCTATCCCAGTCCGGTTTTGAAGTGTGTAGGCACCGAAGAGGAAAGTAAAAGTAAAGAAACAGTATTTTTGCTGAAGACGTGAAAGATCAATACGACGCCTAGCAGTATATGATTCATAGAAAATACTATATTATGAGCATTAGGCTTCGTTTGTATCACAGAGTAAAAGAGGATAGAATGAGTGAATGCAGTATCATATAAGAACTATACACACGCAAGCGATGAATCCTGGCCCAAGAAAATTGTTTCATGAGCTCACTTCCGGTTTATACTCTCTGATAAATAAATAATAGTTATTTTTTCTGAATTATCAAACGAATATTGAGCTTTTCGTAGTATTGCTAATTGCTTCATATGTATAACTACATTCATTTAAATGTCGCCAAAGAATGATAATATA
The DNA here is from genome assembly GCA_037158775.1 of Hetaerina titia. NCBI lineage: Eukaryota > Metazoa > Arthropoda > Insecta > Odonata > Calopterygidae > Hetaerina > Hetaerina titia. Next base: position 102,366,584 of record CM073775.1, read on the forward strand.
ATTTTTGTAATTTTCCTCATTATCGTCACCGCGCCACCGGAATTCGTAAATTGAAAGCCGAAATTGGATGGCGATCAACTATCATTGACTAAATGTGCAAAATTACTGTGAAGTAATTACTCGATCTTTATATAAACTTATCCTCAAATTCTAGCTATAAAAACTGCCACAAAAGTATAATGTTTTAAATAAAGTTACCAAAGATATCATTTTAAAAATATATTTTATAATACCATTTTTGTCGACGAAATGAGCATCGAAAATTGAATTAGATGAATTTCCTGACACGAATGAGCCATTTGTTAAACTTCTTGCTTGAAATAAGGTTTTGCAACTGTGGTATTTTCGCGTTCTTTCGAGACTCAACAAGTTAGATTCAAAATTGCGCACTGACACGTCTCTCAGCCCCCAAAAAATTGAGTAAAAGGCGAACTCAATTCCTGTCTTCATCGTTGGAGGGAAAGGCCACGGTTGAGTAATTCCTCTGTTTAGTATTGAGCAAATATTCTTATATGTATGGACCAATTATTATTGTAGGTAACCTACAGGTTCACTTAGGTTTTTGGACGGGCTCTACCAAATAAATATTTCGTTTCTCCTAACCCAACATCCTACTGAACAATCTCCTTCCTCCCTTCACCTCTTCCAACATCCCCATCCCATTCCTGCCCTTTCTTCGTTTGCTAAAAACATTCTTCCCTCTATTGCAGTCTTAAATATCCCCCTGCTAATCAATATGCTCTCTGCATCCATTTTTCCTGCCTCCATAGGATTTCTCCCCAAAACCCTCTTTCCTCCCCCACCATGCCTAGCACTTCCACATTTATTTTTCTTCCTGTCCACTTCACCTTCTCCATCTTCCCCTGCTCCCAGGAGAGGCCGTGGCGTTCGTTTTGGGGGAGTGGGGTTGCGCCGGTGGGAGATGCCGTTGTCGACGACCACACCGGCGGTAACCTCTCATCTTCCGAATGAGAAACTCGCCCCTGTTATCTGGCCGTCGTGGGTACGCCGCCAGTCGAACCGCCGCCGAGTCGCCGCCTCCTCTCCCCGAGTGGAGGCAGAGACAGCCTTTGTTCGGAATGCCGTCAGTTAACGATGGCACTCGACTTAACTCGACAAATTCGATCGTGTCGGGAGATGACGCCTCGTGTTCATTATCCCACTCGCATTCATCGCTCCGACAGCTTCCGATAAGCCCTCCGCACCAATAGCGATCCGCCGTGCGGCAATCCGTTCGACCCCGGAGCCTCTGGAAGGGAAAAGTTGGTGTGAGGCGACGGGGCTAGGATATGCGGCAGAGTTTTAGTGAATCGGCATTCCGAAGACTGCTTTTCACCTTGTGGCACGTCGGTGGACCAATGGGCTCGCGTGCATTTTGCTTTTGAATCTCACCACTCGTACTGCATTGGAACTGCGACGCCAATAATATTTTCCGCATCTATTGCCCGTTGCTGAATTGATTTGTGACAAAAAATCATCCCCTTCCAGTGTACAAACCTACAACTGATATCAGAAGGAAATTGAACGCATGAACTCATATGATAAAGTATGATGAGTTTGAAAAGTATATTTAGTTTCAGCCATTGCTTAAATATTCCGAAAGTTCTCGCCCAAAAGTAAAGAATATACTGATTACTTACCAAGTAGAATCGGACCACCTCCAATGTTAAATGAAACAGAAATGGACAAGTAACCAACGGAAGAAAAATGTTTAAAAAACTGAATAATCCCAATATTTGTAACTATCAAGTCATTAATCCATAGATTTTCCTCCAAATAGATTTGGCTTATGGCATAAAAATTATTTTTTACGAATATGAACAAATATATGATCTTTAGGCCGCATAGGAAACTTTATATCTGAAGTCACCGAATGTTCCTGATAGTTTATCAAATGGTGCCGGCTAATCAATGCCCAACATTGAAATCACATATAATGGAATTGAACGTTTGCTGAAAAATATTAAGCCTAAGAAATTCTCCTGTCCGTTCAAATACCCGGTCGTATATTTAAAGAACGTCTGAAATTACACCGTATCTAGAAATCGTATTTAATAAATAGTTATTAGATCAAATGGGGCCCAGTAAGTAGAAAACGGCTACTGTAAAACCTACACTTACAAAAGAATAGGAGATTATTGATTAAAAACGAGGAAGGATTCCAAAATGGTAGATCCTGGTTAACGCAACGTGCGCTTTTTGCTCACGATATTCTTACTTCGGCAGAGAGCAATGTTCCAGTGGACGCGATTTTTCTAGATTTTAAGAAAGTCTTCGACAAAGAACCTCATAGTAAACTACTCGCAAAGCTAGAAGCTCTTGAAGCATTGAACCTCTTTAATTCCTACTTTACGTGAACGACATTGACTCCGTAGTCACTCGTCACGTAAGTCACTCGTAAGATACGTTTATTTGGCGACGATGCAGTGATTTATCGTGATATTCGTGATCGTGAGGACACTGGAGCTTTATCGGATGATCTTAATGCTATAAAATGCTGGTGCGACACTTGGTATTAGAATTAAACTTAAAAAAGTACGTAGTGATGAATTTTAGGAAAAAAGCAATTCCCTCCGGAACGCCTTCTGAACCGGGATCACCGAAATGGAATGTGTGGACTTAATTAAATACTTTGGCGGTATATCCTCATTCACGACCTCTCCTGAGTGAAACACATACGGAAATATGTGGACAAGCTAACAAGAAGTTAGGATTTATTAGATAAGTATTGGGTAAATGTGAGGAAAAGGTCAGAGAGAAATGTTATCTTTTACTCGTTAGGCCTAGTTTAGAATATGCTGCAAGCGTACGGTATCCTTCCAAGTTGTATTGATTGCCGAATTGGATCGCATGCAGCATAGAGAAGCTAGATTTGTAAAACGTTGTTAAGATAAACTTAGTAGCGTATCCAAAATATTAGAGCAGCTAGGCTGGGAATGACTAACGGAGGGATGGCTAAATTACATTTCAAATCGGTTGCATAAATTGGAATGATGTCTCTTTAGCAGTGATTTTGAAAATGTATAATATTACACCCAGCACAGCTACCACGGTAATCGAGATCTTGTCAATGAAATTCGAGAGATGACTTTTGGGACACATAGATTTACAGGTAATAAATTACATGAGTAATAATGGACAACCCTTTACCCACTTCCTAACACTGTCCATTCCGAGGTTATATCCGTCACACATCTAAAGAGTAGAGAATCTGAGAATTACAGATTGCGAATTAGAGGCTTATCCTCCATTACAGTACTATATTCTATAATATACAGACATACGTGTGGTCTGAAAAGTTTCCGACTCAGAAAATTTCGGAAAAAATTTCATGTATCATTGTTAGATGGGAAACTTTTCAGACCACCCTAGTGCATGTATTCATTAATTCTATCCAATTTTCTCGATCTAAAGCCTTATCGACATATGCGATACTAATAAATGTGACCTGATTTTTCTCTATATTTATTTCTATTTGTGGCCTGCCTGATGTGGCATCAAAGACTCTCTGCGCCCTAAGCCTACCCCCACTACCCGATAAACATTCATTTTCCCACATTTCTGTTATTTCAATTAGGATCTCAATTACCAATTCAGCTTCGTGAAAATCAAACAGTTTGTTAAAGTCCTTGGGTTCGACTTGATTTTTTTTTCCGAGTAATAGTAACACCATTCGTAAAATGTCCTCTGGCCTAATTCATGCTCAACAAATGTTAGGAGTGAAGCCATCACAAGTTTATCTTCCGCGTTTTCCGGAATCCTTAATCGGTTCTAAGGAAAAGTTGTATATTCTTACGTTCTTGCGTGATTTTAAATTATCCATTGTTTCTGTCATTCCAATAGGTTTGTTCGCGACTGTTGATATCTCAAATTTATGATTAAATCTTTTTCCAACTAACCTTCTAAACTAAAGTTAATGCCTCTGAATTCTCTGTCCTCATTCACGTTTTATGCAAAATCTTCTCGAGCCGTAATCTTATATTACACTTTTGTGGCAATAAATTTTACTGAATCTGCATCCGCTCTCTGGAATTTAAGAAAAATCAGTCATGTTTATGAATGTATTACTAAAAATACTATATTATTACTGATATCACTGATTTCACGAAAAAATTCCGCTTATTGTATACCTAAGCTGAGTTTTTTAATTCAAGTATTCCTTATTATTAGATCATTTCGCCTGCATAATTTTGTTGTTTCTCCATTGAAGACTTTCCTTAGCAGCCCTTGTTCTTTGCCTAACTCCCATCTCTCTTGTCATCCACCACCGCAATCCAATAAAAACATACAATACAAATCTTTTTTCTAAATAATAGTATACTCTTTATTTTTTCTTCCCAATAACAACTTGTAAGCATTTGAACCTGAGTAATGATCATGCCAATCGGTTCCTCTTTTTTCTCTACAATAAATAATCTATGACTCTTTGGTCGGCTCTATGCTTAGTAGGATTCTTCCAACATTTTCAGGCATTTCTATAAACTCCTGTGAATAGCTTCCTGTATATAACTTCCTTGTATATTTAGATTCTATAAACTCCCTTTGCTCTCCCTTATCCGCTCCACTGTACATTATTTTATGAGTGTCACTCCAATTATTTCCCCTTTCTTCCCATCTCACCTCGTACAGATCTCCATCTCCATATTTATCTTCGTTTCATATTTTGTAACCTCTCTCTCATCAACATCGTTCTATAATTCCTAAAGGTTATTTTTATTCTATATTGCGACGAATTCGCGTGATGACTGCCACGAAAATTTCGCCCATTCTTTTGCTAATGATAACCCGTTGCCCCGTAAGCCAAGTCTCGTTGTTATCAGGATATGCTTATAGGTTGTCATTTCCAATCAGAACAGAATCTGAGTGACTCTTCATTAAGATTTGGTTCCATTCTATGATACATTATGCTACGAGTTGCATCGCCTATAAACTGAAATATAGGATGAGGTTAAATTTATTATCAAATACGTTTACCGTGTTAATTTGGTTTCACATTGGCAATGCTCTTTGTCATTTTTCTAGATTCACTTTTCCTTGGATTGAAGATCTTTTTCATGAAATTTATGTTGAAAGAGAGAGTACACTATACACCAATAGCAGTGGCAAACGATTTTGTCTGCATCAAATTTCAAATCAAATGGCAATAAAATAAGATTTTGTGCCATATTAATATTAATCCGAGGTAAATCAGCATGATTTCTCATAATCACACTCCCTTATGTATTTCTCATTATTAACTACGTGCATTCTTTTGGTTTCGTGGCGAGAAGTATTATGGAAATATTATGAAGCATGGCAAACCGCTAGGTTTACTCTGCATTATAACGAATTGCACATTTATCCACAAAATGCCGTTTCTACTGAGCGAAATATGCAATTAGGTATTTTTGGTAGACAATAATTTTATTTTGTATAATTGTTTACCATTAGAGAGCTTACAAAACGTTTTCGTCATGGTCTTCCTTTGTAGTTATAAGCTTTCATTATTTTTTTCAAATATCTCTAGAGAATAAATCAAATATCACAATTACTGAGACTATTCCAAAGTTGTCTGAGAAAACCGAATTAGTTATAAGAGGCTAGATGTCAATAGATCTCCGTCATTCGCGGGATGAGTTATCTGGACCTCATTATGTTGCTATGATAAGTGCCATGATTACCTCGAAGATTTTGAGTCTCGCCTGGAGCATGACTGAAAGGTCGTTCCAAATATCGACCGACACGATATCCAAATTGAGGATCGAATGCATTTAGGCACCAGGATCAATCGACGGAGGCATGAACGCATTAAAATCCTCGCGAGTGATACGATCGGCTGAGTTCACCCGACCACAACCTTTTACACCACATTCACGTTTGCTATAACGGGGGAGGGAAATGAAAAGAGTACTACATATTCTTGAGCTGTGTTGGTCCAACATTCAGGATAAGCGTTTTTAAAAACTCGGATGCGACGGTAGTGCATTCCTCGGGGAAGTCTTCCGCTTTTCCTCGTTCGAAACCCAACTCACGCGGCCCGCTAAATAGAAAATAATCCCTCAAGGGTACAAACGCGCCCACAGGGGTGGGTCCTCCTATCCGGAATGAATCAAGATCCTATCCGCGCGCATTTCGAGGTTTACCGGGGTGGGAGCGATGTCGCTCGGACCGCCCGCCGGCGGACAAAAGGCTATTTAAGGGGACGCTATCACGTCGTGCCCGGGGGCAAAAAGAGGAGAGGGAGGCGACTGCCCCCCCGCCTGGGTTCGCCCACGAAGCTCGCGTCCCGCCGTTTCGTTTTTATAACCCGATGAAGATTATCCGGTGAGCGGCGAACGGGACGTCCGCCTATTCACGGAACGACTCGGTCGATCCGTGAATGGCGGCGCGGGAAATCGTGTCACATAGCGGTCGGTGCCGTGCGAGAGCGCCCGAAAGAGCGGCGGCCCCTGGCGAGCGTATCCGGGGGTCATTTCGGACGTCTCCGTGCCACCCGATGCTCGGAGATGATCACATCTCGTTCTTCTGAAGACGGTTTCCACCGAGGGCGAATAATTGCCCCCCGCGACGGTGACCTCGCATGTAGCACATACCTATGTAAATGAGAGTCGAGAACTGCGTGAGTGCCCTGCACCGAATAGAGTCCCGACCTGTCACTTGCTAGGCACCAGCCGGGCGGCCGCAGGGAAGCACACATTCCAAGTACGTGGAGTGCATGCATCATCCGCGATGAACAGTCACACCGAGGAAAAGCTGCTCTTCTCTTGAACTACATGTGTTTCATCCATTCGCGCCCTTTACCGAAGAACACGGTGGTGTCACCCAAGAGTAAAATTGGAGTGTCTTTTTATGGTCACTTGTTTTAGATATCTGCTAACTCAATGGCTTTCTTTATCCTCTCTTTCACTCCACGCAATACTCGGCATGCAGCCGTAAGGTCTCGTCGGGAGGGATTGCGTCGTCATAACAATGAGATTTCAATTTAGGTTTAAAAAGTAGCCCTAATTCTCTCCGAATGGTAAATTTTTCCACGCTTTTCTGACTTAAAAGCTTTTTTCGAATTAATTTTGATCTTCTTAGTTTACATTCCCTTCTATTTCTGAGACGTTTCCGTAATATTCCCGGTCTTGAAGGTCTCATCGACCACTATCACTGAGAAACGCGCATTAATTAAGCTGCCTTAAACAGAGCGTTTTTCAATATACTCCTCAAACTATCCAATATGAATCAAAGTTTAAACATTTCAAAGTACTCCATCCGCTTTTCACTGTTATCGTCCATCCAATCACATTTCACGAAAACTCTGCCGCGGTAAACCAACTCGCCCACACTGTCGATTACTTCAACGTTTACGCTAACTATGCTTCCCACTATTCTTTTGACGTCTAGCTTACATAGTCAAGTGTGCGTTTAGCTGAGAATAAGTAATGAGATAATTTCTTGTTAATATTACGAATTCCTATAATCTTTACACTTTATCATAATGTCACAATATGATAAAAATAACGAGAATCACACGCGCAAATTTTCAAAAATTGCATTATTATTGTCAATGTCAATTCATATCGTCATGCATTTAGTCATTAACTGAAATTATTTTAGCTCCAATCCTCATTTAGCCTCATGTTTCATCACGTTATCTCTGGTACGCAGTGCTATTGAATCAGCATGTTCACGAACCTGATTTTGTTAATAATGCATCGATATTATACAGAATTATTCAATCTTGTTTTGAGTTCATAACGCTAGTAGAAAAATATGTATTGCATGTTTTACATGTCATTACATTTAATATTTATTTACAAGGTAATCTACCGGTTAAGGTACGTTTTTGGATGGACACAACTGTCAAATAAAAAAAATATTTTGTGACTCCTGACAAAACCCCATCTAGCACCGACTCCACATCAGGTCCCCCTTCATGTCTGTGTACTTCTTTCCTCCCTTCATTCCGTCCAACATCCCTATCCTGTTCCTGCCCTTACCTTGTTTGCCCAACATTCTCCCCTCTATTACCTTCTTCAACATTCCACTACCGCTCAATACGCCTTTCATCCATTGTTCCTGCCTCCCGACGATTTCTCTCAACAAACCTCTCTCCTCACCCACCATCTCCAGTACTTCCTCATTTGTTTTCCTTTCGGTCCATTTCACCTTCTCCATTCTTCTCCACACCCACATTTCAAAAGCCTCCAATCTACGTCTATCCTCCTGCTTCAGCGACCACGTTTCCGCGCCGTACATAGCTACGCTCCATATCAGAGTTTTTACGAGTCTTGTCTTAACATCCCTACTCAACGTCCCCGTCATCAACTCCCTCCTCCTTGAGAAAGCCTCCTTGCCTAGCGCAATTCTTCTCCTTGCGTCCCTACCACATTGACCGTATTGGTCCAAAACACTTCCGAGATATGTAAACTGCCCTATCTGCTCTATTCTTTCCCCGCCTATTTTAATATTTAGCTTAGCCTTTTTCTTTCTGGAAAATCGCATAACCTTTGTTTTATTAATATTGATTCTCATCCCATATCTATCGTACTGAACCTCCAATCCACTCAGCAATGCTTGCAACCCCTTGGCTGACTGAGCAACTAATGCTTGGTCATCAGCAAACCTAACCGATTTTACGAATTCCCCTCCGACTTTCATTCCTACCTCCAGTACTTCCCATGCCTCTATAATCATTTCCTTCACGTATACGTTGAACAGCAGCGGTGACAATGGGCAACCCTGCCTTACACCTCTTCCTAACACTGCCCATCCGGACTCTCCGTTCCCCACTCGCACCTGAGCGGTCTGAGATATGTACATGTTGTGGATCAGTCTCCTGTCCCTCCAATTCATTCCTATTTTCTGCAATACACGCATTAATTTTTCCCAAATTACTCTATCAAATGCTTTTTCAAAATCTACAAAACAGGCAAAAACGTCCTGATTGTATTCTATATTCCTCTCGATTAGTGATCTCATTCCTACAATGGCATCTCTAGTTCTTCCCATACCTCTTTAATAATTTCCTCAACATATATTAGTACATTGAACAGTACCGGTGAAAATGGGCAACCCTGCTTTACACATCTTCCTAACACTGCACATTCGGACTCTCCGTTCCCTGTATGAGATATGTACAGGTTGCGGATTAGTCTCCTATCTCTCCAATTTATTCCTATTTTCTATTTTCCATCGATTTCATTTGCCCAGTTCAGTATATCAATCGGCATTTCGTAGTTTTAGAAGCATTTTAAAGCATCCTGATTTAATGAAGTGTATGTATATGTGCCTTTCTACGTAGTCGTGACCTCGTTAATGCCGTGCCATTCCGCGAACCTGTTCCCCTCTTGAAGCAAAGCTGATCGTCCCTTAAGTAATCATTTGCTTTGGTACCAATTCATGATCCCGAGAAATACCGTATTTGCGTGTGAAATCAAACTAACAGTTTTGTAGTCCTCATTTATAGCCGCTTTTCTCTTTTTTGGGATAAGGATACTAACACATGTGACGAGATCTTTTGACCGTATTCCTCTCACACGAATGCTAAAAATTAGCTCGATAAAACCGTTACTTTCATGTTTTCCTAAACCCGCTGGCAGTTTTGCGGGAATTCGATCAATCTCCAAGGCCTAATTTGATTTTCCTTGATGACCTTTATATCTAGTTATAAAGTAGGGCATAACCTTTTCTATACACCTAATGCATTCACCATATATATTCTCTATAAGTTAATCTCACTTATCTTGAGTTTTGCTGGGTTAAATAAATTGATGCATTTAAAATTTTGTACGGTTTTTTCCTTCTTACTTATGGACAATATTTAACCTTTCTCTGCTGAACTTTATTCCACCTGCTTTAAGGGGCCATTCCGCGAGGGTAAAAGAAAGAGAAAAAAAACTTTGCTTCCAAACCCCAAAACACTTCCACACCCTTTTAATACAACACGACCATGGTTTCGATGCTGCGCATCATCATCAGGTACGATGATGAAGCCTGATTCTGATGCGGGTCATCAAAATCATGGTCGTGTTGTAATAAAAGTGTGTGGAAGTGCAAAGTTTTCTTTTCTCTTTCTTTCACCCTCACCATGAAGGAATTCCACAAAGTTAAGCCTGAAACTGTTAGCTTTAAACCATTCCGTCCTCACATTGCATCTCTCAAAGCACTTCTTTTGCTATTAAAATGCCCTTTGATGAATTGAGTAATATTTTTTATTCCGAGCAAACTGTTTAATTATTATGTTTAAAAATATCAGGTTTCACTTGAAAGAGTACGCATTTTAACAGTTACGATATTAAATTTCAATGTGATCGCATTCCTTGTCGCATATTGGTCCTCAAATTTTAAAGACGCTTCCAATTATCCCATCCTCATCTATTCATACTTTCTATTGTCCTATTTCTATTCAAATCCTCACACTACCTTTCCCCCACCCTCTGTTGCCCTATTAATTAATTCCCCCTCTCTGCGTGCTATTTAAAGTCTGTTCAAAACGTATCGAAAATTTTGAATTTCCGCGGGTAACATATATTTGATTTTCGATTTTTAATGGCGTTATGTTAGTACTTATGTCTCTCACCTATACCGAAAATATCGGCCATTTTTAATATTCATTTAATTGTTGACAGCTGTTTTGATTGGACATGTTTTCGTTTGTCTTCGATTTTTGCCTGTAACAAAAAAATTGATCAAAGAATCTGTATCCAATTTTTTTGTGAAAAACGAAATTAAGTGCGCGGACACCTTCCGAATGTTGACTGTGGCATATGGAGAAGCTACCTTGGACCGAAGCAACGTTTATTGGCGGTACAAAATGTTCACAGAGGGCCGAGAAGATGTGAACGACGATGAGCGTGCCGGACGCCCGAGCACGTCAACTATAGACGAAAACATTGATGAAGTGAATAAAATATTATTAGGTGATCGTCGAATCACCGTTAGAGAAGTTGCTGAGGACCTAAACATATTGATTGGCTCGTGCTATTCGATTTTTACGAATGATTTGGGCATGACACGGGTACCCTGGAAATTCGTACCAAAATTGCTCAATTTCGGCCCAAAACAGCAACGCATTAACATTGCTAATGAGGTGTTGAACTCTACCCGCGACGACCTAAATTTGCTCCAGAGGGTCATGACTGATGACGAATCATGGATTTATGGTTGTAACGTGGAAACTAAAGCTCAATCGTCCCAATGGAAGCTTCAGGACGAGCCAAGACCGAGAAAACCGCGCCAAGTTCGGCCGAATGGGAATGTTTTTCTTATAGTTTTCTTCAATTGCAGGAGCGTGGTGCATCATGAGTTCTAGCCACAGGGTAAAATGGAAAATAAGGAATATTACCTGCAAGTTATGATCAATTTGCGCGAAGCAATCCGTCACAAATGCCCGAATTTGTGGAAGAACAAAAATGGCTCTTCCAACATGACAACGCCCATGCTTACACATCGTTACTTGTGCGCGAATTTTTGGCCAAGAACAACACACTTATGATGCCGCAGCCACCGTATTCCCTACATCCTGAAACGGCCCTGGCTCTGAAGAGGTCCATGAAAGGACGACGCTACGCTGTGATCAACGAGATAAAGATTGCAACGAAGGACGAGCTGAATAAGATCACATAAACTGATTTGTTGAAGTGCTTCGAGGATTAGAAAAAACGTTGGCACAAGTGTATAATATCTAATGTGGATTACTTTGAGGGGGACAAAATAGATATTCATGAGTAAATAAAAAATTTTTGAAAAACCACAAAAGTTACGATACTTTTTGAACAGTAATTTGTTTGTGTTAGGTTTGTCTTGTTTGACTTATCCCCAACTTTCTTACACGTAATTTGTCTCCCTAATATTACTCATATATGTTTCCACTGACTCGTAGTACTTCTTTCTTTTCACCCCTGTGAATGACGCTTCTACAAAAGCATTTCCTCACCTGTCTCCCAGGTTTATTCTCTTGAACTGGACGTTAAACTTTATTAGTACTAAATTATTCTCTGTATCCTCATACGCTCCCGAGAAACCGCAAATTAATGCCAATGCTTCTTCTATATCTGTTCCACAATATAGCATATTTTAACTGACGTTTGAGAGAATCTCCAGGCATCTAGCACGCATGCTTTCGTAGGGTTTCAACCAAGTGTTTGTATCGATGGATCCTTGTCTCCGGTCAAACCCTAGTGCTCTCTCGCCACAGTCATCACTCAACCGTGCCTCACTACCATCCTTGCCTTCGCACGTGATCCCCCATTTCCATTTCCCCTTTCCATTTTATTTTCTCTTCCCTATCAAATGTTTCAAAGGTTATGCGATTTTCCAGAAAGAGAAACGCTAAGCTAAACATTAAAATAGGAGGGGGAAAAGGAGAGCATGTAGAACAGTTTACGTATCTTGGAAATGTTTTGGACCGAAACCGTCACAGTAGTAGGGACGTAAGGAAAAGAATTGCGCTAGGCACAGAGGCTTTCTCAAGAAGGAGGGAGTTGATGACGGGGACGTTGAGTAGGGATGTTAAGACAAGACTCGTTAAAACTCTGATATGGAGCGTAGATATGTATAGCATGGAAACGTGGTCGCTGAAGCAGGAGGATGGACGTAGATTGGAGGCTTTTGAAATGTGGGTGTGGAGAAGAATGGAGAAGGTGAAATGGACCGAAAGGAAAAAAAAATGAGGAAATACTAGAGATGGTGGGTGAGGAGAGGGGTTTGTTGAGAGAAATCATATTGAGGCAGGAAAAATGGATGAAAGGCGTATTGAGCGGTAGTGGAATGTTGAAGAAGGTAATAGAGGGGAGAATGTTAGGCAAACGAGGAGAGGGCAGGAGCAGGATAGGGATGTGGAACGGGATGAAGGGAGGTAGGAAGTACACAGAGATGAAGAGGGACCTAATGTATAGTAGGTTGCTGGAGTGTGTTTTGTTTGGAGTCACAAAATATTTATTAGATAGTTTTGTGCATCTAAAAACCTACCTTAACCAGTAGATTGCCTTAAAAAAATCACATGCTCCTTCCCAGAAACACCCACAATTCTGGTCTATCACTGATGGAGCATTTACCCTGTATCTGATCTCTCTTCCCTTTCTTCCTCCCTATAGTTGCTCTTTGGATGGAGACCTGAGTAATAAAACAGTTCATTTATTCAAATTTTAATTCCACTAATATTATAACGACACTCGGCTGCTCTGTATGTACTACGCCTCTTCCATCCTGATCATCCCATAATTGCGCCATACCTCACTGGCGCTTTCCCCTTCGCTGAATATTGCTCCAGTAACCCCTCTGCCCTTCCACCTCATCTCCTTCCTGAATTCCTGAAGATCATCCAAACATTTCAGGTCCATATACTAACTAGCTCAGATGTTGTCGCCACCCCTGTTGTTGTCGGTTTCCCTCTGCAAGTACATGTACGTATACCGCGAGATGAAGACCGCGGAAGGACGACGCGTCTCAAGGAGCCGAGTAATGTGGTTAGTTTTTCAGAACGTATACTAATAATTACTTCGCGGGATAACTGAAAGAAGTTTCCATGGCCTTTCTCGATAATATTTTCATTAACGAGGCACCATCACTCAAATGACCGCCTCATTGGAGTCAGACAACTTTTTAGTCGCCAGATCTAGGATCAAACGCGAGGGTTATCGTTGGTCTGGTCCCAACTCTTCGACCTAACTGACATGAGATACCCTGCCAGCAGAACTCGAGGAGATAGACATCCGATTCCTTCCATTCCTTCCATCAGGTTAGGTTTAAACCTGAGTCACGGTTTTAAATCCTTGAGGACAGAGCACTACGATTGTTATTTGAGTATATGACACGAGGGTCGTTCAGGAAGCAACCTCCGTTATGCTATAAAAATACACTGGAGTAGATGCAGTAAATTCCTTATTTTCATCCCAGAAATACGGATCTCAACTATTTTTTACCTATTCGCTAAGAAGATTAAAACATTTGCCATATCTTTGAACAAGTTAAAAATTCTTTCAGCATAAAATTCTGCAGTCTAAGATCGCAGCCAACCGACGATGTTGGTATCTTGAAATTCCTCATCGACACGAACACAAAACATTTGGTGGCCTAACTTTTCAGTCGTGTTTCCAGAGTCGTAGAAACCTGTGGCAAACTTTTTAAAGATTTCAGATATTGTAAAACGTCGGTTTTTGTGTATTTGTCGTCAATTTTGAGGTGCAGTTCATTGTTCACCCCAGACGGGTGGCCACTTCTGTCGTCACCATCGTGGACATTTTGTGATGACTCTTAAACGAGCCACAACACTAAGGCACAACTCTCGCCACGCATCACATTTGGTCCTCACAGAGCACAAATTCCCCAAATTCTGAATGTCAGCAGCTTTGAAGTTTTTTTATCTGTAAAAACCTCATCAGAACGAGCTTCACATTTGGTGGGAATGTCGATTGTACGCATTGTTCATTTTGACTCGCAATTTTGAACAAATGACAAGCGGCGCGCAACCTTCCAACCACTGCTACTCGAAGCCTACCGACTGACTCTGTGATTCAACACGGCGACCATTCGGCTCCCTCTTCCATTAACTCTCACGACGCTACAACAAAGCGAAGGTTACTTTCTGGATAGCCCTTGTAGTCGCGTATTGAGCGCCCGAGGCTTTGAGCTCTTCGTTTAGGAGTCCGTGGTCGCCTTAATTGCTCATTGCTTAGGCTCCACGGCGCGCGTGTGCCCGTGACATCGTCCGCCATGCGCCTCCGGTGCTGAAGTGTTTTCTAATCTCCCGTTCCCCGCTCCCTACCCCACAGCCACCACGGACATCACCCCCGCGCCTCACCCCACACACATGAAAAACTACACCCTCCGTACATTATTCCCCGACGGATACGCATCTGAATATTTCAACGAGCTTTTTATCCCGAAAGGTCAGCCGACATCTTCCTCCCGCAACCCTGTCGTCATTTTTCCTTTCCGCTCGTGTCCAGCTCGTCGTGCGTGTCCAGCAGCTCTCTTCCGCGCGCACCACACCCTCCCCCTCCCCGTTCCTTTTCTTCCCCTCTGCCTTCCTCTTTGCCGTACTCCGTATGCTTCGCCTGCGAGAGTAATCTTAAATGAGAAACTGGCCGTGGTACTGCGGAATTCCTTGCGGATATATATCTCTATAAATTAGAGTAAAAAAGCCTGAATTTAATTTATTGTAAAAAATTAAGCAATTTAAGAAGGTCGTAAAACAGGGAACCTATCAGGGGGTGAGGAAAGGAGCACTGAATTGGAAAGAATGGAAGGATGCAGCAAACCAATCTTAGGGTTGAAATACTGATGATGACGAATAAAAAGGTGCGCATAAAATACGTAATGATGCACACGATGCAGATTCTCAATTACTGTATCAAAGTAGTAACCAAACCATGTAAAATATTAACTAAAATTTGCAAAATCGATTGTAGATAAACATAGATTTCCCTTTTTTTATCGAAGTTTTCACTTAAAGGTATTTCATAAATTTATTGCTACCTTCAGACGTAATATTTAAAATATGTGCATCGGGAGAAATAAAATATTTCGTAAAAGAGTAGGGAGGAGATGATTAGGAGAAGCATTTTGGATGTACTGGTTAAAAATGTAGATATTTCCGGTCGTAGTTTGCTCCACGTTTATGTAGCTGACCATTCACTTACTTACGCTTTATATGTACGGAAAGGAGACTTATTGGTTAAATGTGTACGAACTGCTTTGCCAATCGCCCCGAAATGAGGCAAGGAAAACTACGTGGAAGAGGGCTACGCCTGATGTATCGCCGATGTCTCTCGCCCAATTATTTACAGATACCTACGGCCAAACCTCCAGAAATAAATGATTTCTTTCTTTCGAGACTAACGCCAATCAGAATGGATTTCCAAGATTGGCATTTCAATTTTCTTCCCCTCTCCACCCTTCCCCCTCTTTCCTACCGTCTTACCGAAATCTAAACAACAGCTGTGGACAACCCACTGCTGATGCGGCGATTGCCTTTTTTGTTCATCTTGAAATATTAGTCATTTTTTTTTTAGGCTTACATATCATTTCTTGAATCTTTCTAATAACCAACCTTCTTTTCATGGCATATTGAAATGAATTGAAACTATTGACTTTATGATTCAATTCAGAAAAAAGTGTGTGAAATTACAAAGTCAATAATTTCATTTCAATATGTTATGTAAATAGAAAGTCATCGGAACCAGTACGGTTGGTCAGTTAGCGTCAGTTGTTAATGGTCGATATAAGTTTCTCGCCGTCGTTGGAATAATCTGTTGCTGCCTGAGACAATCGGATGGTATTTCGAAGGTGTTTTCTGTAATTTGGACCGTAATCTATACAAAAAAAGGAATAACAAGGGCTCTAGGTTCCCAGCCTACGTCGGGCGAGTCCTGATCATTCCTTCTTAATCAACCCGACCTTGTGAGGGATTAAAACGTTTGTATATTGTATTTCATAATGGATATTTCAGGGACCTCACTTTAATTTTCCGTTTAAATCGTACGGTATTCATTTATTAGTCCTACAGTAATATTTAGTATTAAGTGTTACCGTGATTACATATAGATGAGGTGGTTTTTTTAATGCACCTTCTTTGTTCATCGTCTTAGGTTCTTAATTTAGGGGCAAATATTCTGTACAGATGTTTGCGATATGTAGCCGTGGACAAGTCATCTGATACATTTTTCCGCAATTTTCACGCTGCTCACGTTTTTGTAAGTTTGTTAAGGTGTTGCTTTAATTACTCCGACATAAATGCCTATGATTGTACCAGTGTCTGAGATTGGTATCCGAAATATTTGTAAAGTTAATACTTCCCGTTATGAGACCAAATATGATTTCGTAATGAGTTATTCCTGTATGTTATCCCATGCTACAATGAATCATTCGGTTCCTTCCAAAGATTGTGTATTTGAATATTTGGTGCTCGAATACTTGGTAATTTGCGTCATTTAAACTAATTTTTAATCTAATATTTAATGACTTAATAACAAATATAGACTTAACTTTGTGATGATACTAATGTGTTTTGGTTGTGCCAGATATTTTGACTAAGATGATCTCTGTCAGAATACGCATGCTGACGAATAACGCATTCGAAATCATGCTATGCACACCGTTCCGAGATAATATAGTCATCTTTTCAGAGATATATTCAATCCAACCGTCGTAACATTTAATCTATGGAATAATTTGACCGAACCTAGAATCGCATTATGCCAATTTTGGATGCACATAAACATTAAAAAAATCTTTTACACAGACACACATATGTGTGTGTATATGTGTGTGTATATATATATATATATATATATATATATATATATATATATCATTGAATTCTGATGACGACGGTCGAGTCGTTGAAACGTCAATACATACTGTGAGTGTCCTTTCTTTATATTTCTCTATGTTGAATATTTTGTCTGTGTGTGTGTATATATATATATATATTTAAAAATATATGGGTCGCGGTGGACTAGTGGGTAGAGCGTTGGACTACTGACTGGAGGGTCCAGGGTTCGATTCCCGGGCAAGCACTTTGGGCACCTGCAGCTCCACCCAAGCTAGTTGATTTTTCGGGTACCAGATCTTTCTGGGAAACCATAAGTGGCACAGGGAAAGGAACTGGCCCCCCTACCCTGATGTGTGAATATTCACACGCCGTCGGGCTTGGTAGATGGGTGAGCTCTACCATCACCTACTAAACCGACCTTCGGGTTGATTACTGTGTTTATGGTTTTTATGTTATGTAAATTCCATACAGTTACTCCGGAGACAAATATTGTTTTCACAGATTTCGCACCTCCTCGTGGCTGCATTACATTGCGACATTTATGTACCTCTATCCCATGCATCCGAAAGCCCCTCCACACGTTCCAATCTAAACCTACCCCGTGCCACTATTCCTTCCCTTTGTAACTCTCTCCCTTTATTTTCATTCATTATTCGTCATCTTTAAGCATAGCCATATTCTCCGAATGAGACACTTTTTCATGGATCAATGAGAAAAATATCCCTTTGTCGTACCTCCTTCCAATCACCGGCGGAATCACCACAGATACGGAAAGGATGCGTAGGTTCTAGCACATTGTTTTTCCTTCTGCGGCATGTCGACGGCTTCCTTCCCTGATCGCTGACCACCCCTTCTCCGCCGCCGCCAACTCGCACCCCTCTCCCCCCCGCGACCCTCTCGCTCAACCCCGCCGTCCCGCGGGAGAAGGCGCCTACCGTACATATTTGAAACATGTGCTTTTTCCCTTTCTATTCGTGAAATGTGAATACGGGTGTGTATAAATAGTTTATATCGATAAATAATGAATTTTCGCGGATAAAATACTGTATAAGATATTTTTCCTTCCTCATATTGGATTGAAGGATCACATTTTTTGGATTTTTCAGTTTTAAGAGCCACGAGATACTCTCAGCACTGAGAACACACTCATGGGGATACGCCTGGCTGTTCCTGTTTATAAGTGCACGTATACAATGCTTGTATTTCAGTTTTGCATTTTTAGTGGTGAACATGATTTTTTCGGCACGGATTTCCAATAACTTTTTTATGAGAGCATGAACTTCTGCGTCAAGCATGTAATAAAAAATCATAAACATAGTAGTAATCAACCCGAAGGTCGGGTTGCTAGGCGATGGTAGAATCCACTCAGGACTTAAGTCCTATGCGACGTGTGAAATTCACACGTCAGGGTAGGAAGCTAAGTTCCTTATTCCCTGGGCAGCCTATGGTTTCCCGGGAAGATCGGATACCCGAAAAATCACACAGGGAGGAGCAAAAAGAGACATACTCTGGAATAGAACATGGGCCCTCCGGTCAGTAGTCCAACGCTCTAGCTTTGGAATACCACGTGGCCTTTAAGTATGTAATATTAAAAGTATAACTATTAAGATCTTGGACCAATCTGATCAACCGAAACGAATTGTTTTGTATACCTTAAATATCGTTTTTCGGAAAAAAATTCAGAATTACAAATCGTGATCTTGATTAAGTGCACTAACACCTTTGACAGTTTGGTCGGCAGTCTTTAAAAGCAAATTTAGGAGGTTTTGTGTAATTTCTATGCTTAGCACATGCACCGCCTTAGTCAGCTGATGAATTGATATTTCAGGAGATACTTTTAGAGTATAAAGTTTTCTGGAAGAGATATATCCTCTCCTTAACCTTTTCATCTTTGGATGAAATGGTAATCTCGCAACCCCAGTTTCCTGGTTCCTTGCACAGTTTCCCAGGAACAGTTATACATCCAGAGCGCTAGGAAATATTGGTGATTTATAACGTTAAATTGAAGAAGATAAGAGGAATAGAAAAATGGATTGAAAAAGTTAAACTTTGAAGAAAACAAAGTACTAGTAGACAGTTGAGATCGGTCTGAGCGAGTATTAGGGAAGAGCTATTTTGAAGAAGATGGGAACATCTTAAGCAAATAATACCGAAATAATCGAACAAAATAATAGTATTGCACGGTAAATAGCTTTAGGGTTGGGAGTCTAAGGCTACAAAAGTATTATTATAAAGATGGATGGCTGTAGAAAATGAAAGACGCTAACCGTGAAAGAAGACCGTGCGAAGAACCCTACAGTAAGCAGACGGAATTTCGGATGAAGGAAAAAATTATAAAAATAGCAGTTAATAGTTATATAATTTTTAGATACAGGGCGAAATGGTCGTACTTCACTGAAAGGAGGAACTATCTGGATGTAAGAATGGAATATCTATGTACACTATTAGGTATTCAACGAATAAAATAATAAACGAAGAAAGACAGGTTTTACGAGATCAGTTGAACTTGAAATGAAATAATGCGGTAGAGGTAATACGAGTACATCAGGTACGCTCGTAATTTGGATGTTTAAAGGACATGTCCTCTAAATGTATTTAATGATGGTTAAAGACCAGAGATACCTGACTGCAGGATAGCAGAGGCTTCAAAGGTAATGAAATCGAAGGGAATGATATCCGTGAATCATTACATTACTGCAGAACTAATGCAGACGCGCTTGCTAGGGAGACTTATTATGGTCTTACTTGTAGAATACATGAGAGAGAGGTATTATGCCAAAAAAACTGGTTAAAACAGTACTGGTATCAGTTATAAAAGACGAAAAATCTAGACAATACGAGGCCTTCGTTTTATTTCATGCGCATTTTCCGTACGAGACAGAATAGGGTCTTAGAATCATGAACAAAAGAATGGAGGAAAGAGCAAATAATTAAATAAAGGACGATTAGTTAGGCTTTAGAAAGAGGATGGAGACGCGCAATGCCATAAGAATAAAGGGTCACTTGTTGAGGGGAACATAGAACCCAACCTGTGTTCTATGTACCCCTCAACAACTGTGTTCCTGTACGCATCGTGGATTTTAAGTAAGTGCCCCTCGGTGAAAACTGTACAAAATTAGAGAAAATTTTCAAGGAGATGTTTTTAGAGTGGCAGATTAGACGGCATTTTAATAGAATCTACAGGGTCCGGAAAATAAGTGTACTGAGCTCAGGAAAAAAATTATTACACTTTTACATATCTTAAGCTAATATTCCTCAAAATAGGACCCTTGTGAGTCGATATACTTGTTCCAGCGGCGTTCCCATTCCTGGAACGCTCCCGCGAAGGCATCATCGGGAACCTCTCGAAGACACGTTGTCACGGCCTCTTTGACGGCGTCCAAAGTCCCGTATCGCGTTCCTTTCAAACTCCTCCTCCTTCATCTTCGGGAACAGAAAGAAGTCCGGTGGTGCCAAATCCGGGATGTAGGGCGAGTGCGGGAGCGTTGCCACGCCGTGCTTGGCCAAGAAGTCCGACACGACAAGCGCGGTGTGAGACGGCGCATTGTCGTGATGGAGCCGCCAGATGTTTTGATTGATGTAATTGGTCCCTAATAATCACGTGCACTATTGTTTTTGGCACATTACACTGCTCTGCTATCATCCGAACACTAAGACGACGATCAGAGTTCAGTACATCGCGAACTTTTCGCACATTTTCGTCGGTGAGTGTCGTTGATGGGCGTCCAGGCCGTGGTTCGTCGTCGACCTCTTCTCTGCCCTCCACGAACATCTTGTGCCACCGAAAGATTATGTTTCTGGACATGGCTGACTCCCCGTAAGCCTGGTTAATCATACCGACAGTTTCGGTAGACGATTTCCCAAGCTTTACCGCATATTTGATGAATAACGCTGCTCCAAAAACTTCGGCCTCGCGTTCCGTGACGTGGGTCGAGCGTGGAGGTTCGCGTTAACAGAGCTCCTCACTACACCACAGCTCAGAGCCGACTGCCTTTTTCAGCGTCGCTTGCCAACATAACCCCATTCCAATCGCAGCCTGTCAGAGCGGTGCTGGGCGCGCCTGGAGCGGCGGGAAAAAATTAGTACACTTATTTTCTGGACGAACCCTGTATATTTAGCAGCTGCATTGGTGCGGATAACGAACGAAGGGTGGGAATGAGCAGTGCTAAGGATAGTAGAAAGTAAGAAAGTGGTCTACCATCATCCATTCTTTCCAAGATATGCCTGTTGGTCTCATATGCCGAGAAAATGAAATGAGAAGAATTAAAAAGGCGTAAAGGTTAGAGTTAAATTAGGCAGAGAACTCATCGAATCAGTTAGTCTTACGGGTTATAGGCCTTAACTAGTCAGCTTGGCATTTGGCAGAGTCAGTGTGAAGCGTATGGCCAACCATTCAATATTTAGTACATTAATCTCAATAAATAATAATGGTGTAGCTTGTTTGGTTGCTCTAATTATATTTTGAGCATTTCCCTTTTTATCAGTTACTTTTGCACCTTTCACCCCCGTGAAGAAGTTTCTAGAACCCCCAAGTTTGCGTTTGCACCACTGAAAAAGGGTCACTGCTCAATTATATTAGTTCCTTCCGATTGTTCGTGAAGTCTAAATTTTCAAAGGCTTTGATATTCATATGGTCATCTAATATTTCATGCGGCTATCCATTTAATGTGTCTGTCTGATTCGTACATTTCGAAAATGAGGTCTAAATATTTAATCGGGTAGAATTATAGAACGCATTAAAGAAATTAGGAGTATGTTGGAGTGATAGGTAGCCTATCTGCAGCTTCTACGTCCATGTAAACATCCCCCGCCACGCGCCCTTGCGGCAGCTTGCGAGGTATTGAGTAGATGTTGATGTAAAATAGACAATTTGGTAACAAGGAAAACAAACGAAGAAATACTAGGTAAGGGAGGAGAGTGAATATTTGGGAGAAATCAGCAGT
Source organism: Hetaerina titia (assembly GCA_037158775.1). Taxonomy (NCBI): domain Eukaryota; kingdom Metazoa; phylum Arthropoda; class Insecta; order Odonata; family Calopterygidae; genus Hetaerina; species Hetaerina titia. Next base: position 102,388,769 of record CM073775.1, read on the forward strand.
AAGCGGGAAAGGCGGATGCTAAGTATTTAAAATGGGGAAGGAATGTTGAGGACTGCAAATGAGTGGAGGACGAAAGGGTAAAAGAGGCACGGGGAGGATAGTGGTAAGTATACTATGTATTGGAGTGATTTAAGATAGGTAGAATGCGAGCGGCATTTACAGCTGATTACAGTTTTGGGTTTCAGATACCTCGTACACTCATAAACCACCTACAACCTATCTCGAACGGTGGGCTTTCGATAATGATAATAATAATTGGGAAATACGTTTATTCCTAAATAGGTTTTTCTAATTGAGCGGTAGCGTATTACGTATCCAGAGTCTGTTGCTCTCACGCCAATATGTAAAAAGGAGATTGAAAAGTAATATTCTGGTCATACAGGTCATGTATATTGGATACTTCAGGTCACAGATTTTTCCCTTATCCATTTTAAAAATATTTTATGAACAATAAGGTATTTCTGCCGAGTGATATTATCTTATTTCAGATTATTTGACTGAGGAAATTAAGGATCAATGATTTTTAAATATTAACTTTTTTCAAACACTGTACATGCATAAGAATACAACTTTATTCAGCTTTGATGTTAATTTATTTAACACGTGTATTTTTTATTGATGGAACTAGTGTGCTTGTAATGAACTGACATATGGGCCACAATAACATCGTAACACTGAATTATAATCAGTCATTTTTTATCGTCGTACTCCGTCTCCACCTTCTGTCCTTTACTTCCTCCGCCTCATTTATTCAATATTCTCCCCTCTATCAAATTCTTCAACATTTCATTGCTTCTCTTTATCTCCCGTGTCCACTTTCCCTGCCTTTTCCCGTGAACTAGTCCCAACAATCTTCCTCTACATTTCATCGTGATTTCAACTTTGTCCACCTTTCCGTCCATTTTCGTTCGCCACCCTTCCCTTGCCCGAATCTCAAAATCCTTTATCTACGCATGCGCGTGTTTAGCCTCTCCTCAAAGGCGAATATTAAGAGCCATGTAATGCCCCTCCAACTCAAAGAACTCACCGATTTTTCCTTTACGTCTTAACTTAATGTCGCTCTCATCAAAGCCCACTGTTTTGTGAATACTAATTTACGTAACTATATTCTACTCTTAGTTATGTACGCATAATGATATATGGCGCATATCGGAGGCTTTTGAAATGGTGTTTCGGTGAAGTATGAAAACTTAGCTGCATGGAAAGGAAAACAAACCGAGAAGAACTACTAGCTATTGTAAGAAAGGAGAGAGGGTTTTTCAAAGAAGTCAGGAAAGATGGACGCGGAGCATTTTGATTAGCGATGAATTCAGAAAGAAGGGAAGACAGTAGGCAAATGACTTAGGGGAGGAAAAGTGGTTTGCATAGTATTTGATCGAATGAGGGGACACAGAAAGAATATAGTGGAAATTGAATTTTACAACAGCTTAATATAGTTGTCCGTGTGAGTTTTTTTCGTGTACGTAACGGCTATTGTATTATTTCCATCCAAAACCTACCTTCAGAGTTACACTCTTGATTATATAATTTCGATGACAGTTGAAGCACCGCATTCGATTTGAGAAGCAAAATAATTGTTAGAGGCGCATTTATCATCATTTAAATGGAGTCTGGTGTCGGAAAATCTACCGGCAACATCCGTGTTGTGCTGATGATTACGTATGTCACCCTAACTTAAAACACACAGATTTTGAGATTCTTTATAATTTTTCTCACAACTGAATACAATTGACTCTCCTGTAAAAGGTCTTGGCCATTAGTTAATTAATTATTTTCTCATTATTAATTCAAACGGGTCTTTCAGTTATAAAATAAGCTTCTTAGGAAGGTTAAATCAATATTATTTCCTTGGAGACTCTTGCATATTCAAATATTTAAGGAATAAAAATATCAGCATATCTTCTTTGTATTATTTTGTAATAATTTATGCAGGAGGTATCTTCTTCGGGTTCTCAAAGATCTTCATCAAAGAAATTGCCGTTTTCACTGGTTTAAGAAAATTATATAGGGGAAATTAATTCTTCAGAAAAATTCTTCATTCAATATGGAAAACGAGTCAATGGAATAATTACATTCTTTAAGTTTCATTACCAAAATATACGGAATATCTTGGAAGTTTTTTCCCGATTCCGAGCCACATAGGCTGCACTGCTTCCTTTTCAAAATCATTAAATATTTAGGGTTTTCTAAACATCGAACTCATTACAAACTTGAACGATCATTGAAAGCAAAAATAAAAAATTAATACTTGTGCGACCAAAAAGAAGCATTTGCAGCTAAAAAACGTGACGTTAGAAATATCCCCAGCTGCGATAATTGGAATTATAAAAGTGTTTTCTTCTTGACTAAGTGAAAGAGTTTCTCCAGGTTTTTCATTATTTATGCGTCATTATTAATGATATTTCGCTCTCTTTGCGAATAAAATTTCTCCTGTAAACTCTCTTGAGTAATGACTCTCTGCATCAAGAGTTTTTTTCATCCCTTCGATTAGTAATTGTTCGGAGGTTCGTATCCGCGAGTTCTTTAAGGTCAACTAAACAGTGCAAGAGTATCTAGTAGTCGAATTTATAATTTGACAGAACAGATTAATTTCCAAATAAATTCACAAACTAGTAGGTTTAAAATCTATGGACCTTTTAATAATTTTTGAAGTGGGAATAATATAAAAAAATATATTCAGGTAACAGAATTTCATCTATAGCTCATTTTTACCGAAGTAAACAAATTTCCGGGTTCAGCAACGGCGGGGTAACGTCCTCTCCTGACTACCCGTAGGTCGCGTGTTCGATTCCCGCCCTGGTGAGTTTTCCCCACTATTGGCTTGGATATTTGTGGTTGTACTCATTGTTATATTAAGTCGATAGTCCGATAAGAAAGGCAGAAACCTTGCGGTTTTGGGAGTTTTAGTAAATAAAAAAATCAAACCACAAGAATATAGAGCTCACATTTGCAAAATAGATCAAAAGTTAATGGAAATTATATTTACGTCCGTGTAAACG